>CAMXCT020000202.1:445516-895516 GCA_947184155.2 Cladocopium goreaui | reverse complement strand
GAATAGTCATCAGTCGACTTTTACCAGATGCACAATAGCATGAAGGTTCCGCTTCCCGTGGCAAACCCAAACCAGTGAGAAGAGATGATTCCACCTATGTTCACCATCTAATTGTACGGAGTTCTGTCATGTTTTGTCCCGGGAAATAGCTGTGCCCATCCACAGTACCGGTTGTATCCAAGAATGGGTTATACCTCAATTCATGGCCAGTATAATATATTGTAATACTGAAAATGATGATACACTGTTGGATTTTGGGGTCTTCCCAGTTTCCCCGTAAATGTTCAGAAAAAACATGGTCATTTTCCATTTTCCGAGGATTTTTTTCATCTTCCTGCTATAAAATAATCCCCGTGAGTTGAGAGATAACCCACTGAGTTCAGTGGAACTGCACCTCCAAGGCTACCCCTATTACCATCTGGTTATGACTAACAGTTCGCCATGGAAAGATCCACCATTTTCAATAGCTAAACCCAGTTGTTCACCATCTATTTCTATGTTTTCTATGGGCCATCTATACCATGGCGAACTGTTAGTCATAACCAGAGGGTAAATCCATTGATGATTTGTCGTCATTTTCCCCCATGACGCCATCTCGTGGGGATGATGGGGAATTTTTCCGACATTTTCCCCATGATGGGGACGTCCCATCATGGAGACAAAGTAAATTTTACCTGGAATGGATGAATTAATAGCAATTAACTTGACTATTCCATCTATTCCGTCACATCATTAGCCAATTCCCATTTTTGGACCTGTAATGAATCTAGAAATTTCCATTCTAATGGATTGAGTATTGATGAGAATTCCCATTCTTGGATCAATTCCCAGTCTAATTAATTCCCACGTTCAAGAAAATCACAATTTTAATGGAAATTAATCCGCTATTTCTATGGGCCATGTTCAATAGCGAACTGTTAGCCATTACCAGAGGGTAAAATCAATGGCCATTTTAGGAACCTAAATTGGAGGTACCTACCATATATAAGGCCTATTGTATGGGAATATCCCCACCAAATATGGCCTTATATGGTACAGTACCTCCATTTTAGGATCTTGAAATTCCCATTGATAAAATCTTCCAGTGTTTGATCCAAGTTCCACCGCCGTAGGCGAATTCTGGAGTTCGGCGCCCAACATCCAGCGAAGATCCGACGAAATGGGGATCTAATGGAACATATGGCATCTGAAAATGGGATTTAATGGTGATTTAGCCATCAACAATAGGGATTTAGTGGGATTTAATGGGGATGTAATGGGAGATATTGCAGGCTATAACTATAACTTTTTGGATCTCAAAATGAAATATATCTACAAAATGGCCGTTGAATACGGAAATCGCTGATTAAGCCGTGGATGGCATGGGGGTACTCATCAAACGTTGCTGTGAAATCACCCTAATTAGAACTTCTTGCTGTATATTCCTGCGATGGGAAAACATCGAACTACCCTCTGGTAAACTAACATAGCTATGGAAAATTGCTATTTATAGTGGATTTTCCCATTAAAAATTGTGATTTTCCATAGTTATTTGACAGTTTACCAGAGGGTATCATTACAGAATATTACAGATTATTACAGATTATTACAGCTTGAGAAGCCAACATGTCAACATGCACCTCGTAACTTCTGCAAGTCTTCGGGCACCACGCCACATCCTCCAAGCCATGTTTAGTTCGCCTAGCGGGGCCCTGGGGATGCCACGATGCCAATCAAAATTGACGATGTCACCCATTTCATGCGGCTTCAACTTAGCAAAACATCTACGCAAACATGCTGTCAAAGACTCGACTGTAAGAGTTCAACGCTTGCACTGGAAGCCCCAAGTTCTGGACAAACCGAGAGATTCCTGGATTCCAATTATAAACCCACTGATTCCATATAACCCCAGTAGATCCCCATTGTCTATCCATATGTCCATTAGTCAACAAATAAAATGTGCCGTACATAGGGATGATCACAAATAATCCGTCATGTTTTGACGCCATGTTTCACCGTTAGTGTGAAAAATGGTAAGGTCTCACTGTGATCTGAGTAACTCTTAGTATGATAGTTTGATGTCGTAGTTTCTGGCTATCAGTGGAGGAATGTTTCATAGCCTACTCAGGGATACCTTCTTTCGTTTTTTTTTTGGTGTGTGTGTGTTCAAGTTTGGCCTGTATATATATATATACATATGTGTATATATATATATATATACATATGTATATATATGTATATGTATATGTATATCTATATCTATATATATATATATACATGTATATATATATATATGTATACATATTTATGTATATATACATATATATTAATGCCATCATGATAGGGTTAAGCATTCCTGCCAAAGTTCCAACCGTTTGAATTCAGAATGGATATCCGCAGGCCGCGAGTGCTTCCTCAAAGGGCGCATGCAAACCACCTGAAAGGATGGCACACAGAAAATTTATAAAATGATGATGCTGTGTGAAATAATATTTCCCCACATTGACGTGTGGGGTTTTTGTTTTTAGTTCTGTATCCGCTCCTCTTCCTCCTCCTCCCGCCGCCTCGCCTCCCGCCTCACTCACTCACTCACTCACTCACTCACTCACTCATCACTCATCACTCACTCACTCACTCACTCACTCACTCACTCACTCACTCACGCACGCACTCACTCACTCACTCACTCACTCACTCACTCACTCACCTCCTCACTCATCTCATCTCATCTCACACTCACTCACTCATCACTCACTCACCTCCTCACTCATCTCATCTCATCTCATCTCATCTCACTCACTCACTCCCTCACTCACTCACTCACTCACTCCACTCACTCACTCACTCACTCACTCACTCACTCACTCACTCGCAGGGGGCTCCGCCTCTTTTGCGTGGCAGGCGTGGGACAATGTGCACTGCCAAGGGGTCGGATGTACGCCCTGGCGTCCCTCCGGTGTCCCTCCGGTGTCCCTTGGTCTCCGCCGCTTTTGCGTGGCAGGCGTCGGACAACGTGCACTGCCAAGGGGTCGGATGTACGCCCTGGCGTCCCTCCGGTCTCCCTCCGCTGTCCCTTGCTCTCCGCCGCTTTTGCGTGGCAGGCGTGGGACAAAGTGCACTGCCAAGGGGTCGGATGTACGCCCTGGCGTCCCTCCGGTGTCCCTTGGTCTCCGCCTCTTTTGCGTGGCAGGCGTGGGACAATGTGCACTGCCAAGGGGTCGGATGTACGCCCTGGCGTCCCTCCGGTGTCCCTTGGTCTCCGCCGCTTTTGCGTGGCAGGCGTGGGACAATGGCTAACGGCTAGGATGGTTCCCCCACCTTGGCGGGGGGCAGGTCGGTTCGTCGCCTGACTCAGCACCTCCGTGAGCAACTACTCCAAGGCAGGCTCTTGCCTCTGGGCTGCAGCTCCAGTTCCGGGAGTTTTGACGATGAGTTTTTTTTTTTGGAAATTGGACGAACCGATGTGAACTGATGTTTGTTCCGCAGCAGTCAGTTCCCTTGGTCTCCGCCGCTTTTGCGTGGCAGGCGTGGGACAATGTGCACTGCCACGGGGTCGGATGTACGCCCTGGCGTCCCTCCGGTGTCCCTTGGTCTCCGCCGCTTTTGCGTGGCAGGCGTGGGACAATGTGCACTGCCAAGGGGTCGGATGTACGCCCTGGCGTCCCTCCGGTGTCCCTCCGGTGGCTGTTTCCGTTGTAGCTGTTTGACTCATTCGGTCCGGGGCTCGGCTCGTTCGATTTGAGGTACTTAATTTCTGTATTAGCCAGCAGCTATCTCTGTTCCTTGCGATCTGTGCAGACACAGCACCAAAAAGCTGAGGTTGTGCGAGTGGTGTGCAACTCTTGCGTTGATCTCAGATTGTGTGAGGGTTGCGCTTCTCAGAGTACTTCCAGCACTCGAAGCTACTTGCTGATTGCGCTTGTTGCGCTTGGAGGTTTCAAAACCATCATGTGCCAGCGATGTTTACCAGCCACAGGGCATGCAGAAAGAATTCACAAAATGTGCGGCTGCGCTCGAAAGAGTGCAGAACATTACTTTGGTCAGCGAAAGTATGGTGAGCACACCATCGTTTTGATAAGGAGCCAAAGCCTGGTTCGGTCAACAGCAGAGAAACACAACACAAGCCCCAGAATGCATAACGCAAGCGCCTTAGGAGCCAAGGTCTTGGGTTGCGAGGTGCTGGCCTGAGGCACACCATCGTTTTGATAAGGAGCCAAAGCCTGGTTCGGTCAACAGCAGAGAAACACAACACAAGCGCCAGAATGCATAACGCAAGCGCCTTAGGAGCCAAGGTCTTGGGTTGCGAGGTGCTGGCCTGAGGTTGTTTTGAATGTGTGTTAAACATAATATGGTGTTCAATATGTCAGGCACACCAACAGTTTGTTCCCCACACACACACACAAACTCACCTACCTACATACATACCTACATACATACCTACATACATACCACCATCGTCCCTCCATCACTCTCATACTTCCTCTTCCCTTCTCGCTTTCTCTGCTCAGTCTAAGTCTAAAGAAGTTGGTAACATGTGGGGTTATCCGGTCCTTTAATCCTTGGTACATTTTTTTAAGGTACATCATATGCATATGAAAAATCAGAAAATCTCTATAAGGAACATCAATAATATGAATGAATGCCATGTGTTGTGAAAGGAATCGGTCCTTAGTCCTTGGCGTTTGCTTGATCAAAACCAAAGAGCTTCCAGGAATCACCAGATTTGTTTTCCCTCAGGCACCCCTGAAGTGCCATGCTCGCATGCCTCGACCACATCACTTGGCTCAAGTGAGGAGCTTGTGATTCAATGCACACAGTCTCCCCGATGGACACGGCCTTTCCTCCATGCCGATTTTCTCATTGATCATCACACTGCTTGTTTTAAGACACATGTTTGTTTTTTTTAAATTCGACCGCTGAAAATATGATTTTGCAGTAGAAGTTGGCTCCCTGCTGATTGTAGAGTGACGAATATTTCTAAGAGTGAGCACATTTGGTCTGATCAATTGGAACCTCGACTTTGGGACAATGGCTTTGGGATGGGGACAGATTCCGATTCCATCAAGGAAATGGAGACCATTGCATTACAAATACTTGGTGGTTGATGTAGTTCTCAAAGTGGACTTTACACTACTTAGTGATGTTTGGGGATTATTTGTCCCAAAATTGGGCCAAAAAACGCATTCATTAGTGTATGGGATGGGTGAAAAAATGCGTGCTAGTTCAAAGCCCTGCCTTGAAAAAGGAACAAGTCCAAAGGCGCGGCGCGGTTTGTCCGTCGTTCGTCAGTGGCCATGGCTCAAATTTGTTGACACCTCGGGATGATTACCTTGGGCCTCCACGGTTCTTCCCCTATGTTTGTTGATTTTGGTAACCCCCTGTTGGCTGTAGATCTATCTACCATAAACCCGGGATTTTTGGTAGCTATAGCTATCTTGTATTTGTAAGTTTTCTTTCCGCAACAACAAGATCATTGTGTGCAACACAAAATGGACCACCCACAGGTTCTCCCTGTCAACTGCGGTCACCTGGGAAACTTTCCGCTAGGTGAGGTTTCCCCGAAATGTCAATCCTAAACATTCCTAAAGCATGTTTCCATTTGCTTTTAAGTGAGTTTTATGTCAATCCTAAACATTCCTAAAGCATGTTTCCATTTGCTATTAAGTGAGTTTTGTGGTTCCATCTCTGTTGATGAGGTTGATTCAACCATGTTGCTTTGACTTTGGGCTTTGCAATTTCTTATTTTCTGTTTGCCACGTGTCCCGCATTTGTCAGGCGACCGGCACGAAAGTTCTTGAGTCGGAGCTGCAGAAGCTATTGGCTTGCTCAAGCGCAAGCCATTTACAGGTGGAGCTGGGACTCCGGGACCTGGGAAATCTGATCTAATTCTCCTGTGAAAACTCGACAGTTCTCCGCATCAACAGCTTCCAGCAACTGGAAAAGAACACTTGATGAACGGCCTTGGTAAACAAGGGTTGGATACAACTTCACTAGTCACTTAGTGAATTCCCATGATCAGATGGATGGGAGTTCATCTTCCAAGGGTCCAAGAGGTCCCATCGGTCGGGGGGTCGCATGTACACGCCAAACAAAGGTCGCATGTACACGCGAACGACTTGTGGGAGATGGTCGCATGTACACGCGGGCAAGCTCGCAACTACACGCGAATAGGAGACGTGCATTTTTTGCGTAAAATACAATGAAACTCGAAACTTGTCGTATATGTGCTGTTTCTATCTGCAGCCATGCGTGGAAGTTGGTTTAAGCAGGGTATCTGTGCGGCCATGGTCGCAACTACACGCGAATAGGAAACGTCTTTAATGTACGTTATCTATCTATGTATCTTTCTTTCTATCTAGCTAGCTATCTATGTATGTATTTACCTGCTTATCTATCTATCTCTCTATCTCTCTATCTCTCTATCTCTCTATGTCTCTATCTCTCTATCTCTCTATCTCTCTATCTCTCTATCTCTCTATCTCTCTATCTCTCTATCTCCCTATCTATCTATCTATCTATCTATGTAGCTATCTAGCTCTGTATCTATCTGCCTAAGACTCTTTACAGGGAGTTTAAATAGTAAAATGGAGACAATAGTTTAGTGGAACGCAGGGGGGGGAGGTTTAAATAAAGAAGTAAAATGGAGACAATCGTTTAGTGGAACGCTGGGGGGGGGGAATAAAAAAACTAGACGACGGATGGCCCGAGAGCGTAGAGGAGCAGAGTCTTCTGTTGTTAGTATGGAGACACTATATTAAAGATGTATTATAGGCAGACGAGAAGAGTAGTATCAAGACAATATATGACTAGTACAAGACAATAGTTTGCATCGTATTTTTGTAAAGTTTTTCATACACAGAACTTTTTACAGACAAACGCTTTTGCACACAGAGACTTTTACACACAGAGACTTTTACACACAGAGACTTTTACACACAGACGCTTTTACACACAGACGATTTTGCACACAAACACTTTTACACACAAACACTTTTACACACAGAGACTTTTACACACACAAACGCTTTTACACACAGAGCCTTTTACACACAGAAGCTTTTACACACAGACGCTTTTACACACAGACGCTTTTACACACAGACGCTTGTTACACATAGGCTCTTTTACACACAGACACTTTTACACACAGACGCTTTTACACACAGACGCTTTTACACACAGACGCTTTTACACACAGACGCTTTTACACACAGACGCTTTTACAGACAGACGCTTTTTACACACAGCGGCTTTTACACACAGAAGCTTTTACACACAGACGCTTTTACACACAAACAATTTTACACAAACACTTTTACACACAGACGCTTTTACACACAGACGCTTTTACACACAGAAGCTTTTACACACAGAAGCTTTTACACACAGACGCTTTTACACACAGACGCTTTTACACACAGACGCTTTTACGCACAAACGCTTTTTACACATAGGCTCTTTTACACACAGACGCTTTTACACACAGACGCTTTTACACACAGAGCCTTTTACACACAGACGCTTTTACACACAGACGTTTTTACACACAGACGCTTTTACACACAGACACTTTTACACACAGACGCTTTTACACACAGAGCCTTTTACACACAGACGCTTTTACACACAGAGGCTTTTACACACAGACGCTTTTACACACAGAGACTTTTACACACACAGACGCTTTTACACACAGAGCCTTTTACACACAGACGCTTTTACACACAGACGCTTTTACACACAGACGCTTTTACACACAGACGCTTTTACACACAGACGCTTTTTACACACAGGCTCTTTTACACACAGACGCTTTTACACACAGGCGCTTTTTACACACAGACACTTTTACACACAGAGACTTTTACACGCAGAAGCTTTTACACACAGACGCTTTTACACACAAACACTTTTACACAAACACTTTTACACACAGACGCTTTTACACACAGACGCTTTTACACACAGAAGCTTTTACACACAGAAGCTTTTACACACAGACGCTTTTACACACAGACGCTTTTACACACAGACGCTTTTACACACAAACGCTTTTTACACATAGGCTCTTTTGCACACAGACGCTTTTACACACAGACGCTTTTACACACAGAGCCTTTTACACACAGACGCTTTTACACACAGACGCTTTTACACAGAGACGCTTTTACACACAGACACTTTTACACACAAACGCTTTTACACACAGACGCTTGGACACACAGACGCTTTTACACACAGAGGCTTTTACACACAGACGCGTTTACACAAGGAGAATTTTACACACACAGACGCTTTTACACACAGAGCCTTTTACACACAGACGCTTTTACACACAGACGCTTTTACACACAGACGCTTTTACACACAAACGCTTTTACACACAGACGCTTTTTACACACAGGCTCTTTCACACACAGAGACTTTTACACACAGAGGCTTTTACCCGCAGAGACTTTTACACACAGACGCTTTTACACACAGACGCTTTTACACACAGACGCTTTTGCACACAGAGATTTTTACACACAGACGCTTTGACACACAGACGCTTTTACACACAGAGGCTTTTACACACAGACGCTTTTACACACAGACGCTTTTACTTTACGCACAGACGCTTTTACACACAGACGCTTTTACACACAGACGCTTTTACACACATAGGCTTTTACTTACAAACACTTTCACACACAAACGCTTTTACACACAGACGCTTTTACACACAGACGCTTTGACACACAGACGCTTTTACACACAGACGCTTTTGCACACAGTCTTTTACACACAGACGCTTTTACACACAGACGCTTTTACACACAGACGCTTTTACCCACAGACGCTTTTTACACACAGAGACTTTTACACACAAACGCTTTTACACACAGACGATTTTGCACACAAACACTTTTACACAAACACTTTTACACACAGACGCTTTTACACACAGACGCTTTTACACACAGACGCTTTGACACACAGACGCTTTTACACACAGACGCTTTTACACACAGACGCTTTTACACACAGAAGCTTTTACACACAAGTAAAATCGCAATTTTTCCTCAGTTTTTGACGATCGACCCTCATTTCGTGCGAAAGGGTTGCTCCGGGACAAGTAAAATCGCATTTTTTCCTCAGTTTTTGACGATCGACCCTCATTTCGTGCGAAAGGGTTGCTCCGGCACAAGGGCAATTTTTCGTCAGTTTTTTACGATCGACCCTTCATCGTGCGAAAGGTTGCTCCGGCACAAGTAAAATCGAATTTTTCGTCAGTTTTTTGACGATCGACCCTCATTTCGTGCGAAAGGGTTGCTCGGGGGCAAGTAAAATCGCAATTTTTCCGCAGTTTTTGACGATCGACCCTCATTTCGTGCGAAAGGGTTGCTCGGGGGCAAGTAAAATCGCAATTTTTCCTCAGTTTTTGACGATCGACCCTCATTTCGTGCGAAAGGGTTGCTCCAGGGCAAGTCAAATCGCAATTTTTCCTCAGTTTTTGACGATCGACCCTCATTTCGTGCGAAAGGGTTGACGTTTCGTGACTCACCGCCGGTACCACCCTCGGCCTAAAGAGAGAAAGATAAAGAAGGCGAGAGAGAGAAAAAGGAGAGAGAAAGGAGAGAGAATGAGAGAGAGAGAAGATGTGAAGATGAGAAGGTGTGAGAGAAGGTGTGAAGATGAGAAGGGTGTGAGAGAAGATGTGAAGATGAGAGGGTGTGAGAGAAGATGTGAAGATGAGAAGGTGTGAGAGAAGATGTGAAGATGAGAAGGTGTGAAGATGAGAAGGTGTGAAGATGAGAAGGTGTGAGAGAAGATGTGAAGATGAGAAGGTGTGAGAGAAGATGTGAAGATGAGAAGGTGTGAGAGAAGATGTGAAGATGAAAGGGTGTGAGAGAAGATGTGAAGATGAGAAGGTGTGAGAGAAGATGTGAAGATGAGAAGGTGGGAGAGAAGATGTGAAGATGAGAAGGTGTGAGAGAAGATGTGAAGATGAGAAGGTGGGAGAGAAGATGTGAAGATGAGAAGGTGGGAGAGAAGATGTGAAGATGAGAAGGTGTGAGAGAAGATGTGAAGATGAGAAGGTGTGAGAGAAGATGTGAAGATGAGAAGGTGTGAGAGAAGATGTGAAGATGAGAAGGTGTGAAGATGAGAAGATGAGATACAGACCCCCACTATTGGAAGAACCCTGCGCTCAGACGCTCTCGGGAAAAAAGAAGTAAAATGGAGACAATAGTTTAGTGGAACGCAGGGGGGGAAGTTTAAATAAAGACCTAAAATGGAGACAATGGCTTAGTGGAACGCAGGAGGGGAAGTTTAAGTTTAAATAAAGAAGTAAAATGGAGACAATAGTTTAGTGGAACGCAGGGGGGGGAAGTTTAAATAAAGAAGTAAAATGGAGACAATGGTTTAGTGGAAGGCAGGGGGGGAAGTTTAAATAAAGAAGTAAATGGAGACAATAGTTTAGTGGAACGCAGGGGGGGGAAGTTTAAATAAAGAAGTAGAATGGAGACAATGGTTTAGTGAAACGCAGGGGGGGGAGGTTAAAATATAGAAGTAGAATGGAGACAATGGTTTAGTGGAAAGCAGGGGGGGAAGTTTAAATAAAGAAGTAGAATGGAGACAATAGTTTAGTGGAACGCAGGGGGGGGAAGTTTAAATAAAGAAGTAGAATGGAGACAATGGTTTAGTGGAACGCAGGGGGCGGGAGGTTAAAATATAGAAGTAGAATGGAGACAATGGTTTCGTGGAAAGCAGGGGGGGAAGTTTAAATAAAGAAGTAGAATGGAGACAATGGTTTAGTGGAACGCAGGGGGTGGGAGGTTAAAATATAGAAGTAAAATGGAGACAATGGTTTCGTGGAAAGCAGGGGGGGAAGTTCAAATAAAGAAGTAAAATGGAGACAATAGTTTAGTGGAACGCAGGGGGGGAAGTTTAAATAAGGAAGTAAAATGGAGACAATGGTTTAGTGGAACGCAGGGGGGGGAGTTTAAGTTTAAATAAAGAAGTAGAATGGAGACAATAGTTTAGTGGAACGCAGGGGGGGGAAGTTTAAATAAAGAAGTAGAATGGAGACAATGGTTTGGTGGAACGCAGGGGGCGGGAGGTTAAAATATAGAAGTAGAATGGAGACAATGGTTTCGTGGAAAGCAGGGGGGGAAAGTTTAAATAAAGAAGTAGAATGGGAACATAGTGGTGGAACGCTGGGGGGGGGGGAATTTTAAATAAAGAAGTAAAATGGAGACAATGGTTTCGTGGAAAGCAGGGGGGGGAGTTTAAATAAAGAAGTAAGATGGAGACAATAGTTTAGTGGAACGCAGGGGGGGGAGGTTAAAATATAGAAGTAGAATGGAGACAATGGTTTAGTGGAAAGCAGGGGGGGGAAGTTTAAATAAAGAAGTAGAATGGAGACAATGGTTTAGTGGAACGCAGGGGGGGGAAGTTTAAATAAAGAAGTAGAATGGAGACAGTGGTTTAGTGGAACGCAGGGGGGGAAGGAGGTTAAAATATAGAAGTAGAATGGAGACAATGGTTTAGTGGAACGCAGGGGGGGAAGTTTAAATAAAGAACTAAAATGGAGACAATGGTTTAGTGGAAGGCAGGGGGGGGAGGTTAAAATATAGAAGTTGAATGGAGACAATGGTTTCGTGGAAAGCAGCGGGGGAAAAGTTTAAATAAAGAAGTAGACTGGAGACAATGGTTTAGTGGAACGCAGGGGGGGAAGTTTAAATAAAGAACTAAAATGGAGAATAGTTCAGTGCATAAAGAAGTAGATTTGAGACAATGGTTTAGTGGAACGCAGGGGGGGGAAGTTTAAATAGAGAAGTAAAATGGAGACAATAGTTTAGTGGAATGAAGGGGGGGAAGTTTAAATAAAGAAGTAAAATGAAGACAATGGTTTAGTGGAAAGCAGGGGGGAGGAAGTTTAAATCAAGAAGTAGAATGGAGACAATGGGTTAGTGGAAGGCAGGGGGGGAAGTTCAAATAAAGAAGTAAAATGGAGACAATAGTTTAGTGGAACGCAGGGGGGGAAGTTTAAATAAAGAACTAGAATGGAGACAATAGTTTAGTGGAACGCAGGGATGAGTAGTGCCTGTGTCTGCTGAGCAGCAAGAAAGATGATAAGGTTGCTGTGCCTGTGTGTGCACAGAAACATGAACGTTTTTACCCCACCCCACCCCACCCAACCCCACCAGTAACGGATCATGAAAGAGTAATGCCTGTGTCTGCTGAACAGCAAGAACGATGATAAGGTTGCTGTGCCTGTACATGAACGTTATCACCCCACCCCACCCCATCCCCAGAGTAGTGGTGTGTACATGTGACCGTCACTTGCGTGCGCAGATGACCGCACCTGTGTGTACATGTGAACGTGGGTCTCGCTGGTGTGTACATGTGACCGTCACTTGCGTGCGCAGGTGACCGTAAGGCTCGAAAAAGGTCT
Organism: Cladocopium goreaui; assembly: GCA_947184155.2. Lineage (NCBI taxonomy): Eukaryota > Dinophyceae > Suessiales > Symbiodiniaceae > Cladocopium > Cladocopium goreaui. Next base: position 883,095 of record CAMXCT020000202.1, on the reverse strand, counting down.
CTGTGTGTACATGTGACCTGGATTTGCGTGCGCGGATGACCCCTTGACCAAATACCCGATGATTCTTAAACCTTTGGGGGTGAATATGTCAATGGTGTTTGGAATCTCTCATGGTGGGATGACCATACCCCATGAAATCTGAATTCCTGGCAACTTGACCATGGCCTACCATGGGTCTGAACCAGAAACAAAAATCTTTTACAATTCCAATATTTCAGTCAGCAAATGTTTGGAATCTGCTTACATCTCCACTTTTTCCCCACCTGCCAGGTGAGGGTTGTTAGATTTTATCACAGTTGTTTTTCTCCTCCTTCTTCTCCTCCTCGTCCTCCTCCTTCTCCTCCACCACCTCTGCACCCACTTCCATGTCCACTTCTGCCTTGCCAACTCGTCGCCAATTTCTGCGCGCCAATCTCCTTGCCAACTTCTGCGCGCAGTGGGCACCGCTGGACCTCAACAGCCAGATAGAATGCAAGAAGATATGCCAGATAGAAAGCCAGATAGACTGTCAGATAGAAAGCCAGAAGAAATGCCAGATAGAACGCCAGATAGAATGTCAGATAGAAAGCCAGAAGAAATGCCAGATAGAACGCCAGATAGAATGTCAGATAGAATGCCAAAAAAAATGCCAGATAGAATGGCAGAAGATATACCAGATAGAATGCCAAAAGATATGCCAGATAGAATGCCAGATAGAATGCCAGAAGGTATGCCAGATAGAATGTCAGATAGAATGCCAGAAGGTATGCCAGATAAAGTGCCAGAATGTTTGCCAGATAGAATGCCAGAAGATTTGCCAGATAGAATGCCAGATATAATGCCAGAAGATATGCCGGATAGAATGCCAGATCAAATGCCAGAAGATGTGTCAGATAGAATGCCAGAAGATTTGCCAGTAGCAAAACGTATAAATGTCATGGTGGGGATCACTCGAAATAAAGTATTTTTTTTGAAACCCACTATTGGGCCATGATGATCCCCGAACTTCAACAGATTCAATATCCGATATCCCCAGAGATGTTTCTCTCTGTACCAATCAGTTGATGCATTGGGAAATGGTCAACCGACGTCTTAAGACTAGCGCTACAGAGCCAGGCAACAACAATTGATGTCTTGCAATCCCATCCCCATGATGTCTTAAGTGGTACCCCTCATATCAGGAAACGTGCTATTGAATAAATATTCGTTTGGGAAGGGATGATTTGAAATGTAAGATTTGTTCCTTTTCAGCAGCGATTTGAATAGGTCGATATGATACGGCTCAAAATTGTGTACGCCGCACCTTTGGTCTTCAGGTCTTCAATATTGACCCAGGTCAAGCTCCTCATCTTTGTTGGTTACATTCCCATTTGTAGTCCTCCCAAGAAGATATCGCAACGTTTAGCAAAGGACTGGTTACTTGCACTATTGCTATCTTAGTAAAACCATGTAAAACCTATGGCAGTATGTTCTATGATTTTCATATATATGTATATGTATCTATATATACATACGTACATACGTACATACATACATAAGTACATACCTACCTACATACCTACATACATACCTACCTACATACATACATACCTACATGCATACATACATACATAGATACATACATACATACATACATACATACATACAAACCTACTTACATAGATACATAGATACATATATACATACAAACCTACCTACCTACCTACCTACATACATACAAACCTACTTACATAGATACATAGGTACATAGATACATAGATACATACATACCTACCTACCTACCTACATACATACACACATACATACATGCATGCATGCATGCATGCATGCATCCATACATCTATACATCCATACATCCATCCATCCATCCATCCATACATACATACATACATACCTTCATACATACCTACCTACCTACCTACCTACATACATACATACATACATACAGAAAAAACATAAATACATAAATACATACCTACATACATACATACATACATACGTACATACATACATACAGAAATACAAAGATACATACATACATTCACACATACATACATGCATACATACATACCTACCTACATACATACATACATACATACCTACATACCTACATACCTACATACATACCTACCTACCTACCTACCTACCTACATACATACATACATACATGATATATATATATATATATGTTGGCTGTTTTTTCGCCAAACCACCGTGCCTGGAGGTTCATGCAGCCGCCGGTTTGAAACTTTTGTACCGTCGCAAGAAGCGGGCCGGAAACGCCCGAGGCCCCAGAGAAATGTCGTGGGGATGGTTGTAACCTAACATTGTCAGATCCCTGAAGCATTGATCATGTTGATCCAGATTTATGATGATTTATGATGATCTATAGTTCGGCCCATCATTCATAGTACTACCGTGTACTACGTACAGCACCAGTTTCTTTGCATCAAACATGGCACGTTCAACTCGTTAGAACGCTTACCTATAACTTCTCCAGAGGGAAACCATTCGATTTTCGCAGAATTACAACTATGTATCATGTTCCACACATCGTTTAGATTCAACTAGAGATGATGACTAGTGTCATGTGATTGCAACAACCATCATGATTCTCCATCATTCTCATTTGCCAAACAATCATTGAGTTTCTGGTTTGAAGAATTGCTAGCCATGGCCGTGGAGGAGCGACCCAGTTAGGCCAGTTAGGAAAAAACATACATGCATTTCGCCCTGAAGAAGTGGTATTAAAAAACAACTCGAACAGCAGTTGGAGGTAGTAACCCCATCTACAACTGGTGGTGTGTTTTTTTTGGAGCTAAATTTCTCAGTTTGGTATATGTGTGAATCCCCATTTTCAGCCAGAATATATATGTTCATTTTGCATTCCTGGTTGCTTCAACCAGGCATCTCTCATGGTATCGGTCACCCAGTGATGATCAACTTTGCCAACGTGCCAAGGTACCTCCAACTCTGACACCTGTGCCCCTCGCCGAAGCGATGCAAGAAGTAAAGCAGGAGCGGAACATGCTGCTGGTTTGGTGCCAAGATGGCTCTCTCGCTCTCTCGGTTTTAAGAGTTGCACTGAACATAGGTTTAAGAAGAGCAATTCCATGAACTGAGTCGTAATCAACCAAGCCAGAGATTTATGAAGGATTTAAAGTAGATCAATTCAACTTAAAATGGTCAGACATTTGACAAAGAACAATGGACTGAGGGCATCATGTAGTCGCTAGCCGCAAGGATGTTTGGGTTCAGTCCATGGGTTCTATCCCCACTTTCTCTCCGAATAGTTACGTCAATCCCAGCACGGTTACATGGTTAAGACATGTTGAGACATCCTCATTCCAGGTAGCCGTTTATAATTTATACAGGTGTAAGACCGGCCTTGCAACAGTTTTGCCAACAGGATATTGTTGTTGATTTGATAGTGATATGCCACTGCTGCATTTGAGTTTCCTGTAGCGGTTGCCTTCATGCCTCAACCCAATGATATAAGCCTTGGTGAGTACTGACACTTGTGGAAGCAGGTACTGACACTTACGGAAGCGGCCCATATCTTTTTCCGAAGTTCTAACATCACATTTCTTTGCGACCCAAGCAGCCCATAGCTGCCATAGCGTTTGCACCAGGCCTTTGCACCGGGACTAGATCCCTAGATCTCTTTAGGATGATCCAAGGGGTCTCTTACAGCGACGTCCTCTTGGATCGATTTATGATCGGGGTAGCCAACCCATGGATATGGCTAACTAATTATGCTACTAAATTGGATGGTTCTAATGATCAAAATCTGCGGTCGTCTGCGGGTAGCCTCCTAGAGTGCGCGTAAACGCACACTCTGTGAGTTTTCTCCGCCACATGTTTGGCATTGTTTGGTCCTCAAACCCAACATGTCCAGAAGTAAAAGTCAAAAAAAACTTTGGGCGTTCCCAGCATTGACTGAAGATTGGCAAAAATGATCCTATCATCTCCAGTCGATGTTTCGGTTCCTATCACTTACCCATACTTACCCTCCGGTCATCAAACATGGCAACTGGAAATCCCTTATACACGGAGGTTTGAATAGGAAATTCACTCAATATAGATGAGGGATTTCCCAGCCATGTTTGGTTCGCACAGAGTAAATGCATTGAAATCGGTCAAAATCATGAAGGTTCCACCAGAAATCCGCCATCGGCCGAAGGACGAGGACCTGAATAAAGCAAATGCCAGGAAGAGGCATTGGATATCTGGATGGGATGGTACCTGGGGATGTGAACCAGCAGTGGAATCGGCTGGCTTAGCCGAAAAACACGAATAGGGATGTGAAGCATTACAAATGGTAACCAGCATCGAACAAGAAAGAGGAGTTCAACAAAGATTCCTATCAGTGCAGAGGAACTAGGGATGAGATCCAGTCAAGTGATCAACAACATTCACTAGCCCCCCCATTTGGGTCCCAACATGAAATTTAGATGAATTTGCTCCTTTACCCAGCCTAGTTTTATCCTGGTGATTTTTTTGATGCTGCCAGCATAGAAAAGCGAAGTCAGTAGAAAAGGGTCAACTACTTCGTGTAGGTGAATGTGGTTGCTGATTTCAGCTAAGGCACTGCAAATCTACCACACACTGTGGGGCCCCGAAGTTAGCAAAGTTGCTTTGTCACTAGGCTATCAGATGAGCTTCACAAATCAACTAGCGTACATGTTTATATTTATAGCAACGAATGTGAGCATACTGTCCAACCAAACGGGTATATACTTACCGAATACATTATTTTGTGTACACTAGTCTATACATAAAATGCATTGAAATGCAGCCATTAGCCATTTCTTCTATGTTCTGTCACTTTTTCATCCCCATTCTCGGCCAGGCAAATCAGCGCCCCTGCATCTGTCAAATCGACATTGGCTGAGGCTTGTGCCAAGGCGTGAGGGAAAATGCTGAAAAATGGATAAACATGGTGGTTTTTTATCTGAACAATGAACGGATGTGATCAGTAAATGGGTACATCATATATCAACCAATAATCGGCTTGTGATATCAATATTGTTGCTAGCAGATGCTCAATAGATATGTTCGGAACGTAGGTCATCTTGCAACGTTAAGTTGAGGGCGCTTAGAGCATCTCAGTTAAAGGACGTTAAAGGCAAGAAACTTGACACTTTTGACATCAGGGCTCTGGTCTTTCCAAGGCACCCGAAGGAGCGTCAGTCAAAGAGTCGGTGGCCACGAGCAACTGATTTGCAACCAAACCTCTTTGGTGAATCGAAAAGTGTGAATTATTGTGAGTATATATATGTATATTTGATTACATTTGTTGATTTATGATGATTTATGTCTGAAGAGTTCCGTGCAAAAGAGATGAATACATATGAATACGATAGACTGTCAGACACATCGAGCATAAGTTCTGTATGATTCAGACGCATCTCTTCTCAAGGTAAAAAGGCTCACTTTGCAACTACAGGAAACGTTGCCGTTTGAAATTTAAGTTTCCTGTGGTTTTGACTGGCAAGTTGTTGGATAGTTGGATGATGCTGGATGCACATTCTGAGGCCCTCCAACATTCCACATGTTGCCGTCCGTGGGTACCTGGATGGTGCCATCCTTCCGTGCACCTCCAGTCCCAGCGGTATCTTGCCAGCATTGCATGGTGTCAGATGATCCTTGCACATGTTCTGGACTTTCTCTGCACAGATTGGAACCAATTTTCGTTCATGCTTTCTATAGATTGTGCAGCCTCGTTTTTTCTCCTGCTCAGAAGCAAGATTGTTCGCACAATTTGTCGAGGATCAAGTTACTTAATTAAGAGTCTCGCTATGTCTGGCTTATCTTGTGCTTACCTTGCGATGACTTTGTGCGATGCTGTTACACTTCTTTTTGGTACCCCTTGCCCTGGAGCAATAACTTCGCTGCATTTTTCGCATGGACACATACTTGTAATATGAAAGTTGGATGCAGGAGTTTGCTTAGGAGTGTATTGGATATGTTCGGAACGTAGGTCATCTTGCAGCGTTAAGTCAAAGGCAATTAGAGCATCTCAGTTAAAGGATGTTAAAGGCAAGAACCTTGACACTTTTGACATCAGGGCAGGGTCTGGTCTTTTCTTCCAAGGCACCTGAAGGAGCGCCAGTCAAAGAGTCGGTGGCCACGAGCAACTGATTTGCAACCAAACCTCTTTGGTGAATCGAAAAGTGTGAATTATTGTGAGTATATATATATATATATATGTATATTTGATTATATTTGTTGATTTTTGATGATTTATGTCTGAAGAGTTCCGTGCAAAAGAGATGAATACATATGAATACGAGAGACTGTCAGACACATCGAGCATAAGTTCTGTATGATTCAGGCGCATCTCTTCTCAAGGTAAAAAGGCTCACTTTGCAACTACAGGAAACGTTGCCGTTTGAAATTTGAGTTTCCTGTGGTTTTGACTGGCAAGTTGTTGGATAGTTGGATGATGCTGGATGCACATTCTGAGGCCCTCCAAAATTCCACATGTTGCCGTCCGTGGGTACCTGGATGGTGCCATCCTTCCGTGCACCTCCAGTCCCAGCGGTATCTTGCCAGCATTGCATGGTGTCAGATGATCCTTGCACATGTTTTGGACTTTCTGTGCACAGATTGGAACCAATGCTCGTTCATGCTTTCTATAGATTGTGCAGCCTCGTTTTATCTCTGGCACGGAACAAGATTGTTCGAACAATTTGTCGAGGATAAAGGGATAAAGTTACTTAATTAAGAGTCTCGCTATCTCTGGCTTATCTTGTGCTTACCTTGCGATGACTTTGTGCGATGCTGTTACACTTCTTTTTGGTACCCCTTGCCCTGGAGCAATAACTTCGCTGCATTTTTCGCATGGACACATACTTGTAATATGAAAGTTGGATGCAGGAGTTTGCTTAGGAGTGTATTGGATATGTTCGGAACGTAGGTCATCTTGCAGCGTTAAGTCAAAGGCAATTAGAGCATCTCAGTTAAAGGATGTTAAAGGCAAGAACCTTGACACTTTTGACATCAGGGCTCTGGTCTTTCCAAGGCACCCGAAGGAGCGTCAGTCAAAGAGTCGGTGGCCACGAGCAACTGATTTGCAACCAAAACCTCTTTGGTGAATCGAAAAGTGTGAATTATTGTGAGTATATATATATATATTTGATTACATTTGTTGATTTTTGATGATTTATGTCTGAAGAGTTCCGTGCAAAAGAGATGAATACATATGAATACGATAGACTGTCAGACACATCGAGCATAAGTTCTGTATGATTCAGACGCATCTCTTCTCAAGGTAAAAAGGCTCACTTTGCAACTACAGGAAACGTTGCCGTTTGAAATTTAAGTTTCCTGTGGTTTTGACTGGCAAGTTGTTGGATAGTTGGATGATGCTGGATGCACATTCTGAGGCCCTCCAACATTCCACATGTTGCCGTCCGTGGGTACCTGGATGGTGCCATCCTTCCGTGCACCTCCAGTCCCAGCGGTATCTTGCCAGCATTGCATGGTGTCAGATGATCCTTGCACATGTTCTGGACTTTCTCTGCACAGATTGGAACCAATTTTCGTTCATGCTTTCTATAGATTGTGCAGCCTCGTTTTTTCTCCTGCTCAGAAGCAAGATTGTTCGCACAATTTGTCGAGGATAAAGGGATAAAGTTACTTAATTAAGAGTCTCGCTATCTCTGGCTTATCTTGTGCTTACCTTGCGATGACTTTGTGCGATGCTGTTACACTTCTTTTTGGTACCCCTTGCCCTGGAGCAATAACTTCGCTGCATTTTTCGCATGACACATACTTGTAATATGAAAGTTGGATGCAGGAGTTTGCTTAGGAGTGTATTGGATATGTTCGGAACGTAGGTCATCTTGCAGCGTTAAGTCAAAGGCAATTAGAGCATCTCAGTTAAAGGATGTTAAAGGCAAGAACCTTGACACTTTTGACATCAGGGCAGGGTCTGGTCTTTTCTTCCAAGGCACCTGAAGGAGCGCCAGTCAAAGAGTCGGTGGCCACGAGCAACTGATTTGCAACCAAACCTCTTTGGTGAATCGAACAGTGTGAATTATTGTGAGTATATATATATATGTATATTTGATTATATTTGTTGATTTTTGATGATTTATGTCTGAAGAGTTCCGTGCAAAAGAGATGAATACATATGAATACGAGAGACTGTCAGACACATCGAGCATAAGTTCTGTATGATTCAGGCGCATCTCTTCTCAAGGTAAAAAGGCTCACTTTGCAACTACAGGAAACGTTGCCGTTTGAAATTTGAGTTTCCTGTGGTTTTGACTGGCAAGTTGTTGGATAGTTGGATGATGCTGGATGCACATTCTGAGGCCCTCCAAAATTCCACATGTTGCCGTCCGTGGGTACCTGGATGGTGCCATCCTTCCGTGCACCTCCAGTCCCAGCGGTATCTTGCCAGCATTGCATGGCGTCAGATGATCCTTGCACATGTTCTGGACTTTCTCTGCACAGATTGGAACCAATGCTCGTTCATGCTTTCTATAGATTGTGCAGCCTCGTTTTATCTCTGGCACGGAACAAGATTGTTCGAACAATTTGTCGAGGATAAAGGGATAAAGTTACTTAATTAAGAGTCTCGCTATCTCTGGCTTATCTTGTGCTTACCTTGCGATGACTTTGTGCGATGCTGTTACACTTCTTTTTGGTACCCCTTGCCCTGGAGCAATAACTTCGCTGCATTTTTCGCATGGACACATACTTGTAATATGAAAGTTGGATGCAGGAGTTTGCTTAGGAGTGTATTGGATATGTTCGGAACGTAGGTCATCTTGCAGCGTTAAGTCAAAGGCAATTAGAGCATCTCAGTTAAAGGATGTTAAAGGCAAGAACCTTGACACTTTTGACATCAGGGCTCTGGTCTTTCCAAGGCACCCGAAGGAGCGTCAGTCAAAGAGTCGGTGGCCACGAGCAACTGATTTGCAACCAAAACCTCTTTGGTGAATCGAAAAGTGTGAATTATTGTGAGTATATATATATATATTTGATTACATTTGTTGATTTTTGATGATTTATGTCTGAAGAGTTCCGTGCAAAAGAGATGAATACATATGAATACGATAGACTGTCAGACACATCGAGCATAAGTTCTGTATGATTCAGACGCATCTCTTCTCAAGGTAAAAAGGCTCACTTTGCAACTACAGGAAACGTTGCCGTTTGAAATTTAAGTTTCCTGTGGTTTTGACTGGCAAGTTGTTGGATAGTTGGATGATGCTGGATGCACATTCTGAGGCCCTCCAACATTCCACATGTTGCCGTCCGTGGGTACCTGGATGGTGCCATCCTTCCGTGCACCTCCAGTCCCAGCGGTATCTTGCCAGCATTGCATGGTGTCAGATGATCCTTGCACATGTTCTGGACTTTCTCTGCACAGATTGGAACCAATTTTCGTTCATGCTTTCTATAGATTGTGCAGCCTCGTTTTTTCTCCTGCTCAGAAGCAAGATTGTTCGCACAATTTGTCGAGGATCAAGTTACTTAATTAAGAGTCTCGCTATGTCTGGCTTATCTTGTGCTTACCTTGCGATGACTTTGTGCGATGCTGTTACACTTCTTTTTGGTACCCCTTGCCCTGGAGCAATAACTTCGCTGCATTTTTCGCATGGACACATACTTGTAATATGAAAGTTGGATGCAGGAGTTTGCTTAGGAGTGTATTGGATATGTTCGGAACGTAGGTCATCTTGCAGCGTTAAGTCAAAGGCAATTAGAGCATCTCAGTTAAAGGATGTTAAAGGCAAGAACCTTGACACTTTTGACATCAGGGCAGGGTCTGGTCTTTTCTTCCAAGGCACCTGAAGGAGCGCCAGTCAAAGAGTCGGTGGCCACGAGCAACTGATTTGCAACCAAACCTCTTTGGTGAATCGAAAAGTGTGAATTATTGTGAGTATATATATATATATATATGTATTTGATTACATTTGTTGATTTATGATGAATTATGTCTGAAGAGTTCCGTGCAAAAGAGATGAATAGATATGAATACGAGAGACTGTCAGACACATCGAGCATAAGTTCTGTATGATTCAGGCGCATCTCTTCTCAAGGTAAAAAGGCTCACTTTGCAACTACAGGAAACGTTGCCGTTTGAAATTTGAGTTTCCTGTGGTTTTGACTGGCAAGTTGTTGGATAGTTGGATGATGCTGGATGCACATTCTGAGGCCCTCCAAAATTCCACATGTTGCCGTCCGTGGGTACCTGGATGGTGCCATCCTTCCGTGCACCTCCAGTCCCAGCGGTATCTTGCCAGCATTGCATGGTGTCAGATGATCCTTGCACATGTTTTGGACTTTCTGTGCACAGATTGGAACCAATGCTCGTTCATGCTTTCTATAGATTGTGCAGCCTCGTTTTTTCTCCTGCTCAGAAGCAAGATTGTTCGCACAATTTGTCGAGGATCAAGTTACTTAATTAAGAGTCTCGCTATCTCTGGCTTATCTTGTGCTTACCTTGCGATGACTTTGTGCGATGCTGTTACACTTCTTTTTGGTACCCCTTGCCCTGGAGCAATAACTTCGCTGCATTTTTCGCATGGACACATACTTGTAATATGAAAGTTGGATGCAGGAGTTTGCTTAGGAGTGTATTGGATATGTTCGGAACGTAGGTCATCTTGCAGCGTTAAGTCAAAGGCAATTAGAGCATCTCAGTTAAAGGATGTTAAAGGCAAGAACCTTGACACTTTTGACATCAGGGCAGGGTCTGGTCTTTTCTTCCAAGGCACCCGAAGGAGCGCCAGTCAAAGAGTCGGTGGCCACGAGCAACTGATTTGCAACCAAAACCTCTTTGGTGAATCGAAAGATGTGAATTATTGTGAGTATATATATATATATTTGATTACATTTGTTGATTTATGATGAATTATGTCTGAAGAGTTCCGTGCAAAAGAGATGAATAGATATGAATACGACAGACTGTCAGACACATCGAGCATAAGTTCTGTATGATTCAGGTGCATCTCTTCTCGAGGTAAAAAGGCTCACTTTGCAACTACAGGAAACATTGCCGTTTGAAATTTAAGTTTCCTGTGGTTTTGACTGGCAAGTTGTTGGATAGTTGGATGATGCTGGATGCACATTCTGAGGCCCTCCAAAATTCCACATGTTGCCGTCCGTGGGTACCTGGATGGTGCCATCCTTCCGTGCACCTCCAGTCCCAGCGGTATCTTGCCAGCATTGCATGGTGTCAGATGATCCTTGCACATGTTCTGGACTTTCTCTGCACAGATTGGAACCAATTTTCGTTCATGCTTTTCTATAGATTGTGCAGCCTCGTTTTATCTCTGGCACGGAACAAGATTGTTCGAACAATTTGTCGAGGATCAAGTTACTTAATTCAGAGTCTCGCTATCTCTGGCTTATCTTGTGCTTGCCTTGCGATGACTTTGTGCGATGCTGTTACACTTCTTTTTGGTACCCCTTGCCCTGGAGCAATAACTTCGCTGCATTTTTCGCATGGACACATACTTGTAGTATGATCTTGCAGCGTTAAGTCAAAGGCAATTAGAGCATCTCAGTTAAAGGATGTTAAAGGCAAGAACCTTGACACTTTTGACATCAGGGCAGGGTCTGGTCTTTTCTTCCAAGGCACCCGAAGGAGCGCCAGTCAAAGAGTCGGTGGCCACGAGCAACTGATTTGCAACCAAACCTCTTTGGTGAATCGAAAGATGTGAATTATTGTGAGTATATATATATGTATATTTGATTATATTTGTTGATTTTTGACGATTTATGTCTGAAGAGTTCCGTGCAAAAGAGATGAATACATATGAATACGATAGACTGTCAGACACATCGAGCATAAGTTCTGTATGATTCAGGCGCATCTCTTCTCAAGGTAAAAGGCTCACTTTGCAACTACAGGAAACGTTGCCGTTTGAAATTTAAGTTTCCTGTGGTTTTGACTGGCAAGTTGTTGGATAGTTGGATGATGCTGGATGCACATTCTGAGGCCCTCCAAAATTCCACATGTTGCCATCCGTGGGTACCTGGATGGTGCCATCCTTCCGTGGACCTCCAGTCCCAGCGGTATCTTGCCAGCATTGCATGGTGTCAGATGATCCTTGCACATGTTTTGGACTTACTCTGCACAGATTGGAACCAATTTTCGTTCATGCTTTCTACAGATTGTGCAGCCTCGTTTTTTCTCCTGCACGGAAGCAAGATTGTTCGAACAATTTGTCGAGGATCGAGTTACTTATATATATATAATTAAGACTCTCGCTTATCTTGTGCTTACCTTGCGATGACTTTGTGTGATGCTGTTACACTTTTTTGGTACCCCTTGCCCTGGAGCAATAACTTCGCTGCATTTTTCGCATGGAGGTCATGGCGTTCAACATGGCAGAAGACGGCCAAGTTGAGGAGCTGCGGTATCGTTTGATCCAAAACGGTCCAGCTTTTTGTTGCAACTGGTTGGGGCATGCCATGGTCCGTTTTACTTTTGGACACAGCTGGATTCTCCAGTCTTTTCGAAGTTGTTTTTCAATAGGAATTTTGGTCAACGATTGATGGGGTGTAAATTCAATGTTTGGGAACATGATTTGGAATCATGAGATGTATCCCAATCTAGTCAGATTCCCCAGTTAGATCCCAGAATATACTCATATAATATACATATTTATATATATATAGTAAACAATCATGGTTTCCCGTTGGGACATGTCTACATTCACGATGTATTTTTCCCGAGAGCGTCTGAGCGCAGGGTTCTTCCAATAGTGGGGGTCTGTAAAACACCTTCTCATCTTCACATCTTCTCATCTTCACATCTTCTCATCTTCACATCTTCTCATCTTCACATCTTCTCATCTTCACATCTTCTCACATCTTCACATCTTCTCATCTTCTCACATCTTCTCACATCTTCTCACATCTTCTCACATCTTCTCACATCTTCTCACATCTTCTCATCTTCACATCTTCACATCTTCTCATCTCGCATCTTCTCCTCTTGCCCTCTTGCCCTCTTGCCCTCTCCTTCTTTTCTATTTCTCTCTTGAAGGCGGGAGCAGGGGCAGTGCCAACGAGTCGGCACGAAACGCAACCCTTTCGCACGAAATGAGGTTCGATCGCCAAAAACTGCGGTAAAATTGCGATTTCAAGGTGTCCCGCGCAACCCTTTCGCTTGAAATGAGGTTCGATCGTCAAAAACTGTGGTAAAATTGCGATTTCAAAGTGTCCCGCGCAACCCTTTCGCACGAAACGAGGTTCGATCGTCAAAAACTGAGATAAAATTGCGATTTCAACTTGTCCGGCGCAACCCTTTCGCACTAAATGATGTTCGATCCTCAAAAACTGTGGTAAAATTGCGATTTCAACTTGTCCGGCGCAACCCTTTCGCACGAAATGAGGTTCGATCGTCAAAAACTGAGGTAAAATTGCGATTTCACTTGTCCGGCGAACCCTTTCGCACGAAATGAGGTTCGATCGTCAAAAACTGAGGTAAAATTGCGATTTCAACTTCTCCCGGCGGGGTATAACACATTTTTAATATATGGTTTCTAATATGGTGTCTCCATACTAACAAGAGAAGACCCTGCTCCTCTACGCTCTCGGGCCATCCGTCGTCTAGTTTATATGTGAAAATTCGCTGGAAGGTAACCATATCAAAGATAGGTTGAATTACCCTTTTTTTTTGGTTGATATTGTATTGAATCTAGTCAATTCCCACAATTTTGGAGGGCAGCACAAACAGCACCATACATGTTAATATTGATGATCTCCCTATCTTCAATAATTTCTAGCCTCAAAAATGCGCCTATCCCAACCTGGTGAAATACTACTTGTGGTCATTTGACAAAATATGGTGGTTTTCTAATTTAAATGGGAAAATCCACTTGAAATATGAATGTTTCGGGCCATCGTTTCCGAGGAGAAGCGCCCCGGCCTGGCCCGAAAGAGTAGCAGTACGGCCATGTTCGAGGCGTCAAAGTTTTGGGGATCTTGGGATTTCACTTTGGTTGTTGGGTGTATTAAACCAATCATTTTATGTTAGCATATTTCTATGGTAATTTGCTACTTGTGCTGCAACTTGGAAAGAACAACACTGTGCGAAAAGAAAAGTGTTGAGATCATCTGATTTTTTCAATGGGGGGGGTGTAAACCACTTAAAATCCAGTTGGGTAAAACATGTTAAAGCATCATTTTTTCCCATGAACCATGTAACAAAAATAATTGGCTACAACTCCCCCATTTTTGGACACACCCATGGTCGACCCCTTTGGTTTTGTGAAGGTGACGAAAGGGCCTTTGGAGCTTGTTATCATTTGTTGTTGGATAATATTTGTAGGACAACTCATTGCTATGAAACTGGGATACATACCACAAATCTGACTAGATTATAGAATGGGTTATTATCAATTTATTGCCCACATTAAATAAGACTAGACATTGATTAAGTGGGAAGACCCAGTCACAACCTGGTTGTGACGCCTGATATAGATATCGTTTAGTTTATCACAATAGAAGTAAAAACCCAAGTTGGCAAGTGATTAACAACAGCAACAACAACAAGAAGAGAAGAACAAGAAGAACAAGAAGAACAAGAAGAACAAGAAGAACAAGAAGAACAAGAAGAACAAGAAGAACAAAAAGAACAACAAGAACAACAAGAACAAGAACAAGAACACAAACAAGAACAAGAACAAGAACAAGAACAAGCACAACAACAACAACAACAACAACAACAACAACAACAGCAACAACAACAACAACAACAACAACACCAGCAACAACAACAACAACAACAGCAAAACATGAGAGTTGGATGCAGGAGTTTACTTAGGAGTGTGTTGGATATGTTCGGAACATAGGTCATCTTGCAACGTTAAGTCAAAGGCGCTTAGAGCATCTCAGTTAAAGGAGAACCTTGACACTTTTGACATCAGGGCAGGGTCTGGTCTTTTCTTCCAAGGCACCCGAAGGAGCGCCAGTCAAAGAGTCGGTGGCCACGAGCAACTGATTTGCAACCAAAACCTCTTTGGTGAATCGAAAGATGTGAATTATTGTGAGTATATATATATATGTATATTTGATTATATTTGTTGATTTTTGACGATTTATGTCTGAAGAGTTCCGTGCAAAAGAGATGAATACATATGAATACGATAGACTGTCAGACACATCGAGCATAAGTTCTGTATGATTCAGACGCATCTCTTCTCAAGGTAAAAAGGCTCACTTTGCAACTACAGGAAACATTGCCGTTTGAAATTTAAGTTTCCTGTGGTTTTGACTGGCAAGTTGTTGGATAGTTGGATGATGCTGGATGCACATTCTGAGGCCCTCCAAAATTCCACATGTTGCCGTCCGCGGGTACCTGGATGGTGCCATCCTGCCGTGCACCAGTCGCTCCAGTCCCAGCTGTATCTTGCCAGCATTGCATGGTGTCAGATGATCCTTGCACATGTTCTGGACTTTCTCTGCACAGATTGGAACCAATGCTCGTTCATGCTTTCTATAGATTGTGCAGCCTCGTTTTGTCTCCGGCACGGAAGCAAGATTGTTCGAACAATTTGTCGAGGATCAAGTTACTTAATTAATAGTCTCGCTATCTCTGGCTTATCTTGTGCTTACCTTGCGATAACTTTGGGCGATGCTGTTACACTTTTTTTTGGTACCCCCTGCCCTGGAGAAATAGCTTCGCTGCATTTTTCGCATGGACACATACTTGTAATATGAGAGCTGGATGCAGGAGTTTACTTAGGAGTGTGTTGTATATGTTCGGAACGTAGGTCATCTTGCAGCGTTAAGTCAAAGGCGCTTAGAGCATCTCAGTTAAAGGATGTTAAAGGCAAGAACCTTGACACTTTTGACATCAGGGCAGGGTCTGGTCTTTTCTTCCAAGGCATCCGAAGGAGCGCCAGTCAAAGAGTCCGTGGCCACGAGCAACTGATTTGCAACCAAACCTCTTTGGTGAATCGAAAGATGTGAATTATTGTGAGTATATATATATATATTTGATTACATTTGTTGATGTATGATGATTTATGAAGAGTTCCGTGCAAAAGAGATGAATACATATGAATACGATAGACTGTCAGACACATCGAGCATAAGTTCTGTATGATTCAGACGCATCTCTTCTCAAGGTAAAAAGGCTCACTTTGCAACTACAGGAAACATTGCCGTTTGAAATTTAAGTTTCCTGTGGTTTTGACTGGCAAGTTGTTGGATAGTTGGATGATGCTGGATGCACATTCTGAGGCCCTCCAAAATTCCACATGTTGCCGTCCGCGGGTACCTGGATGGTGCCATCCTGCCGTGCACCAGTCGCTCCAGTCCCAGCTGTATCTTGCCAGCATTGCATGGTGTCAGATGATCCTTGCACATGTTCTGGACTTTCTCTGCACAGATTGGAACCAATGCTCGTTCATGCTTTCTATAGATTGTGCAGCCTCGTTTTGTCTCCGGCACGGAAGCAAGATTGTTCGAACAATTTGTCGAGGATCAAGTTACTTAATTAATAGTCTCGCTATCTCTGGCTTATCTTGTGCTTACCTTGCGATAACTTTGGGCGATGCTGTTACACTTTTTTTTGGTACCCCCTGCCCTGGAGCAATAACTTCGCTGCATTTTTCGCATGGACACATACTTGTAATATGAGAGTTGGATGCAGGAGTTTACTTAGGAGTGTGTTGGATATGTTCGGAACGTAGGTCATCTCAATTTCTTATTTTCTGTTTGCCACGTGTGTCCCGCATTTGTCAGGCGACCGGCACGAAAGTTCTTGAGTCGGAGCTGCAGAAGCTATTGGCTTGCTCAAGGGCAAGCCATTTACAGGTGGAGCTGGGACTCCGGGACCTGGGAAATCTGATCTAATTCTCCTGCGAAAACTCGACAGTTCTCCGCATCAACAGCTTCCAGCAACTGGAAAAGAACACTTGATGAACGGCCTTGGTAAACGAGGGTTGGATACAGCTTCACTAGTCACTTAGCGAATTCCCATGATCAGATGTATGGGAGTTCATCTTCCAGGGTCTTCAGGTCTCATCCGGTGATTCTTAAACCTTTGGGGGTGAATATATCAATGGTGTTTGGAATCTCTCATGGTGGGATGACCATACCCCATGAAATCTGAATTCCTTGCAACTTGACCATGGCCTACCATGGGTCTGGGTCAACATTGAAGACCAAAGGTGCGGCGTACACAAGTTTGAGCCGTATCATATCGACCTATTCAAATCGCTGCTGAAAAGGAGCAAATCTTACATTTTAAATAACCCCTTCCCAAACGAATATTTATTCAATAGCGCCTTTCCTGATTTGAGGGGTACCACTTAAGACATCACGGGGATGGGATTGCAAGACATTAATTGTTGTTGCCTGGCTCTGTAGCTAGTCTTAAGACGTCGGCTGACCATTTCCCAATGCATCAACTGATTGGTACGGAGAGAAACATCTCTGGGGATATCGGATATTGAATCTGTTGAAGTTCGGGGATCATCGTGGCCCAATAGTGGGTTTCAAAAAAAAAATACTTCGAGTGATCCCCACCATGACATTTATACGTTTTGTTACTGGCAAATCTTCTGGCATTCTATCTGACATATCTTCTGGCATTCGATCTGGCATTCTATCTGGCATATCTTCTGGCATTCTATCTGGCATTCTATCTGACATTCTATCTGACATCCTATCTGACATATCTTCTGGCATTCGATCTGGCATTTTATCTGGCATATCTTCTGGCATTCTACCTGGCATACCTTCTGGCATTCTATCTGACATTCTATCCGGTATACCTTCTGGCATTCTATCTGGCATATCTTCTGGCATTCTATCTGGCATATCTTTTGGCATTCTATCTGGCAAATCTTCTAGCATTCTATCTGACATATCTTCTGGCATTCGATCTGGCATTCTATCTGGCATATCTTCTGGCATTCCTCCTGGCATATCTTCTGGCATTTGTTCTGGCATATCTTCTGGTATTCTATCTGGCATACCTTCTGGCATGGCATATCTTCTGACATCCTATCTGGCAAATCTTCTGGCATTCAATCTGGCAAACATTCTGGCACTTTATCTGGCATATCTTCTGACTTTCTATCTGGCATACCTTCTGGCATTCTATCTGGCATATCTGCTTGCATTCATCTGGCATATCTTTTGGCATTCTATCTGGCATACCTTCTGGCATTCTATCTGACTTTCTATCTGGCGTTCTATCTGGCATATCGTCTTGCATTCTATCTGGCCGTTGAGATCCAGCGGTGCCCACTGAGCTCCGAAGGTCCCAAGGTTGAGGCCCAGCGGTGCCCACTCAGATCGGCAGCCGGCAGTTGAGGTCCAGCAGTGCCCACTGCGCGCAGAAGTTGGCAAGGAGATTGGCGCGCAGAAGTTGGTGACGAGTTGGCAAGGCGGAACTGGACATGGAAGTGGGTGCAGAGGTGGTGGAGGAGAAGGAGGAGGACGAGGAGGAGAAGAAGGAGGAGAAGGAGGAGGAGGAGAAGAAGAACAACTGTGAAAAAGTCTAACAACCCTCACCTGGCAGATGGGGAAAAAGTGGAGATGTAAGCAGATTCCAAACACTTGCTGACTGAAATATTGGAATTGTAAAAGATGTTTTTTCTGGTTCAGGTCAAGCTCCTCATCTTTGTTGGTTACATTCCCATTTGTAGTCCTCCCAAGAAGATATCGCAACGTTTTGCAAAGGACTGGTTACTTGTACTATTACTATCTTAGTAAAACCATGTAAAACCTATGGCAGTATGTTCCAGGATTTTCATATAAATGTAAATGTATATATATATATATACATACGTACGTACGTACGTACGTACGTGGGTACGTACGCACGTACGTACGTACGTACGTACGTACGTACATACATAAGTACATACATACCTACCTACCTGCATACATACATACATACCTACATACATACCTACCTACCTACCTACATACCTACATACATACATACATACATACAAACACACATACATACATACATACATACATACCTACATACATACGCACATACATACCTGCATACATACATACATACATACATACATACATACATACATACATACATACATACATACATACATACATACATACATACTTACATACATACCTACGTACATACATACATACATACATACACACATACATGCATACATACATACCTACCTACCTACATACATACATACATACCTGCATACATGCATAATACCTACATACATACCTACCTACATACATACATACCTACCTACCTACATACATACATACATACTCACAGAAATACATAGATACATAGATACATACATACATACATACATACATACATACATACATACATACATATAATGTATATGTTGGCTGTTTTTTCGCCAAGCCACCGTGCCTGGAGGTTCATGCAACCGCCGGTTTGAAGCTTTTGTACCGTCGCAAGAAGCGGGCCGGAAACGCCCGCGGCCCCAGAGAAATGTCGTGGGGATGGTTGTAACTTAACCTTGTCAGATCCCTGAAGCATTGATCATGTTGATCCAGATTTATGATGATTTATGATGATCGATAGCTCGGCCCATCATTCATAGTACTACCGTGTACTACGTACAGTACCAGTTTCTTTGCATCAAACATGGCAAGTTCAACTCGTTAAAACGCTTACCTATAACTTCTCCAGAGGGAAACCGTTCGATTTTCGGAGAATTGCAAGTATGTATCATGTTCCACACATCGTTTAGATTCAACTAGAGATGATGACTAGTGTCATGTGATTGCAACAACCATCCTGATTCTCCATCATTCTCATTTGCCAAACAATCATTGAGTTTCTGGTTTGAAGAATTGATAGCCATGACCGTGGAGGAGCGACCCAGTTAGGCCAGTTAGGAAAAAACATACATGCATTTCGCCCTGAAGAAGTGGTATTAAAAAACAACTCGAACAGCAGTTGGAGGTAGTAACCCCATCTACAACTGGTGGTGTGTTTTTTTTTGGAGCTAAATTGCTCAGTTTGGTATATGTGTGAATCCCCATTTTCAACCAGAATATGTTCATTTTGCATTCCTGGTTGCTTCAACCAGGCATCTCTCATGGTATCGGTCACCCAGTGATGATCAACTTTGCCAACGTCCCAAGGTACCTCCAACTCCGACACCTGTGCCCCTCGCCGAAGCGATGCAAGAAGTAAAGCAGGAGAGGAACATGCTGCTGGTTTGGTGCCAAGATGGCTCTCTCGCTCTCTCGGTTTTAAGAGTTGCACTGAACATAGGTTTAAGAAGAGCAATTCCATGAACTGAGTCGTAATCAACAAAGCCAGAGATTTATGAAGGAGCTAAAGCAGTTCAATTCAACTTAAATGGTCAGACATTTGACAAAGAACAATGGACTGAGGGCATCATGTAGCCGCTAACCGCAAGGATGTTTGGGTTCAGTCCATGGGTTCTATCCCCACTTTCTCTCCGAATAGTTACTTCAATCCCAGCACGGCTAAATGGTTAAGACATGTTGAGACCTCCTCATTCCAGGTAGCCGTTTATAATTTATACAGGTAAAAGACCGGCCTTGCAACAGTTTTGCCAACAGGATATTGTTGGTGATTTGATAGTGATATGCCAATGCTGCATTCGAGTTTCCCGTAACGGTTGCCTTCATGCCTCAACCCAATGATATAAGCCTTGGTGAGTACTGACACTTACAGAAGCAGGTTCTGACACTTACGGAAGCAGCCATATCTTTTTCCGAAGTTCTAACAACACATTTCTTTGTGACCCAAGCAGCCCATAGCTGCCATAGCGTTTGCACCAGGCCTTTGCACCGGGACTAGATCCCTAGATTCTAGATCTCTTTAGGATGATCCAAGGGGTCTCTTACAGCGACGTCCTCTTGGATCGATTTATGATCGGGGTAGCCAACCCATGGGTATGGCTAACTAATTATGCTACTAAATTGGATGGTTCTAATGATCAAAATCTGCGGTCGTCTGCGGGTAGCCTCCTAGAGTGCGCGTAAACGCGCACTCTGTGAGTTTTCTCCGCCACATGTTTGGTATTGTTTGGTCCTCAAATCCAACATGTCCAGAAGTAAAAGCCGAAAAAAACTTTTGGGCGTTCCCAGCATTGAATGAAGATTGGCAAAAATGATCCTATCATCTCCAGTCGATGTTTCGGTTCCTACCACTTACCCATACTTACCCTCCGGTCATCAAACATGGCAACTGGAAATCCCTTATACATGGAGGTTTGAATAGGAAATTCATTCATAGATGAGGGATTTTCCAGCCATGTTTGGTTCGCAGAGAGTAAATGCATTGAAATCGGTCAAAATCATGAAGGTTCCACCAGAAATCCGCCATCGGCCGAAGGACGAGGACTTGAATCAAGCAAATGCCGGGAAGAGGCACTGGATATCTGGATGGGATGGTACCTGGGGATGTGAACCAGCAGTGGAATCGGCTGGCTTAGCCGAAAAACACGAATAGGGATGTGAAGCATTACAAATGGTAACCAGCATCGAACAAGAAAGAGGAGTTCAACAAAGATTCCTATCAGTGCAGAGGAACTAGGGATGAGATCCAGTCAAGTGATCAACAACATTCACTAGCCCCCCCATTTGGGTCCCAACATGAAATTTAGATGAATTTGCTCCTTTACCCAGCCTAGTTTTATCCTGGTGATTTTTTTGATGCTGCCAGCATAGAAAAGCGAAGTCAGTAGAAAAGGGTCAACTACTTCGTGTAGGTGAATGTGGTTGCTGATTTCAACTAAGGCACTGCAAATCTACCACACACTGTGGGGCCCCGAAGTTAGCAAAGTTGCTTTGTCACTAGGCTATCAGATGAGCTTCACAAATCAACTAGCGTACATGTTTATATTTATAGCAACGAATGTGAGCATACTGTCCAACCAAACGGGTATATACTTACCGAATACATTATTTTGTGTACACTAGTCTATACATAAAATACCGCTATTAGCCATTTCTTCTATGTTCTGTCACTTTTGCATCCCCGTTCTCGGCCAGGCAAATCAGCGCCCCTGCATCTGTCAAATTGACATCGGCTGAGGCTTGTGCCAAGGCGCGAGGGAAAAGGCTGAAAACATGATAATTAACATGGTGGTTTTTTATCTGAACAATGAACGGATGTGATCAGTAAATGGGTATATCAACCAATAATAGGCTTGTGATATCAATATTGTTGTTAGCAGAAGCTCAATATGACAGTTTAATACAGACTTGATGAGCAATTATCATTTCGACCGTATACTACTTGGACATTTTGGATGGGTTGAAACTGCAAAGCGGCGATCTTGGTGCATAGCAATTGCATCTCCTTAATTGTTGATTTCGTTCACCAGCCTTCTGGCTGAATCCTCAATTGCGGGCTGAATCATGATTTGCACGTCCCCCCCATGCAACATACGTTAACACAATGGTGATAAGTATATATATATATATAATCCCCCTTCGAATAACCCCTGTAGAATCAGGGTACCTGGGTGCTGCATAAAGCATTTTTTTATATTGCCTAAATGTGCCTTGGGAACCTGAAACAGTGTGGGCTGTGATTCTATAGAGGTCATTGGTGTCCTATGGTGTCCTGATTTTATAGGGAACACAGGTATGTTAAGACATACCCTATGCACCCTTGGGGTCGTGATTCTGTAGGGGTCACAGGTA
The DNA here is from genome assembly GCA_947184155.2 of Cladocopium goreaui. NCBI lineage: Eukaryota > Dinophyceae > Suessiales > Symbiodiniaceae > Cladocopium > Cladocopium goreaui. The sequence goes on along the minus strand of CAMXCT020000202.1, from coordinate 860,469 downwards.
AATTTAAAATAGCCTATGTAACCTAGGAGTCCTGATTCTACAGGGGACACAGGTAATTTTTAAAATAGCCTATGTAACCTAGGGCTCCTGATTCTATAGGGGACACAGGTGGTTCTCAAAATCCTTATATTGATAGTAAGAGTATGGAACAAGATTGGACGGAAAAACACCACATGATCCATCATGACCTCACCATAATTCTTGGTCTTATTTTTCACCAGCTTCTTCTGATCTCTTCCTTGCCCTCTGGTATGTTTGGTGGATTTTAGTGGGTTGTACCACTTGCCCGGCCAGTGCGAATGTTCAAAAATACACGGTCACCCTGTAAAATGAGGTGGTTTCATGAAACTTAGCCCAATTCTTAGCTCCATAACAGCAAATTAGAATGAGCACACTTCAAACCCTTTCCAAAAGTTATAGAATCACCCTTCAACCTCTCGCAGCAAAATGCAAGCAGACCATTCTGCAGTGGATAGCGGCTCTTCCCGATCAAACAAGTTGGCAGCATCGTCGTAGCTCCACAGACGAGGTTTCCCCATCGTCCAAATCTTCCAGTCAAACAAACTCAAAGGCTTCTTATGTCTCGGGCAACTAACAGATGCTGAGCTTCGTGGCCGCTCGCGGCCGGTCCTGTGACTTGTTCTGGTGCACCGGCGCTTGCTCCACCCGTCCCGCTGTTGCTCTTCTTGCGGTAACAGCCACCGCGACCGGCCCATGACGGCGTCGCGAAGTTCCAGCTCCAACTTTGCCCGTGCTTGACCAGATGATAATTTCTGGCAACACTGTTAGATCTCATCACAAAGATCCAAGATCCGCTTCCTGCCCAGATGATCCTGCAACACTGCATCGCCTTCCATCAGTGACGCCATCTCCACAGCAACTGATCGCGCACCAGCAGCTTCCAAGTCTTCCAACTTCTGCAATAGTGACAACACGCGTGGCAACATCAGTGTCATTTTCATTAAAATCTTTTTCTTCTGGCTCAACAGCAACTATGGTGCTCCAAAAAGTTAGTAACTCGATTATAACCTATAGTTATATCTAAGTTAGTCATAACTTCTTAGCTAACTTTTTGTAACTTTTTTTGCTATAAAAAAAAGTGTCTTTAAAAGTGATCAAATTTTGATCTTTTTGACTCAGTTTGATAGCTCAAAGGCGCCCTGCAGATTCGGCCATGCGTTCGTGTGTGACACCTGAAAGATAGGGCATACCATATGACCAGAAATGTTCACTCCGGTCACCTTCTGATGGTGATGCCGCTCTGCTACGTGAAGCAGTCTTTGCACTTCCTTAATTCGGATCTTGGTCGATCCTCTCTGCCATGCTTCAAGTGGTTGCAGCCATCGTTGTGATAGCAGCTTCCACCTCTGGTGAAATACACCGTGGCAGGTGCACGGGCTTCGATCAGCTGCCTGTTCATCCTGGCAATCTCGCTGGTGTTGTAGGTCTTGTCCGTGCGCAGCTTTTGGTTCTCCTCTTTCAGCTTCTGTGTTTCATCTCGCAGCTGTTGCAGCTCTTGCTGCATCTTTCTCTTTTCTTCCTCAGCAGCTGTGTCTCTCGGCGGAGGCGCTGGAGCAGCTGTCGGTGTTGAGCTGTTCGGCACGATCTGTCGTACTCCTGGTGGAGCAGCATGCGCGGTCTCATAGCGCTGCAATCGCTCTCGCAGGTAGGTGATGTGCCGTGCTGAAGCTGCAATGGTCTCACGATATTCGTCGTGATCGTCCACCAGCTTGCTGTGCTTCTCCTCCATTCGGTCGAGACGACCACGCACCTTTTCCAGTTCATTCTCCTTTTTCACAAGCTCTTTCTGAGCATTTGCCAGCTCGAAAGTGACTCTGTCCATCTCGTCCAGGGCACGGTCTCGAGCTCGTTCAGCATCTGTTTTCTCCACATCAAGCTTGTCAATTTGGCGTTCTTGCCGTTGACGAAAGTCTTCCCCGGACATGTTCTCCATGTCCTTTTCCTTGAGCTCGTTCTGCAGGTTGTTGATGCAGTCCTCCTTGATCTTGATGGTCACCATGAGCTCGTCCTTGTCCTCGTTCAGCTTTCGCAATTTCTTCTTGAGTGATCTGATTTCTGCTTCATAGTCCTCTTCTGTTTTCGTTGGCTCCCATGAGTCCACATCCATCGGAGCTGTCTCATCGATCTCTTCCTTCACCTTCCAGTGCCGTCGGAAACGTCGGCGTAGGAGCGTCAGGGCATAGTCCAGCATGTAGCGGAAGAGCTTCTCCAGGTAGAGCGCCAAGACCACCGCAAAGAAGAGCAGGAAGAAGAAGGTGAGCATGCTCGGAGCGGTGTTCTCCTTCTCGATGTCGTCGATGTAGCGCGCGTCCAGAGCTGCAGCCGTAGGCAACGATGTCGTCATAGCCAGTAGACATAGAGCGTTCATCTTGTCCTGGAGCATGAAGCCGCAAAGCACTGTCGCATAGCTTGCTGAAACTCGTTCTGGTTTCTCCTTGATCTCCTTCAGCATCTGCTTGTCGTTCTTCAGCAGGTCGTGCTCATCGTAGTCCTTGACTGATGGCATAATCCTCGACGTGACATGGTGCTTGTCCACATTGAAGAACTTGATGATGCCGGTCGTGAGGAGCAGGAGCATGCTTGCATGGATCATTGATTTCGTGAGGCTATCTGCTGTCATACACTGTGTTGGGATCAGTGTCAGCATTCTGATCTTACCCATCAGCCTCGCTTCCTTGATGGAGAGCACATAGAGTCGCTGTCCTTTGTCTTGAGGAAGCGTCCTTTCTCCAGTCACCAATTCGAAGACATCACGGCAGTCGCCGTAGTAATCCACAGGGATCAGCTTGTTGCCCTCTTCCTGAATCTTGGTGAGCTGTAGGAGCGAAGGTGCAGGTTCAGGATGTAGTAGTTCAGAAAGTCGCACCAAAATCAAAGTGCTGGACTCCACGCCATTGATCATGCTGAGGGTCTCTGCATGAGATGTCGAGTAGGACACCCTCTTGGCTTTTGTGCCACTGGCGTGAAGCACATGCATCACTCCTCCATGGCGATCAACGCCGTCAGGGCCGTCACCATCATTGAAGATGGTCTCATAGTTGAGGTTCTCGTTGTAGAACTTGTCTTCTGTCAAGCAGATCAGAAGTCCTTCTTGAGCATAGTGGCGTCCTTGGCTCGCTGAAGAAGCATCATGGATGCACACCAATCTCAGGTTGTTGGTCTTCAGGAAGCGGTAGTGTAGTCCAACATCTTGGAACTCTTTCACCTTGTCGACCACCTGGTTGGCATACTTCAGGTCTCGGATTTCAGCCACTGTCACTCTGCTTTGTAGGATTGAAACATCTGCCACCACATCAAGTCTTGTGGCAGTCACCCAAAGCAAAGCGCCCAAGATAGATCTCAAGCTTGATGTTTCGGCAGGCGTCAGCTTCTCGGAGTCTTCTTTCTCAGGAATCTTCACCTTTTCCAGCTTCTTGGCAAAGTCAGCCTGACTGATGCGATAGCCATCAGGAAGTCGCTCATAGAAACAGCCGCAATGGTTGAAGGGCAGTTGCTGGCGTGTGATCTTGTTGAAGCGCTTCACAAAGTGGCCATGCATAGTTGTTCAGCCAGTTCTTGCTCGCAGTCAATGCGATGTCATCCACGTGAGTGGTGGCCAAAGCTACCAGAGCTCCATCTTTCTTCCACATGAAAGTGTTCTCATCCATCTTGGAGGGATGTCCATCGTGATGCTTGATGAAGTCGTGGAGACATAGTTGCCAAGCCAAAGGTGCATCGTTGAGGCCATACACAGGCTTCACACATAGGAGACCGTAGTCAAAGATGCTCGCCTCAGGGATCTTGAAGTCGTCTGACAAAGACGCAAGATGCTTGTACACATTCAGTGGAGGCAGCAAAATGACTGTCCTCGAAGGAGCTTGATGTCCTTGTTCTCGAAGCACCTTCTGGATCTCCTGGAAGCTGAATCCTTTTAGGAAGGCCCCACCAACATCCAAAGACTCCACGTCTCGCTCTTCATCTTGAGCAGCATAGCTGACCAGCAACCGCTGGCTGAGACGGGTAGCCGTCGTAGATCTTGTGGTCAACATTGACTTTTGTGCATCAAGAAATCCTCGTGCACACAATCTTGATTTGATGCGGATGCTACCATCTGGATAGCGTTTCTTCTTCCGCACCCAGATCGCGTCAACCACGACCATCTCTGAAGTGATCTGCGACTTGTGGATCTTCTTGAAAGCTGACTCCTCCACAAACTGTTTGATCTCGGCCAGATCGGCCTTGTCAACTTCAGGCCAAATGTCTGGAGTCAGATCGGCCTCGGAGATGTTGTTCGTCTCCTGGTCCACCTTGTAGATCTCTGATGTCCTCAGGCATGCCAATGCATGGTGATCAGTCTTGTAGTTGATGTTGAAGAGGACAGGTAGTGCTCGTCGATCTTGATCGTGTTTCTTCACCAGGAAGTTCTTGATCTCCTGAGTCATGAAGTTGCAGCCAATCTTCCAAGAGTTGGGGTAGTCCAGAATGATGAGCATGTTCTTGGTGTGGTCCATGTAGAAGTCCTCCAGGAAGTTGAGATCTCTTCGGACCAATGCTATCTTCTGTCGCTTCTTCTCTGGAGCAATGACTACCGTCCTGGTTTCTGGGCTGTCTCGCTTTCGATCTGGTGGTTCCACATCCATCTTGTCAAGGTCTGGAGAGGTTGAAGTAGAGGAAGTCTTCTCCTTCTTGGTCTCAGTGGTTTCTGATGAGCTTGGCTCCATCGATGCCGTCTTGTAGTAGTAGAAGTAAATCATGCATGTGTCCTCCTGAGCCAAGTTGGAGATTTTCTTCAGCTTGAGGTTGTTGGAGTTGGGATGATGTTGAACTGAATATTTTCGTCCTCCAGCAAGCCACATGATCATGGTGCCTGTGGTGTTGTGTGGAGGTTTGATGTTTCGGAGTGCCTTGCCGATCATGATGCCGTGGAGTGTCAACTCCGTCATGGATTTGGAAACCAATTCGGCCCATTCCATGATCTTCCGAACTTCTGGCGTCTCCTTGGGCAATCTGTACCACTTGCCATCCTTGTGGCGTTTCAGCCAGCCAAAGTAGAGGATCCTGTGGTCGCTGATGCTCTCGGTGTACTTCATGAGGGAGAACAGCGCCTGTTCCACATTCTCAGACTGGATCTCAAAGTGGAAGATGCCCTTGTACTCTCTGATGTGTCGAAGGCTGACAAGGTATGGCTTGCCTTGATATTGGATCACAGCAATGCCTTCGGTTTGGTCTAGCCGAAGCAAGAGAGCAGGTCCACGCCAAACTTGATCTCGGAAGAATTCAACCTCACTGGTTCCAGCGATCAACTCGTCGACCTTCAGCTGATGTGGTCGAGTCCTGTTGGCTCGTGCAGTGCGATCTTCAATGATCGCTTGAGCTGTTTGGCCAGTGCTGATTGGCGTATCCTCACAGCACGCTCAAAGACCGTCAGGTCTGTCTGCAGAGCTCCAATCACGCTGGTCACTCCAGGGCTTTCAGGATTGTAAAATCCTCGAGGCAAAACTCCAAACACGTTCATGCAAGGTGTGACTCCTCCGTAGTTGATGGTTTGGTTGTGTGCCATAGCTGACTCTCGAGCCACTTCTTCAGGTTCTGGATTGAGACCTTGGCGTTGAAGTTCAGCTTGTAGTTTGAACATCGTGATCTTCAGCAGCTGAATGTGGCGTTCCACAATGCCAGTGCCAGTGTGCTGAGATGCTCCGTGGCCTTGAGTTGTGCCACGTGGGCAACGTTCAATGGACAGACGCTCAAACTCATGCGCCGTGTCCCAGCCCATCAGAGACATCTGTTGGTCCAGAACAATCCGCTTGGGCGGACCAAAGTAGGCCATCCAGCTGGAGAAGACTGCAGCCAAAATTGTCTCAGAGTCTTGGCCCTTGAGTTCAGTGCACACCTTGAAGCGGGTAGCTTCATCAATGATCAGCAGGAAGACATGTCCTTCCCAGTGGAAAAGATCCATCTGGAGAGTCTCTCCAAAAGTGGAGCTGCCACCAGCACGTAGTTGAGGTCGATTTGGAAGTCTGACAAACTTCCGGCACACCACGCAGTTCTTCACGGCTTCAGCAGCCAGGTCGATCACGTCCTGCGGCATGTTGGCCTTCTTCAGAAGATTCTGGAAGTCCATCACTGGCGTGTGCCAGAGTCTTTCATGCATGCCGACCAGAAGTCGTAGAGCTTGGTTCCGATGTCCAGCTTCAAGGAGTTTCGGCAGCTTGTCGAACACTTTCTTCAGGTTGTAGCTGGGTCTGATCGGTGCCAAAGGTGCTCGATCATGGCTTTCGAAAGGTTCTATTTCATAGCCAGGTTCAGCTGCTTCTCCTTCTTCTGGATGTCCAGGACGTTCTCGAACTTCAGGAAGTAGTGCTGCGTCATCTTGGCGTGCAGGTAGTTCAGGTTGAGGTGGTTTCGACCGAGGTCGGTGCGATGGTGTCGAAGGTGCTGGTTGTCCACCTTGTTCAGCTCCAAAGACTGTGACCATCCAGTCATCGACATCAAAACTCTCGTTGATCTGGGAAATGGACATTTCTCGGATGTCTTCCATCTGTTGAATCGTCCATTCCTTGACATGGCCACAGAGGTGAAGTCGAAGGTATGCAGATGCCTTCGCAAGCTGTGGCTCAGGTCCAGACTTCCGAAATGGTCGGAGTGAGATCCGAACACCCTTCACCAGCATGAAGTCAGAAAAGATCTCCTTGAACAGTTCCATGAAGAGTGCATTGTCGACCCAGAGCTCGTAGTCGATCCTGCGGTTGGCAGCTTCTGAAATGAGGCCAAGTGATGTATGAATCACCTCCATGAGAAGCTTCTTCAAATAGTGGGACTTGTTCACGGAGAGGTCAATGCCAGAAAGGTTCTTGATCTCAACAACCTCCAAAACATCTCTGTTGGCATTGTCTTTCCATTGTTTGACTGGATCAGCTGGTGCAGAGTTGTTCTTCTTGGATCTTGGGTTTGTGCCAGCTGCATATCGGCCGTGTCTGCACTTGCCTGGGATCAAGGAGTGTGGAATGTCATCTGGGCAGAAACGTCCAAGTTGACAGCGAGTGCACTCATAGAAGTGTTCTGCCACATACCAACTCAGAGCTTGAGGCCAGGCCTTGATGTGCAACAGTTTTCGCTTGTGGAGAAAGTTCACAATGTCTTGTCGAAGTCGATGACACATCGTCTTGGGGTACACCGCAGCTTTAGCTGTGCGGTTCAGGCCATCTGCTCCTTGTCCTTGTAGGTGAGCATGAGGAGTGCCTTTGTGTCCAGAACAGCGAAGTGCTGTTTTCGGCATTTTGAAGTTTGCCCCAAGACCTGTGGCTTTCTGCACTGGGTAGCCTTCACATTCGGCACCGTGCATGCATTGGTCAGCTCTCTGCTTCTTCTTGTTGTCGCTGTTGATGGTGAGGTCGAGTGGTGTCTCGGGTTGCCAAAGTGCACTGCCCCAAGGTTGTTCAACCACATAGCCTCGACCATGCTTTGATTGGACATGACATGTCTCCTCGGTCCAGTCCAACGCAGGCTTCTGTTGAAGGCGTTCAGCTTGTCGTAGATCTGGATCCTTTGAAGAAGAGGATACTGACCATGGGCCACATTCTGGTGCAAGGTGAATAACACCAGGGCAAAACTCGTCTCGTGCTTGGCGAAGGTACTTCTGATGGCAGGCATTTCCAACATCCCAGCCATAGCGCATGTCAATGGGAAAGCCAACTGTCAGACCTGCGATCAGCATGGTCAAGCTCAATCGTCCAGAGCCGCTGAAGACTTCCCAGAAATGCCATCGAAGTTTCTTGCCCTTCGCCTGCATGAACCACTTGGGAAAGTTCTTGGGCGTCACAGGTTTCAGGCCTGTGCGAGTGTAGTACTCCTCAGGAATGGCCTTGTACTTCTTCCGAAGACGTGCATCATCAAAACCTTCGGGAAAAGTGTCGCCCGTGTAGGAAGGAAAGTCCTCCTCCGTGTAGAAGTGCTGGATGTTGTCATCCTTGGTGTCGATGGTGAAACTGCAGGGCTTTTCATCAGTGCAAACTGTACGCAAGGTGTTGTCAAAAGAAAGAATCTTGCCGTTGGGCTCAGAGTCCAAGTCGGCGATGAATTCCGTGTCTGAAAAATTGACAGAGGCTTCGCTCTTGTTGTGAAACTTGATGCTTGAGGCTGGAGCTTCCGATGGCAAAATGCCAGTCACAGCCTGGTTCTTCTCCTTGTTCAGCAAAGTGCCAGGAGTCTTGTCGTTCTTGTCCAGGATGTCGTCATCTGCAGTGAGAGCGCCATGTGATACTTCAGGAGGTAGTTGAACTCCATGTTGTTGTCCAGAAAGTTGATGATCATCATGACATAGTGCTCCATCATCATCGTTGATCTTTGCTTCACCCCGGTCACCTTCTGCGTACGATGCCGCATCAGATGACGTGTGGAAGATGTGAAGCTTCTTTGGACAGGCATCCTTCCATCTCCGGCAACTTTCATCAGCTACTCTGTTCCAGAAGACCGCAATCTCCTTCTGGGTTTCCATGGATACCTTGGCAGTGGCGTCATGGTCGGTCGGCAGAATGTAGTGGCCTGAGTCCGTGAGGAGGATTCGAAGCATCTTCAAGGCTCCTTGGTCATCAGACCTCGAATCCAAAACAAGCAGGCCATCACCATTCTGGAAGTAGTTGGTGAAGATGGTGCTGTGCATCTTCCGCAAAGATGGATTGCCGACCAAGGCTGGGCACATGCTGCCATCACCTCCTATGACTTCACCTGTGAACGTGATCGGGCATCCAGCAGTCACAAGTGGAATCGTCACCTGACCCAAGGTTCTGTCTGAACCTCCACTGATGCCGCTCACAGGAGAGGTGATGCTCTTGTCGATGGAGATCTCCTTGCCGTAGGGCTTGATGCAGTGCTCCAAGAGGTCCTTCAGGGTGTCACAGCCAATCAAACCAGAAGCTGCACCTGGGTCTATGATCAGACCTCTTCTCTTTTCACCACGAACTGCAAAGTAGTCCGCCGCCTCATAGAAGTTGAAAGCAAAGCTGAAGGCGTTGAGGTGCTTCTTCTCATTCTGTGCAACTTGTTGATGTTCTTCTCCAGAGTCGGTGTTGGCTGTGGAGATCCTCACAAACTTGGGACCCTCAAGGTCGCTTGGCGGTGTGTGGATCGCAAACTCTTGAGCACTTGTAGAGGCATTTGAAGTCCTTGTAGAACTGTCTGGAATGCCATCCACGATGTTCAGGCCAGGTCGCACTGATGTGGGCTGTGCGAACCAATGGCGCTTTCCAAAACTCTTTCCACCTCCAAACTTGCCTCGGCCAAAGTGGCCTTTTCCTTTGCCCTTGCCTTTTCTGAATGGTCTCCATCGCCAAAACTTGCCCTTGCCTTTTCCAAAACTGGGCTTCCCTTTTCCTTTTCCAAAACTTTTGCCAAAATTGGATCCCTTGCCAGAACCCTTGTTGTTGTTTGACATCGGACAGTCCTTGGCTCGATGCCACTTGGATCCGCAGACAAAGCAGCCATCATTGCCTTGTCCTTTTCCACCATAGTACTCCTCGGCAGCATGCTCGCTGGTCTTGTCGGAGGTCTTCTGAGGGTCTCCAGTGCTACCAGCTGTCTGCTCTTCCTCCTGGGCATCCCAGTACTCTTCATCCCAGTACTGCTGGTAGTAGGCATCGGCCGTCTCGTCATAGTCCAGGATCCATTCACCTTCATCGTAGGCGTCATAGTCGGTCCACCAGGCATAGTCATGGCCATCATCATAGTCGTAGGTCTCGTTCTCCATCCAATCGCCATAGTTATCCTCAGTGACATAGTCCTGGTGGTAGTCCTGGGCATAGTAGCTGTCCATGTTCTCGTTGTCCTGCTTGTTGGAGGACAGCCGAAGTGCCAGTGCTCGGGCTTCTGCAAAGCGCGTGAAGTCACCGGCCACCTGGAGCTTGATGTCGTCCACCTGTTTTGATGAGAGGCCGCTGTGCTTGAAGAACAGGAAGAAGCGGGCCACCTCATTCATCTGCAGTCCAGCACGATCTGAGGCTTCATCAAAACGTGCATCAAACTCCAGGCTGTACTCCTGCAGCGACAAGCGTCCTCTGGCAAGTCCAAAGAACTTCTCAAGGGACTGTGTGGCAAGGTCTTGGTCCTGTTGGCCAAAAGCCATCCGGAGTGCTGCTGTCAGGTGTTGTACGCCGCTTGGCACATGAGCTTGAATCACCATCCCCGTGTTGGGGTCTCGAACTTCATCAACTTCAAGTCTCACCAAGGCAGCGTCTCCAGTGTCATGTCCTCCGTCTGGACGTGGTATCCTGAGGCTCATCGCGACCCTATGGGCCCTTCCATAAAGCCTTCCAGCAATGGTGGGTCCAATGGTCTCATCAGGGATGTTTGCTATGCGATACCACAACCTCAACCTGTCAAAGTATGATCGGAGTGGATACGCCGGGTCATTTGGCTTCCACCCCGGCGGTATCTCACGGCGATACTCTTGGAGTGGTATCGACCCTGATCCAGTTGGAGCCTCATTCATGGTGTCCAGGATGTAGTCGCCACGTCGCGCTCCACCGTCAAAGGCTTCGCAGAAGAGCAGGAGGACCAGCAGTGATTGCAGCACCACGGAGGTCGTGGAAGAGGTAGTTCGCCACCGCATGCACTGATTGCGAGACACCAAAGTGCAAAGCGGCAGCAGCTGGAAGTCCAAGGTCACCAGCGTTGATTGCCAAGGCCACCGTAGAACTCCTCAGGAGAGATGGGCTCCTCGACAAAGTAGGCCCCTGGTAGAGCTCCTTTTCCAGGATCGCCCGCCACGCGCACGTGGCAACCTGCACAGCAGGTAGCAGCCGCTGAGCAGGGAACGGCGAAGTCCCGGTAGGGAGCCACCGTGGTGGCTCCGCTACCAAACTCAGTTTGATAGCTCAAAGGCGCCCTGCAGATTCGGCCATGCGTTCGTGTGTGACACCTGAAAAGATGGGACATCACATGACCTGAGAATTTCACTGGTTGTATGTATCATATTATATCATATCATATGATATTATACTATAATAAATTATATATATATTACATTATATATACACATCATATTATATCAAGTGATATTATAAATTACATATTATATGACATAATATTATCTCAAATTAATTACATATTACATATTATATCTAAATGATCTTATTTTATCTTATTTTATCTTATATTATATCATATTATATTATATGATTTAATTAAAGTTTAATAATATTTAATTCCTATTCACTGAATATCACTGATGGTTCTTCGCCCATAGCAAATTGGCTGTCTCGGTCAGCGAAAAACCAAAGATCTCATGGGCTCCTGGTTCCTTAAACGAAGCCAAGAAACATGTTCTCCCAGGGATACTTCGGTATCAGGCGTCCCCGCCCTGCATCCTGTGCGAAAACCAAAAACGGGGATGGATCTATCCATTTCTATCTATTTGGGGGGTTCCTAAAATGGGGGGACCCCAAATCATCGGAAAATGGATGACCATGACTTAGTAGTGAAACCCATGGTGACGACTAGGGACCCCCATGGATCCCCCATTTTGAGAAACCCCCGTTTCTATCCGTTTCTAGGGTTGAAAATAAAGCTTTGTTAAAACCACCAACCGGCTATTGGATTAGTTTATGCCATCCGAAACGGTTACAGCTCGAGTCTGAGACTATCTGAGACTCGCCACGACTCGCCCATGTTTTCAAAGGTTGGAAAGTTGTCGGCAACCCCATGGCAGGATGTGCGTTGAATCCTGAAAATTGGACCAGTTTGGTGAGAACCCAACAATCAGCCACCTGGCATTGCTACAGCATCCATTGCTCACCTGTCAAACCATTTGGATTGGGGGTTTGGAGGTGTCCTGCGCACTCCCCTCTTTGAAGGACGCTGGGAAATCATTGTAGATACGGCCGCCCTTCAAATCTCCTGGAAGATTGTAGAAATTGTCTGACATTGCATCTGAGAGCATATGCAAAGCGGATGCTTAAGAATGTGCCTAGTCTCCATTAGAGATGGCAGCACTGCTTCTGAAACACTGCAACTGCTGGCCTCCAATCATAACATAGTTTCCTCCCCATGCATGGTCGGTTCCCTCACCACCTAACATTTGAAGTCATCTGAACACGTCTCAAACTGTCCCCATGCCGTCTATGCCATGTTTGGGATGGGTCACACTTCAAACAATCTCCAATACTCTTTCTATCCATTAAATTCCATTAGATTCCATTAAGATCCGTTAAGATCTGCTGTGTTTTACCATGTTTTACCCATCCATAACTCTATAACTATCAGCTGCTGTTGATCTTCACCAATCTGTGGCGATCCGAGGCCAGAGCTATTTGGCGTGAGAGCGCGTGCAAAGTCGGAATGCGTCACGATGGTAGTGGAGTCAAAGATGTTTTGGGCCTGGTAAGGAGACAACAGCACCACAAAATGACCGGTACCACTCATTTCTGATTCTTTAAATGTAAAAAATGTAAACATCAATATACATTACAAGTACCCATCATAAACTATATATACATATTATCATACTATATGCAAATACATACGTTAATTACATATACCAACAGCTTTCAGCTTCCCCACGCCTTGAGTTCGGTAACAAAGGACGTCAACGCGGAATTCAAATCCTGGAAGCGGTCGTTCAGCTCTCTGCTGACGCTCGAATGCCTCGAACCGCGCTCCGACGGTTTATCATCATTTCCCCAAACAGCGGGACCATGTTTGGGGTACAAGTACAACATATATATATATATACATATTAGGTTTATATTATTGTTATATATTCTATATATATATTATTGGTATTATATTATATATATATATTATTAGTATTATATACTGTATATATATATATTATATACACACGTACGTATATGTATACAGACACATATACATCTCCAATTTCTGGAGAAGCCCACCATGGCACAGCAGTCTCACAACGGCTTGCCCGAGGAACGTGTCCCAGCCACCAATGTCCACCTGGCTTCTGACTTCTGACTCATGAAACATATGGGTGTCTGAAAATCGGATGTACTCTCCGGTTTCATCAAACAGTATCAAGCGTGGCTGGAAAATCACCTATAAATGGATGTTCATAGCTGGGGTTTTTTTTCATTAAATGGGGGATCAGGCCATGTTCGATGACACCGGAGGGTACCTGCAAAAGATGGTCGTTTTGAAAAGGAACATGATGACCAACCCTATTTTCAGATGCCAATTATTGGACCTCAGTCTTCCTAGTGTCCAGACTTCGGGGCGCTGACGTGACGTGTTTCATCTTATTCTTTTCCTTTTCTCCCTACAATTGTGAAGGGGGATTTTAGCCAACCTCTGGAAACCATAAAATAATTAATTAGTAGGGCCTACAATTGTAGGGCCTACAATCCCGGAATCACTCCCTTTCAAACAATTGCAGACCAGCCACAAAAAAGACATCGCGCTCAGCCTTTCGGTGCACCCGCGCAGAAATCAAACGGGCGACCTGCTTGAGCTGCCTGACACAGTCATGATGCCATCACAGGCCCTGGACATGCCATGGCCCTGCTGGACATGCGACAGCTCAAACTCCGACCTCGACAAATCGATTTCATTTGTTGGAAACCTGAGAATCGAGCAGGACTCGCCGGACTCGCTCCAGGTTGGCACCCCTATAGGCCCTATACTCGACAGATCTCTAGAGTTGAAGGAAGCTGTGAATGCACAGCCTATAATATTTAAATATGGTTTGCCAAGATCTTACGAACTCATGCAATAAACATCAATAAACACACGGGAAGAAACCAGCATAGTCCGACACAAATGCGCAAAGCTACTGGCTATAGCGGCTAAATAGACATTGTGATTGCAGGTATCCGGTCCAGTGAATCCTTCTTTCATTGGCTGCGACAGATCTAGCAAATCAAACAGAGAGTCAAACAGTCAAACATAACAAGTTTGCCTTTCAGTCCGGACACGGCGTTTGGAGCTTTGAAGTCTTCAGTTGCTCTTCCAGCTCCTCGCAAACATACCAAGATTCACATCTCAATCCTTTCAGTCGATAGGAAGTAGCAAAGTTCCTGATGGAGAAATTGTGGCGAAATTCACCGACCTGGCCTGGTTAAATTTGATGGCGCTTGCAAACTTCGTGGAGAATTCCTGGCAAAAACGGCTCTCTCATCATGGTCTCATCGCATCATTCCCGGTGAGAAACGCTCGTCGCTAGGCTGTCTGAAAATAGGGTACCACCCAGTTTGTAATGGGCGTTTCTTAAAATGGGCTAAAATGGTCTACTGTAATTTTAGATGATTTAGGGATATTTAGGGGATCCCCCATTTTAGGAAACCTCCATATAGGAGAAATGAGGAAGCAGCCCTAGCCCTTCGCAGCCAATGGCCTCTGCGTAGATGTTGCCATGACGCACGCTGGTGATGTTCTCAATCACTGTCTTCAGCCGCTCATAGTGGGTGAAGCTGACAGTGCCTTCAAGAATCGCTCAATGTTTGATCTTTTTAAATGGCCATACCCTCTGGTTACCTCACACATCTTTACACTTTGCAATGGAACATGGCCCATTTAAAGATGATAAACCTATTGAACATGGTCACTTTCTATATAGCTACATTAAATAACCAAAGGGTATTTTCCCGTAAAATGTCATTAAAATCCTATTGTAGATCCCTATACGATTGGTGACATCCCTGTTAAATCCCATTTGAACAGTTTTTTCTCAAATTTGAGATGGGTCTGAGAGTCAGTTGATATATATATATATATCATCATTTGTTGGGGTTTGGTACCTAAAAAATTGGAATCCAATCATTTTTCAATTGTTCTTTTTCCTTTCTCTTTTCCGTTTTGAAATGGCCATAAATTGGGGCATCCCCAAGTTTGACCCATCCCCAAATATCGTTTGGAAATTAACGCCACATTAATCCTCGACAGGCTACGATGCTGCTTCTTCTTGCAGTTTTAAAGGCGAGCTCATTCAACATCAAAAGAGGTATACTTTATTATACTTTGTGGATCATTGTGGGTATCTATTCTCAAATTGAAACAAACACAGTAGTTCATTGTTCAAAGCCTATCAACTATCAGTAATTCCTTCCCCCCTCATATTAAGCGCCCCCCAAGAAGCCCATCATTTTTGAGGCCCAACGGGGGCATCCTCTCCATGCCCTGAACATCCCACCTGACTGTGGGTCGATAATCTGCGGTGCTGTAGTTCTTCCTTGTGGCCAAGTTGACATTCCAGCCACTGAGAAGGATGTTGTTCCTGAGGGCATGGCTCATCAAACCCCAAAACTGTGTGATAAATGCTACAGCAATCCCGAATTTGTAAGCGGTCAAGCCATATCTTTTTCTATTTGTTCTTTGTATTTAAACGAATATGTCTGCGTTTCCCCATTGGGAACGAGCCATGGAGAACCATGATAGCAGCTTAGCAGTCTGTCTGAGGGTGTGAGAAGTTACTCTTTGCAACGGAGAGTCGATACTTCTCATTGCCTGCAGCAAGCGCATCCTTGCAAGTGTCAATTTGTCAACGCCACCATAGAATGACACAAAATCAACCTTAATTGTTCCAACCATTTTCAGACATTTAGTTAGCCGCAAGAAAAGCCATTGTTTTCCCCCACCTCAAACTTAAAGATCTTAAAGCTTTTGGGCACTAAGGAAGCAAAATCGGAAAAAAACAAAAAACGAACAGCCAGGCCACCGCAATGCGTCCACCAGCACCCTTCTGAGCCGAACCCGAATATTGACACGTCAGAGTCTGCGCGGCTTGTTGTTGATCCGAGTGGGAAAAAAGCCCAGTACAACCTGAGGCCAGGACGTGGGCCAAATGTGACATAGGAACTGAGGAGTTGATACCCATCCATGTAAAAAAAATAGAAAAATGATAGAAATTGATAAAATATGATAAACTGTGATGAAATATTATTCCATTTATATATACTTTCCATAAACATATCTAAACTCACTTCAAACATGTTCGGATTTTCTTGGCCGAGGAGCGCTGACCTGTGCCAATTTCCCACTGGTCTTTTGATAAGGGTTCAGCCAGCGAGCCAATGTTGCTGAGGAAGGCGGCTTCTTGGCTATCATAAAGCTCCTTGAGAATCCTTGGAGGCCAGCTGATCACTTGCTGATCCAGGAAGCTCCGGAAGTTTTCCGCCGGTTAGATTCCCTTCATGGATTTTGCAGTGGATTTCCCTTGATTTCGATGAGTCAGTAAGCCTAAGCCATCATTTAAATCGACTCGGGGAATCCAAGAATCGGCAAACGGGCATGGATGCCAAACTCGCCACAGCTTTGCCCTGTGGTTGAAATGGAATTCAAATCCGATGGAGGCATCGCGACAGATCCACGGACTTGCGTGTACTCGTCATAAAGCGGGCAATTCATGGGCACCAGCATGTTGAAAGTGTCAGCTCCTATGGAATATTGTGGCATGGTGTGGAGATTGAAGTACCAGCTCTGGTCAGAAACACCGACTCATTGTACATGCAAGACTATACAGTATACATAATATACCAAGACCCTCCAAGTATCAGTCCTAAAACTCGTTTCCATCTGGGGTAACAAACATAGTTTCCATTGGAGCATCAGCCAACTGAGGTTCTGGCCACCGGCCAGGAAAACCATCACCAAGGCCTTGTAGGAGCGAGGCTCGTTCACCACTTCCGGGGGTTGTGTTGTTCGTGGACCCAGCGGCAAGGAGCTGCCAAGGGTGTGAAATTCCGGGGTCATCACCATAGCCATCCTGGGAAACTGTAGGAAATCACGGGAAACCAAGGGAAAAATAATGGATTTATATATACTGGAAATAAATAATATGACCGACAATATACACATATTATATTATTTATAATATACAGTTATATAAAATATTATATAATATTATATGATATATCATAATACCTATATAATATATACAACCAACATCAACCAACAAGTAAATGTTATTTACGTTATACATTGCCTCATTGAACCAACATATATTTGACAAATGGGGATATCGTTTGGCTTATGGCAATTGACCATTTCAACCAGCAATAACGATGCAGCTGGAGCCATTGTGAGCCATGCCACTGAGCTGTTTTGTATTCATGGCCACCATCCGCAAGCTGATAAGCACTTTTGATCTTGCCCGAGTCGTGCAAGCGTCCACCTGGCCCAAAAGGGTAACTCATTAAGCGTGGCGAATGCTGGAAAATCCCGAACTAAATGGAAGAGTTTTAATGGACAATCCACTATATAAATGGAGGCTTTAAATGGGAAAATAGTCTAAAACTTATAATGACGTGATCGCACGAAATCTGCAAGAGATACGTATTCTAGCTGAAGTTATACTCAAGCAGTCTGGCTGGCTGCCAGGCACTTGTAAAACCGCGAAAGGTACCAAAAAATGCACACAAAGAACAGCTTATTTTTTCAGAATGTTTGGCAGCTAGATGCACACTTTTTTTGTTAAAATACTCATAATATCAATAGTATCCCAAATCTGTTTGGGGACATGGAGTCAAGCCACATACCCCGAAACAGATTCCGAATGACAGGCGCAAAAAATTTGGCTCAATGTTGTTCACCTCTCCAAATCCGAAGAATTTCCTCAATCACGAAATCATTTTTTGCTTCTACGACCTCATTTCCTCATTACGAATGAACTGCATTTCGACATATTTCGACAATATTCTTGCTACAAAAAGGTACATATTGGTACCAACCTGTCTCAGAAGGCATGTCATGTCTACATCTCAGCTGAATAGACAAATGGCTTGGAATCTGTTTGGAAAGTCATGCCTGGATGTCCCTCACCTGCGACACATGGCCTCTTTCTGACAAAAATGAAATGCTCACTCATGACTCTGCTGTTGCAAGGGGTGAAGCCAACTGAATTTCGGGCATCATTTGTACTCACTCAGTATCTTTGCCAATCCGGACATTCTTACCCTGAGTTCCAGCCGTTCAGCATGGTCATGCCATGTCATGCCATGTCATGCCGCCTGTGAGTAGCAGATCCATCTGATCAATGGTGGGCTGGATGCACTCCAACTCACCCAGATGCAGTTCTCCATTGGAACAGTTCCTTGGCGCTTCGAATCCAAAGCCGCCATCGCAGCCCATTGGTCCCAGGCCATGCTCGATCAAGGCGGTCATGCCATTCATGAAGCTAATTGCCATGGGTGGGGTGAAGATTTCAAACTCTGGGCCCACAAGGCCTTCTGGGAAGTCACTGGGTTTGAAGCCTGGCAGATAATAGTTGAAGACGGAAGGAGACGAATATGGGAATTGCCCAATGAATGGCATCAGGTTGGAGAAGAGCACGTTGCGGCCAGTATCTGCGCCGGCAAAAATGGAGAATCTCACGGTTTATGCAGACGACAGACCAGAGATAAGACCCCACAACGGTTGACTGGAAGACTTGCCATAGATCTTTAATGATCTTTATGACGCCAATGCCTCCTCACCTCAAACTTCCATTCATAATACTGTTACTGTTTCTACATGGGTTCGTGTGCTTCCTGTTCGCACCGACTCTTGATGCTGTTGCTTTGACAGCTGCTGTCTTGGTCTCACTACTTCCAAGCTCCAAAACGTTCATGTCAAATGCATCCAAGTGCTGCAAAGAGACTGTCTTTGTACTCCAACGATCTCATAAAGTGGATCACCTACAAGATGCTTGGCATCAAACGAAATGACGTTGGAAGCTGGGATATTCCCATAAAGGCAAGGAAACTCTTCCAGAGCTCATATTCCTGTGCCCTTAGACTTTAGATCTTAGAAATGGAACTGTCCAAAAGAACCGTAACTGCCCCGAAACTACGGCTCGAAATCGGCGCCTTGATCAATGGCTCCCTCAAAGCTCCATTTGTGGTGCTGGTCTGGCTGCGAGCTTCGGGATGAAGCAAAATGGCTGCAACCGTTGCAGCAAGATCGCCATAAGCCTCGGCCACGACTGCAATGATGGGAAATCCCCACGGCCATCATCTAAATGCGCCACGGTGTATAGCGGGGGAAATCATCGAACTAATGGGACTTGTTATTTTCCAGCAAACCATGTTTGATACCAGAGGATCAACATGCTCAAGCCACACATGGCTGCATAGGTCGGGTGATGTCGTGTAGCACATGCGGTCAGCCCACACATGCATGTTTCCTTCGACTTAGGCATACTTAGGCATACTTAGGCATACTTAGGCATACTGACTTCAAACTTCTTTGAAAGAACCTGCCGGGATACAACTATCCCAAATTTCCTTGGAGCTACAAACACAAAACTGGTCCCACTTCGACCTTTCCTCAGCAAGTGACACCGCTGTAGGTCTGGCCAGCATACGTTCCGGTCTTGAAGGCATCTGCTACAACTTTGACATATTCAGGACTGGGGTTAGAAGTGGTGAAGCGTTGGATCAGATTCTTCGAGATAAATGGCGCCGTGTTGTTGTGGTAAACCAGGTGGTCCAGCAAGCTCTCCACTTCCGAATGCACATCCTTCTCTCGCGGATCGTCCAATGTGACGAAGAATGGTGGATTTCGAAATTCGAAACTGCCATCTCCCACAACAACCAGCACTTCCTTGTTCTTGTAGAATCGACCCTCATGCTCAAAGACGGTCTCAGGATCGCTCATGTCACCATATGCTTTCACAGAGCTTGAGCAGCCACTTGTGCAGGAAGTGATTGGTTTCACAGCGCCAATACTCAAACTGGAGAGTTGAGCACTGGTGGGCATGGAGCTGAATGCACTTCGAATCTGAACATTCATGCTACAAGAGCATCCATTTGCAAATGAATGGCAGCCGGTTGGACATGAACTTCCATCCTTCCCCGGGAAGTTGCCACTCTTCCATGGAACATAAAACTTGTTCAGTCGAGTTCGGCTGGTCAAATTGGAGCTGACTTTGCCGTCAGCATGCACAAGAACTTCATATGTGCAAGTTTCATGTGTCCACACTCGCTCTTCATCGTACTCGCATTCGTAGCCTTCCAAGCGTTCCCAGCCTCGGTTCTTCTGAGGTTTGAGCAAGGAACTCGTGGACCCGCTAAGCTGCTACACCGTCATAGATTTCAAACGATTTCAATAATAATATACAAGCGGACGCCCTTACTTACCCCATCCACCTAGTAGTTACCCCATCCGCAAGGCACACCGAGTTACCCCAGGGCAAACAATAGTTACCCCAGGTTTCAAATCCCCAAGGCACAGCGGCTCAGATGCATCATGTTTTGAAGTCGTTGCAAACTTTGAATCATGTCCCTAGCTTGCATTTAGCTATGCCCGGAATCAGAAAATGGGAAGGTGCGACCTGTCAACTCGGAGTCAAATCCCAATGGCACACCGCCAAAAGCCATTCCAGGCCAAAAGCTTAGCCAAGCATTGAAACAGCATCACCAGCTTGCGTTCTGGTATCTCCAAAAGAAACAAAATAAAGGGTCTCCATTCTCATAAACGCTAAAATCCCAATGGCACACTTGCAGGAGAGTGGAAGACTTTCACGAAGTCGTTGCAAACTTTGAATCATGTCCCTAGTTGCATTTAGCTATGCCCGCAATCAGAATACGGGAAGATACGACCTGTCAACTTGGAGTCAAATCCCAATGGCACACCGCCAAAAGCCATTCCAGGCCAAAAGCTTACCCAAGCATTGAAACAGCATCACGCTTGCGCTCTGGTATCTCCAAAAGAAACAAAATAAAGGATGTCCATTCTCATCAAAGCTAAAACCCCAATGGCACACTTGCAGGAGAGTGGAAGACTTTCACGAAGTCGTTGCAAACTTTGAATCATGTCCCTAGCTTGCATTTAGCTATGCCCGGAATCAGAAAATGGGAAGGTGCGACCTGCCAACTCGGAGTCAAATCCCAATGGCACACCGCCAAAAGCCATTCCAGGCCAAAAGCTTAGCCAAGCATTGAAACAGCATCGCCAGCTTGCGGCTCTGGTATCTCCAAAAAAAAACAAAATAAAGGGTGTCCATTCTCAAAAAAAACTAAAATCCCAATGGCACACTTGCAGGAGAGTGGAAGACTTTCACGAAGCCGTTGCAAACTTTGAATCATGTCCCTAGTTGCATTTAGCTATTCTAGGAATCAGAAAATGGGAAGGTGCGACCTGTCAACTTGCAGTCAAATCCCAATGGCACACCGCCAAAAGCAATTCCAGGTCAAAAGCTTAGCCAAGCATTAAAACAGCATCGCCAGCTTGCGTTCTGGTATTTCCAAAAGAAACAAAATAAAGGGCGTCCATTCTCAAAAAAAAAAAATTCCCAATGGCACACTTGCAGGAGAGTGGAAGACTTTCACGAAGCCGTTGCAAACTTTGAATCATGTCCCTAGTTGCATTTAGCTATGCCCGGAATCAGAAAATGGGAAGGTGCGACCTGTCAACCTGGAGTCAAATCCCAACGGCACACCGCCAAAAGCAATTCCAGGTCAAAAGCTTAGCCAAGCATTGAAACAGCATCACCAGCTTGCGTTCTGGTATGCCCAAAAGAAACAAAATAAAGGGTGTCCATTCTCATGGGAGCCAAAACCCCAATGGCACACTTGACAGCGGAGTGGATAACTTTCACAAACAAAATTTGAAATTAATAACATTGAAATCACACCCTGCCCTGCTGTAACGGAATCCGAGACATATGGAATATGGATGTAATACCAGAATCATGACTCTGGAAGGTTTTTGGACGAGGTACCGGACGAGATACCGGACGAGGTACCGGAATTACATTTTGCCATTCCAGCCAGAACCCACCCCACGTATCCCCACGTCAGATCAAAAACCGTAAATGGTAAAAACGATGTGGATAGGTCCGAAAAATCCAAGCAATAAGGTCCGGAAGATGAGGTGGAGGAGGATAGTGTTGCGGACGATGAGGTGGAGGATGATGTGGAGGATGATGAGGTAGAGGATAACGATGTTTTCAAGGAGGAAGATAATGATGTTGAAGATGATCATGTTGAGGAGGAGGATGAAAAGGATGATAATTTATATTGCGGAAGAGGGGGTGGAGGAGGAGGATGTTGCAGAAAATTAGGTGGAGGATGACGATGTTGAGGATGATGATGTCAAGGGGGAGGACGAGGATGATGCTGAGAATGATGATGTGGAGGAGGAGGAGGAAGATGATGATACTGAGGAGGAGGAGGCGGAGGAGGAAAAGGAGGCGGAGGAGGAGGAAAAGGAGGAGGAGGAGGACCGATCACAAGACCCCCGAGTGTGTACACACTGTGTGGGCAACTCACGTTGCTCCAGGGATTGTTAGGGGGCAAATGGATATAACTTGATATAACTAATGTTTGCCATGTTAAGAATCCCTGCGTGCCTATGCGTTGTGCTGTAAAGATCATACCAAATAACAAATCATGTAGTAATTCATTCCAGTGGTTGTGTCACTTCTTCCGCATGGCACACCGAGATGAGACAACAAAGTGCTATCTGAGACAAGAAAGGGCTTTCACCCAGTATATTATAATATATTCATTAAATTGATAGGTACACCTTGTACGGTACAATCAATTCTTCTTCCTTACCTGTTAAAAAAAAAACTGATTATACATGATTATATATATTGAGATGTTGATGAGAAATGATGAGAATTGTTCATATGTATATATATATATACATATACATTATATATTCGTTCCATGCTGTCACTCTAAAAATCCAAATCATGCTGTTCCTCACTGCCCTCGAGCTTAGCACTCAAAGATTCCCCCAAAAACAGACCACTTCTGTGTACCCAAAAATCAAATGGTGGATCATCATTTTCCATAGTGTCCCCATCTTAAGATATATTAAACCTATTAAAAAACGAAACATCAACTGAAGATATCTTTATATATATATATCTTATAAAATCATGTCTATATCAACTGCCATAAACAAAGGCTGCATCCCCTCTTTGAACCCCACTTAGGCCCCCGACAAATCTCCAGTCCACGGGCGGAACACTGACGCTCTGCGGTTGCCATCCGAACAAACTCCTTGGGATAGCCACAGAGTCGTTCACCGCGCCAGGCACCTTTGGAACAATCATCTCCTTCCTAAGATCACAGCTTTTCCCCGAGAGATCCCAAAGGAACTGGTGATATGATATGCGAAGATCAAATGAATCGCGATATGCGAAGAATCGCATCATAATGTGTACAGTGTACCTTTTTATGTTTCCATGTTTATGTGGGAGATTTTTTTGTAAGATATCTATTATTCTATGATCAATCAAAGTGCTAGGTACCAAATACTCTGCAGCATTCCGTGAACAGATGTCGTTATTTTTTAGCACACACAAAACATCGCAAAACGCTCTCCAGCGTCATATCCAACACCATTCTCCCAGCAGGCCAATCGACACCATTGCTGCTCTCTCCACGTTTCATCAAGGTTGCACCGCTCTGTGAACATCGACGGACAAGCGATCGTGGCCTGGGCACGTAGCAGCTGCTGAATCTTCATGAATCTTCCAGGTGCTTCTGGATACATATTACCATAATTTCATATATCACACAAATCTCAGTTTGATTGGGAACATGGTGCTAATCAAATATCCATGGGCATTGGGAATAGTACATTTTCCTGGCTGTGGACAGGGCATTCGTTCGATGAGGGGTCTGATATGGCCACGTCTGAACTGATTTTGACAACTAGACGTATCTAGACAAAGCATGACCAAGCCGCATTTTCGCAAGAGCAATGACCTCTGTTGTCCATCCACCACCAATCCTTTCGGTTCTTGCAACCTCCACAGCAGGCTGTGCCTGAGCAGTACCAGCATTCTCGGAGCAAACCTTGGGACCTGTGCACCACCCTGCACCAGCCGCACCTGCAACTGGAAGATAAGGATTGTCACATCGATCAGTCCAACCCCATGCACGGCCCCCTCTGCGTGTGACCTCCAAGCAAGAGCAGATTTCTGGCGCAATTCCACTGTCCGAAGACCCCGATCTTCGGGTGATGGGCCTGACCGTTGAAGAAGAAGAGGTTAACGCACGTAGGTGGAAGATATCGATAGTATCCTCTGAGTTGGATCTCATGGATCAGAAAACACTTCCATCGCAATGCAGCCACTGAATCCAGACATTATCCAGACTCTAAACAGACAATTATGTTTCAAAACAACGAAGAGTCCTCCAGACACATTCACGACCGAAACTGTGTCCATCGTACACTCTGGGCCGTTGCAAGTCAATGACGTGTCAAGCTCCACAGTCAGAGTGTGTCTGCAGGATGTACCTTTGCCGTAGCTTCAGCAACAAACAGCTTCAAAATCAAAACAAAAAACATACCCTCTGGTAATTTAACATAGCTATTCAAAATGGCCATATTTTCCATAGTTATGTTAATGTTAGTTTACCAGAGGGTACTGTACACCCTGAGTCTGAGACTGACATTTGCCAAGATCATCCAAGAATCCTGATCCACATAGTCTTCCAAACAATTGCGAGGTTGGCTCCAGATTCAAAACCTCGAAGGCATCACTGTGTCACACTGTTTCAAGGAACCGACGACCGCAACTCAAATACACTGAGCTCAACACGTCGGAACCCTGATAGTTGTGCCCCAAGAACTCAAATTTGGCTCCTTCAGTTGTTTGAAGTTACCACTGCTGTGGATCCAACCTACTTGCTTCACTCCCTTGTTCCACATTGCAAGTGTGAAGACTTTTCTCAATATAAAGGACCCAAACAGACTTGCTTCGTCTGTGACTGCATGGAGTTATCGGCAAATGGCTGAAGAAAAATAAATAGAAAAGTCGATCGAAACTAATTTAAAGAAAAAAAAACATCAAAACATGAGGCTCAACAATCTAAACAAATATAGAACCAACATTATTCAACTATACGTCATGATATGAGTCCAACAATTTTCAAACTCGTTCCCAAAAGAATATTTGGTATGGTGACTTGCAGCCCTAAAAGGCCTTGACTCAGGAAGTATGCTGGAGGTAGGTCAGAGCATAGTGGATAGCCATCACCCAGGAAATTTCCATCCAGGTCAGGCTTGGGATATACATCATGCCAACGAGCCTTCAGGGATGGCATGCAATGGTATGATCCGATGATCCGAGAGATGAATGATGAAGTGACCCTTTGGTGCCCGCTTGTCTTGCTCAGGTCTATCTTTCAAGCAAGGCACGTTTACCCTCATTGGATCAATGAAGTTTCTATCCCATACCCACTCGATGTTGTCGCGTCCTGCTTGTTCATCAAAACCTGTCCAAGTGGACTCCGACTTCGTGACCGCTACTTCAGGTTCCACAGCAAATCCACAGCAGCACGTGGGTTTGTCGTTTTTTTTTGGGGAAAACAGGAAAATTGCAACGGCCATAACTGGGGGTACCCCATGTTCAAACACACTAATTTAATCATGGCAAACAAAAAATCAAAAGCCTGTGAAGACACGTGCAAAGTTCATGATGTGCTCGTTGGTGTATGTCGGCATGTCCTGTCCGGAAGCATCTTTCATCCTGGTCCCATCCGGATTCAATTTCCACAGGCCGATGGTGAACAACTGCATGATTTCGCGGGCAAAATTCTCATCCGGGTAATTGTTGCTTTCATCAAAAGCACGGTTTCTCTTGAAAGTCAAATAGTCGCCCATGATGGGATTGTAAGTAACTTCCCGTAGCACATCTCTGAAGTTGCCAAAAGCATTCCTCACAAATATGTCGTAGTAGTTGAGCCACATCTCTGTTTGCCCACCAAAGTTGCCCCCAACGACTGCCAACACCAAGATCTGAGACAACGCCCAGGCCATCCTTTGTCGAAGCTGATCGTTTGCATACAATGCTTGCATGGTCCAAACAGCACTTCGCGCTAACTGGTCCGTGCCCCAACGCGAAAGGTAGTCCATGTCGAAGTGCCAGTCATATTCACCACCATGAGTGATGGATAGTTGGTGACCCAGGAAAGCATCATTTGCCACTTCTCCAGGTGACCCACAAACGGTGGAGAATTCGGTGTCATCTGTTACACCGCTGGCGAATTCATTCATCAACTCCTGGCAACACGCAACATGTCCAAACGCACAGTACTACAGTCAAACGACAAACTCATGCCTAACTCATGCCTGGGTCAAAATTTGCTAGTAAATCACCATGGAATCGCTGTTTCAAGAAACTCATGCCTAAGTCATGCCCAAATCTTAAAACACCATGGAATCGCGTATGTATAAGAAAAATGTTTCCACACTTGGGAAAATCAATTGTTCGCAAAAATCCGTCTACAGTTGCATTCTACCGTTCATGTTTCTGGGGTGGAGAAATACTTGCCGCTTCGGTCCGCTATTTACGATGATTTCCAAATTTTAGGCACGACTTTAGCATTCCACTGTACAGTTTCACTGCCATCACAGTTCTTCAGTTTGAATTCAAATGATGCAGTTTGTTTCGACTGCTGATTGCCAAATACAAAAAGGGGAAGCGCATCCATATGTAATCATACGCGCTGGTATTACAGAACCGAAGGAAGTTTAGAAGTCAAACTTGCGACAATATGGACAGATGAAAAGCAGAGCAGGGAAGAGGCAGAGAGAAGAGAAAGATTAGAAGAAAGAAGAGTAGAAGAGAAAGAGTAAGAAGAAAGAAGATGCAGATGCGCGAAAAGGTAGGAAAGTCGCGAAACACTGCGTTTTTCCAATGATTTGGGGCTCCGGAGGGTCGAAAAGTGGGCTTGCTGAAGCGGCGGGTGCGGAGCCATCTGGCCAGATGAGACATGAACAATTGCACCCCAGTGTGCCGCAAAGCACGTGTTTGAAAGTGAACATGTTCAAAGCACTGCGGGTTCGGAGCACTCTTGTCAGTTGAGATGTTCAAAGTGCACGCGGTTGTGGCGCGAAGCACATTTCGAAGTCAAGAGTGTTAAAAGCACCACATGCTCGAGCCACTTTTGGAAGTTGAGATGTTCAAGAAGTGCATGCCGTTGTGGCGCGAAGCACATTTTTCGAAGTCAAAATGCTAAAAACATCACAATCGTCATTTTGTGTGGCAGAGGTTAGGGATTTTGCACCTTGCCACAAGTGGGCAAAACGTGAGGGTTTTGTAGCAGTTTCAAAAACGATGGCAGGCGTGGGACGTTGGAAGAAGATCTGCAAAGATGCATTTCGCGTGGCAGGCGCGGTACAAGAGACATGTGCATCAGAGATGTTCGGAGGTCAGGGCGCTGATTTCCTGAGAGGGTTGCATTGTCGCGCATCAGATCTTGAGGTTTTCTAACATGATTTTGCAACACTTCATATGACCTGGCCTCACTTTTTTGTGGCAGTCGCAGTAATCCTCTCTCCCTACTACTAACCCCCCTACCCCCCAAATTTTAAACACGGTGATTGATTTTTATTATAAAGAAGTATTTTGTATTATGGTGCCCTTAATATTCAAATTAAAACCCTAATAATAGAAAATAGAAAGACACTCGATTTAAAACTTGATTAAATCCTCTTTAAAAATCTAAAAATATGTTGCCGAAAACTGGATTTCGAAGCTTTCCCCCAATATTCCAATGAACACCTTAAGAATAAAAATAAAAAACAATTTCAAACCTGATTAAATCCTTTATTAAAACATATAGATAATATTACAAAAAATGGATTTCGAAGCTTTCCTCTAATATTATCTAATATCCCAATGAAAACCTTAATGATAAAAATAAAAGTTGATTTCAAATTTGATAAAACCATGTTTTAAATAAATATGTAGTAATAAAAAAAAACTGCAAAAAACTTGATTTCGAAGCTTTCCCCTAATATTCCAATGAACACCTTAATAATTAAAAATAAAAATAAAAACAAAACTTGTGAGATGGGACCCTAATAATAAAACCTCCAGGTGGCAATTTATTTTTGTTGAACCCATTGTTTCACCATCCTGTTCTCCTATTACTTCTCAAGTACCACAATTAAGAATCCAGTTGTCCCCAACCAAAAAAAACGGAAGTGCCACACCAATCCTATTTCTTTAGTTCGGGGAGTTTTAGTAATAGGAAGAAGGGATTACTTTAGCTAGATGGAGTGGCAAGCTCGCAAAACGCATTGGTATGAGACTGTCAGCTCAGCACTTAACTTTCCATGTTTGGAGGAAGTCTCGCAAAATTGCTTTGTTTTTGATGTTATCAATTTCAAAAATTGAGGGATTCTCGTAGAATTGCTTTGTTTTTGATGTTGTCAACTTCGGATGCCCAGATTTGTAAGAGGAAAAAAAGGCCCGAAGAAAAAAATCGCAAATCTGAGCGCATCCAAAGTTGGTGCCACACAAAGTTGTTTTTGGATCGTTGGCATCTTGATGAGAATTCATGAGATGAATCATATTGAATCATGCATATCATACAAGCAAACTGCCCTGAAAAAATATGTAGTATACCCATTCCTGATCTAGATGGTCTACACCCCTGTTGACTGATTAAACACCCACGACCGCCTCAACAAGGCGACCCCTGGCTTAACATAGAAGTGGGGGCTGCCAATCCCTGACAAGGAAGGTTTTCCTCATCTTACTTTCATGGGAAACCATGGGAAACCCAATATCTGTGGGGGTAAATTTGGCAGGCCAACTAACAAGAATGCCAATGAAATTTATGAGGGTATAACTGACGGGTATAACTGACGAATTATTTTATAACCGACATGTGTTGGGCATGTTCATCTGCCAGGATGGGTACTTCCAAGTTAATGAGACTAACATGATTTCGGTCTGTCTATTTGCCAAGGTGAACATTTCCAGCTACTTCTGTTGGCTATCCCTTGGAGCTAACTTCTGTGGGCCCCAGCAAAAATTCTAGTTTTTTGGTGGGGCTCGAATCTGAATACGATTGACAAGATTTGGAAAGAACATATTCGATATTCAACTTTAAGGCCCCATCAAAAATTATAACTTTTGGTGGGGCTCAAATTTGAATACTTTTGTCAAGGTTTGCAAAGAACATAGTTAATCTTTAACGAACTTTAACGTTGATTTCCACCTGGTTCTGGTTGACATCAAGGGTTTGTTTCCGGGGATACCTAAGCAAGCACCTACCTGTGATTTTTTGAAATCGATGATTTGTTTCCTGGTCTAGCTAACCAAGAAGCTACATTAGGGTTGATTGAAATCGATGGTTTGTTTCCTGGTCTAACTCACAAGAAAATGTCCACCCAGGTTGAGTTGGCTAATCAGGAAGTTGCCTTTTTTGCTTCCTGGTTAGCCAGGTGTGACCTGTTTCATCTATCCCCGAGAAATGACTAACCTGGAAGCTGAAAAATCTAAGCCAGAAACGACTTCCACGTTAGCTGTGCAGAGAGCATCAATGTTAAACATTGTTAAACCAATTTGGGCAACTTATTCTTGAGTATCCAGATTTGTTTCTGGTTTATATATATATAATTATAATATAATATAATATATATATATGTTTTATGGGTAGCAGAACCAAAAAATCCTGCCAGTCCTGTGTCTGCAAAGGTTGTGGAAGCGATTGGAATGCCATGGCCTCACCAAACTTTCCCACCAGGTTCGGTCGCAGAATGCCCGGCGCCAGCCCCTCATCCCAGCGATCCATGCCGTGCCAGGAGGGATACTGCAACTGGTAGCCCTGGAGGAAGCAAGGATCACCAAACTAAGATCAATATTGATCAATGGATTGGAACATCTTGGGAAAATCTTCACCGGAAACCATGTTTTTATCCCCAAATCTTGAGGTTTCCCTGTAAATTCTGCCCATCATCCAATTCTGGATAAATAAATTTCAGCCTACGCTCGTAGGCTCTTATAATCTTTGATGAATATCAACCTCGGGTTAACAACAACCCTAAAGCAGTCAAAATTTGCTGCTAAACCGGAAGGCCTAGGGCTCATTCGTCCCGGGCTGACATCATTGAAGAATGACTATAGAACCGAAGGATAACAACTTAGCCGTGCTATGCCGTGCTTAGCCGAGCTGCCATGGAAGTCCATTGCGTGATCTTGTCAGGGCCACCCGGATGTTCAGATACCCAATCCGAAAAATCGAAGACGTTCATCTCATCCAAATGCACATGCTGGAAGTAGTCGTTGCCGACTTGAACAACCCTCTGTGCAGCCACATTGACATCACTGCAGCTAATGTCCACATCCCGCAGCCATCCCTGGGCACTTTCAGCCGAGAGTTCAGACTGAATCGCTTGCTGATCATCTGGGGAGAGCGAAGATGCAGTGCAGGATTCAGTCGAACAGTCCAGCTTCTTCCAACGAGATCTTCGATTGCAGGGGCTGGTGGAGGTTCGAAGTCCAGTGATGGCATAGACACATCGACCACCAACGTTGAAGAACTTCTGGAAGCTTGCAGCATTGAGCACCACTTGAATATCGACGATGCCCAACGGAAGGCATCCAGGTAAGAGCTTGCAACTTGCTTCGTTCAAGAAAGTCTTGCTCACTGCGGGGCACGTCCCTCCTGCCCAAGAGCCTGAAGATGCTGGCTGCTCAATGGTATTTTCGACCAGTTCCAGCCGTGGCTGCAGGAGATAAAATCTGCCTCCAGCTTCCACATCTGAGCGCACCACGGTGCCCAGGTTGCACTGTGCCGGGGAAGTCAACAAGTGTATCACACTCGTTTGGAAGACTGCAAAGCTCAAGCTCTGTGTCATTTCCTGGTGAGGTTCAGCCAACCCCTTGAAATGCATATTTGCGAAAGTCATAGCTGGGATAATCATTATCTTTCGGGGGTAAAAAAAAATGCACAAAATGACAACATGTTAACACACAAATGCATTATTTGTATAGTAAGTTCAAAAAAAATATGTTCCAAACCACGAACCAGTTTCCGGTGTTGGATTGGCTCTCCAAATATGAGGGTTGGTCATGGCCCTCAACCCTGCAGTGCAGTCACTGGAAGTCGAAAGCTGCACCCACGCTCCCACAGCATCTTCCCGCACATTGCACAAGAAACCATCGAAAATGACTCCTGCCGTCCCGAAAAATAACGAAAAGGGCTGCAGTACTAAGCCATAACTGGTCTGTCATCAGCAATCATTGGCCTAATCATTATAATTAATCTGTCCATATATTATATATATAATATACTGTGTATATATATATATATGTATATTGATATATTTATTTATTTATGTGTATATAATAATAATAATAATATATATATATATATACACGTATATCTGTTCTGTTCCAAATGGCATGTTTTTTGCCACTGGACCCGAAGAAGACCTTTTCTGTTTCTTCCCGGCGCCGGGCCATGGCAGCATGGCTGGGCGTTCTCCTGGCCAGCCTGTTGAGCAATCATCGCCGGGATGGCCATAGCCCAGATCAAAGCAAGTCTGCTGGCAACTCTCCTGACTCCTCCAGGATTCATCTGGGCAACTCCACGAGAAACTATCCTGCAAGGTGTCCCCCAGTTGGTTTAAAAAAAGCCCTGCAGAACGTGTAAAGCTATATCTACCCGAAACATCCCGAAAAAACCATAGTCAATCTATAGTTATAAGTTACAAACCAACTTATATAGTGGGGTACCACCTTGTGGTATGGCTTTTCTTTTTTAGTGAACCGCTGACTTGGAAAGAAAAATCCATTACTATGATAAAGCTGTGAAATGGGTCGGCTCACCCTGGGTCAGCTCACCCCCCAAAGAGATGGGACTTATTGAGGTTCATCGCCAACAAAAAAGACAGAGGTTTTGGCCATAACCCATAGGATCCATGTATGGTATATATGCTAACATTGGGGGTATATTGATGGTAAATATTACCATATATACCATACATGGATCCTATGGGTAAATCTGTGATATTTCTATCCGAGCAGCTTGGTCAATTGTGAGGCAGGTGTAACCTCTGGATTGCCAATACTCCGGAGGGTTGTTGCTACAGCTTTGCGGAGCTGCCAGACCATTACCTGCGATCAAAAGGGCACAATTGTTGGATCCCTTTTGGATCCTGATTGATCCTGTGGACATCAGATTGCCAGAGTGGCTTCACTGACATCAGATATCATCAGATTCTTTGAGCATGTTTGTTGAAGCTCAGCACCCGACCCTCAAAGGCCGGATCAATGTCTGTCAGGTGAACATCATCAACCAAGATCTGGTTGTTGGACACCTGTCGCGACGTTGATGCTGCTTCAATCTGCTTCAAGAAACAGAAAGCAAAAACTGTTGACACATAAATCTATTTGGAATAGATTCATATCCTCTCTCTCACCTCTTCAAATGCAACTGATCCCTTATCCCAAGGTGTCATTGGCGCTGACACCATGCATGTCCCCAGTCTCCAGGTCCCACCTTGACGGTTTTGCCCACATCACGCCGCTGAAACGTGTAGCCAACCCACCGGGAGCCTGGATCGCATCTTGATCGCGCTGCACCAATGACTTCTTCTCCTGCAATGTCTGCCCTGACGTTCGGCGCGAGGTGATGAAAGCATGAACCATCCACCATCCCCAAAATGACCAGAGATGGATGGCATTTCAACCATCACCAAATGGTAGGTGTCTTCTTAGGCTTACCACAATTAAGGCCATGAAAGCCAGCTTGAACGCAATTTGGTAAAAATGCTGCCTTACCAGAGCCCGGTCGTTCTGCTGGAGGCTTGACAGGATGTCACGCGCACAATATGTAAAACTATAATCTTATGTTTTATACACAATATACATATTAGTATAATTCAGTATACATATATCTTATATCTTTAATTATACACCATACTATATGATGTTGCATGATTTTGCGAACACATCTTCTTGAAAAATGTTGGTTCCATGTCGTTCCCAAGCGAGTCTCGGAGACAAATAGGGGTTGGTGCGCTTTCTCCAGTATGCTCGATGAGATTGAACAGGAAGTGCCATTTGCTCATCGATCCATTGCTGAAAGGTCATCTGTCCAATGGCTCTGATGCTCGCAAGCGTAGGTCCAAATGTTGCTTGTATCAGGAATCGAGCCTGAAAATGTGTGCAAATGTGACCAAACCTCTAGAATGTTTGTTCTTATGAACCATCAATGGAGGTTTCCAAAGTCATGGGGTAGCCCCAAATCATCCATTTTAATGGGATTTTCATGTTTTTCTCATGATTTTCCATGACATAAACCAGCCAGCTATTGGGTATACCCCCCATGACTTTGGAAAGCCCGGTTCCATTGCCTTTCCACTGAAGGGTTCCTTTGCTGCTTGGGACCCGAACCAATTCTGGCTCCGACGGACCGGGAGCCGTCGACGTCGATGTCGTGGATGACGTGGGCATCGTAGAGGTGGTCGTCACAGAACCACCTGAAACGCAGCAGATTCAGCTCAAAGACGCATGGGACTGATGCCACAGCAATCACAGCAACTGCTAAATTCAGCTTACCAAGTTGCTTCCTTGATAAGCCAGACACCTTGGAAGGAGAAAGCGACACCATTTTCACAGTATCTTTCCTGAAGAGCCTGCTATCAATCGGCCTTTCTACAACACCAAGCAAAGGCTACAAGCACTGGATGGTGGTTCCAACTGCCCCTCCGAAAAGAATCAAAAAACTTCAAGAAAGCGGTGAACATTAAAATGCTACCAGTAAATGGATGTTACTAGTATCCCCCGAAAACATCCCACTGATTTGTGGTATCTTTCAGGCTGAAACAAATGGCTTCTTTGAAAGGTTTTGATCCGTCCCGAAATAATCTCATCTCAGGCGCTTGAAACCACTCAGCGGCACAGTTGCTTGGATACCTTCTGCACGGGTCCACAGTTCGCATCTGCCGTTACTATGCTCGATGCCCTTGCAACCACTTTGCTCCCTGCAAGCCTGCTTGCATTCCTGAAAAAAATACACGATGATACAAATAATCATTGAGTCAATTAACGTGCGAAGATTTCAAAGAGATTCAAAGAACATGTCGATTTAACACTTCAAAGCACTTGTTGATTCACACTCTGGTCGCAGATGAGGCACCGCTTCCGATGCACCTGAAACAGAAACCAGAGAGCAAAAGCCACATTCTAAAATTGTAATTGATATTATTTGATGTTTCTTCATCTGAAAATTACATTTTTAGGTAGCAACAATGTTGTCTTCCTCCAAAAAGTAAAAAAAAAACGTTCACAGCGCCCTGTTGCAGCTAATGTTCATAGGTTTCGATGCTTTAATACGCAAGAATAGACCTATAGACCCTCCAAATACCCAACATATGCACAATAATTCGGGAGTCTTAAGGAGTAAAACACGATTTTTGTGGGTACTTGAAGGGTCTAGGGATGTTTTAGCCTGAATCTTGTACCTGCCTGAAACAACTCTGTAGTGTGCTGGATTGTTGTCTGTCGTGCTGGATCCGCGGCATGCACGGTCAGCACCATCGATGGGAGCAAATTCGAGCCTCAGATCAGCAAAGTAGTGGCATAACATACTCTGGAAATATCTGGCACTGTGGTCATAATTTCGTTGGGGGTAGAATACCCCATAAACACCCATCGTTCCCAGATGAATTCCCTTGGGAGATCCCCAATACATACCTATCATTCCGAGGAACTTGAGGCACTGAGAGCCAGAATCCGCGATCCACGCGAGAATTGCCCGCGTCCAAACTTCGCATCGACTGCCAGAAAATTCGATGCCTTCAAACAGTATGCTCAAGGTGCTTAAATCATCAGGATTTATCTAGAAGTTTTGGGACAACCCCACAGTTTGGCAGGTTGATTGATGAGATCATCATTTTCCCCATATTTGGATCCATTATATCCATTCTATTCCCATCTTCAGGTCACCCTTAGGTCACCAAGGTGGCCTTTGCATGCGACATTGCGTCGGCACAGCTCCTTGCACTCACCCAGAGATGCCACGTTGCTCACCTCCTTGTAGCTGGGCTCATCATCCAAGGCATCATCTCCACGGCAGGAGGAATCGGAGGAATCCACATCGATGAAATCCGAGAGTTCCAGGGCAAAGCAGGAATAGTTCGCCAAGCCTGGCCATCATGCCAACCATGGCGGCACGAAAAGTACGACAGCTCATATATCAACATGTTTCAAAATAATATATTGTGTATATATATACCTTGAGAACCAAAACCCGCAGAAATCTTAGGGTTTGAAAAATACCTGAGCTTTTCTGACAAAACCCAGGGTATTTTAACCCATTCTGAAAGTACGGGTTAGGTACGGGTTAGGTACGGGTTAGGTACGGGTTAGGTACGGGTTAGGTACGGGTTAGGTACGGGTTAGTACGGGTTAAGTACGGGTTAGGTACGGGTTAGGTACGGGTTAAGTACGGGTTCAAAATCAATACCCGAGGTCTTCCAATGCCTACGGGCCAGACCCCAAAAACCAATATTTTTTTTGCGGGTTCCCACGGGTTAATTACTTTTTTTTACGGGTAAATTACGGGTTTTTGAAAGCCGTTTTTTTTTTAAATTCGAAAGCACATGAAAATACAGGTTTAGTACGGGGTAAATACGGGATCAGTACGGGAACATGTTCGGGTCCCCATGTTTTCACCATCGCAGGGGCATAGAAGTTAACAAAATTTGAACAAATCGCACACTGGATGTCCACATTGTCATCTCCCAGCTTCGAAACAATGAGGGTTGAATAGCAATAAACAACTGCATTTTCCCACTCGAAGATCCAAAAATCGAATCTACATTGGTTTTCAAGTTCCAATAGCAGCTGCTTTCTGCGCAAACCCTGAGCCCTGACCCTGCCCTTTTATTGTTATCAGCTGGCATGGGTTGGTTACTTGTTAGTCTTGATCTTCGATTTTCACTTCATTTCATCGTCAGTGGCTGTGTCTGCAAACTAAGCAAATCAATATCACACGCTTGGCAAAGCAAGTGCATACACACACAAAATGAAGGTTTATTGGAAAAAGACGTTTTTTTTGAGTTTTTTTTTACAGCGGAACCGTTGTTTTGATAAAAAGTAAAAGCGATATTTTCAAAAAGGACCGACCATTTCAGAGGTTTTGGAAGTTCTAGGTAGTGATAATGCGATCATCTCAGAGTGCAGGAAACTCGATGTGCAATTCCGCACATTTTTTTTTTCGAATTACAATCAGCCTGCGCTAAAACCACTGTGGCGCACCTATGCTCGCTTCAATGCCGCCAGGCCGAGTCCAGATCTCACATCTTCCAGATATGTGGTACTCCACACCCTTGCAACCCATGGTGTTTTCGCATAATGACTGGCAGGCGCTGAGACTAGCCAAGCCCTTAGGGAAACGCCAAAAAAACATAGACGCTGCAGCAGCAGAATGGGTTTTCCATGGTTTTCCATACGTTTTGCATGGTTTTATATTTTCAGATGGTTTTCCCATAGTTTTCCCTGATTTAGTTTCTCAAATGCTCATAAATTCTCTACATCACAAGTTGTGCACGGTCAAAAACCTTCCTAAAACGGCCTCTCATGTCTGCTCAGGTCCCAGCCGAATTCACTGTGAAGTAGGAAGCTAAATTGTCGCCTGCTGATTTACCACGGCAGGCTCGATCCACACCACCATCAACCGCAACCCATTCTCTCTCCTGGAGAACTTCCTCGCAGGTCAAAGCACATTCCATGGTGTCATCAATCATTGGATATTCGTTTAAGGTAAAATTTACAGAAACGCTTTATTTCATGGGGAGAAACAATGGTTTCGTAAATTTTCCCTGTAACTAATCCAGTGAATCAAAGAACATACTGCGTCAGAACATATTGCATGGCAAGGGACTACATCAAGCGTGAGCCTCTGAAGTGAAGGAGACTTTTGTAGAAGGCCCAAGCCTGCAGCTGTTTCTGCACTCAACTCCAGTGACTTCCTGCTGCGTGAAAAACCTGCAACATCAAATCGTGCCACGGGCTCGCCTCCTGTGGATGGGCAAGACACATTGTCGCAATACCCCTGAGCAAGTAGAGCAAGGAAAAACCTGGGTTGTGCAGAGGTTTGTTCTTGTCTAACCTGCCTTGAAAGTCTGTCAAAACAGAAGTTGTGCAGCTGATTTCATGGTTTCACTGCAAGCGTTACAGCTACGGAATTGCCGCGCAGCTTCCACATTTTGCACTTTGTACTTGCCCAGAGTATGCCAAGACAGAGCGGCTTTTGAGCCAATACGGGTCAAACAGGACAAAGAATAGACATGGTCCATCTGATGCAAAACAAACATGTGGATTCTGCAGCGTTTGAGCCACACTTGGAACATTGACTCTTGGAGGTTAATCCAAATTATACAGCAACATACAATAATCATCCTAACCTCCGGTGATCTAAAGAGAGCTGTCTTGATCCAAAATCAGATTATTCAGAATCGAAATCTCACAGCCTGCGTTTGGTATGAAGACTTGTCAGCTGCTTTTGTGAGGTCCTGGCAGTGAACAATAGATGGGGCACGGAAAGTGATGGCGAAACTGATCAACCATGGGGGACTCAATTTTCGGAAAAATACATGTAGTTCATTGTAGTTCCATATAGTTTTCAAGACTTTGCTACAGTATACTTTGCAAATTTGTTGCTCTTTGACCAAGCTATCCAAACTTGGAAGGTTCGGAACCTGGGGAGTTTCTTTTCAGCCTGATGCTTTGGTAAAGCCGAACCTCACTGGTCACCATGCAAACCTGTCCTCAAGTTTGTCTTCCAGTTCTTCCACCAGCTCCTGCCAGGTGGACAGAAAAAGTGGGAGTCAATCCCCAACAATGTTTAGGATTAAAGTGATTAAAGCTTCAAAAGCCAGCTACATAGGCTATAATTATAACTCTATAATTAATCATCAACATATATAAGGACAATCTTAACATATCAAACATCTATCTTAATCCATCTGTTGTTGTGGCCTCACCTCCGAGTTGAACCTCACCTTCAGTGCTCTTCAGCAGAGTCCCGCAAAGCACCGTAGTGCCGTAGTAGTTCCACAGCTGCCCTTGCCTTTACAAAGCATTGCCATTGCCAAAGCTAAACTCTTCGGGTTTGTCCAGCATTTTTTTGGTACAACAACATGTTGTAAACAAAATAGTCAGAACATGACGATGTCAATGAAAAAGCGTTGCTTTTTCCGTGGTTTCCAAACAATTTAAGCATGGCCTCTGGGCCTGTAATCCGTCAGAGTTGCGTTTAAACCATCAGCTCGGTACTGCTGAAAGGGCTGATGTTTCAAACATGAAGCCATCTGGGTATGTCTGAAAATGGGGTATACCCACCAACTAACCATATTATAAGTAAAATCATGGGAATCCACGGATTACTTGGGGGGGAAAAACCCCATCAATTTTGGGGGGAATTCACACAACAATTTCTAGGTTTTCTCCAATAATTCTCAGCTATTTCCAGGGTTTTTCCCAGACATCAGACATCAAACTATAACCAGGATCCAGGCAAATCTTCTCGAAGACGTGCAGTGGCTGCCTTTTGAGGTGAGCCATGGGACTTATCGGGCTTGTTGTACTTCCAATTCTGGGATATTACTAACAAAAAAGGTATGGTATACCCATCCATACCCCAGGTCCAGACAAACTGCACATTGTTACGCGAGGAAGTTCCATCCCGCTGGTTCTTATCCTTCGAACGACGATCACGATTGCCGCTGAACAACTATGGTTTGTCTGCAATGGGGTACTCCGGTACTCCTAATTCCAACGGATTGGAAAATCAGGTTGGCCATCAAAATTGCTACATGTTGGAGACTACCATTGTAATCCCTTTTTTTTCACTGATATATATATATATATATATCGTATAATATCATTATATAATATCTATGTATGATATGTAATCCCCATTCCTGGACAAACCCTTCTGCGGGAACAGTTAACGATGCCTCCAACTCTGCTCGCAGTTCAGCAACGCACTTCCCGTCTCAAGCTCCGTCATCACCCCGTGACTGAAGTGTCCAGAATCACGCGAGAATGATGGGCATGTGGCAGTGTGTCAAAACCTTGTACCCCTGGTGAACATCAAAATAGCTGGTAAATGGATGTTCATCCCCCTAAAAATGGTATTAATAGGTATTGATCCATACCCATGTGAGAATAAAACATTGAACTGGTCTATAGATGTCTATAGTGTTTGTATCAATGCTGTATTAAAGTGTAAAATTCAAGTTAGGTGCTCGACATTGCTCGACTCTCATGCAGCTGATTTCCCAAAAACATGCTGTATCAATTTAATGATTAAAATGCGTTGTCTTTTTTGAGCCACGACATGAACATGGCAGACTTGTAGCTCCAAATAGTTCCAAATAGCTCCAAGGTGAAACTTGGGACTCGCAAACAGTTGTCTGGGTCAAAATATGTCATCCAGTCATCCAATTTTGTGGATCAATTGGTACCCGAAGTTTGACCCATACCCAAATAAACTATAGGATTCTATAGGTGGGTTTGTCTGAAAATATGGGAAAGTGACCCTCCAAAATCCAATGGTTCATCATCAGTTCCCAAGCTTGAACATTGCACAAAAAGTGCCATAGCTTGGAGGTTTACCCAACATTGTCAGACAGACCCAGGGTTCGTTCGAGCGCCTACCCTCTGGAAATGTTTGACAGTTTGGGCCCTGGAAAAATCCACCATTTCAATGGGTAAATCATCTATAAGTTGGCCGTTTTCCATGGCAAACTGTTAGTCATTACCAGAGGGATCCAGAGGCTACACAAGGAATGCTGAACAAACCATGCCTATCAAAGGCAAGGACATTTGCGCAGCCATGCCCTGATTGGCATGAAAGGTGCAGAAGCTGACATGGTTTTGGTACCTAAAGCTATTCCCCTTGTCCCAAAATTAATCATATACCATTTCTATCATTCAATTATCATTTATCATATATCATATTCTATATATACTTGATATATGATTACTTGGCAATTCTGAGGTACATACCACATGTTTGGTCAAAGCCACATGCAACTCAAGGAGTAGGATACCCAACAAAGATGTCTTGCAAATACTAAACAAACAAGGATGAAACCTTAACTCGCAACCATCCCTACGATCCCCTATGGCACTGCAGCATTGCCTGCGTGATGTCGTAAACATAGGCTGTGACCTGAACCGACCCACAAAGGTTGTGGAGTTTTTCCGTGATCAAATGCTGTCCACATCGGACCATTTCAGCGCGGCGCCTTTGCCATGAGAAACACAACAGTGATTGCGGTGATCAAAACTCAATGTGTCAATGCCACTGAAGCATAGGCCCTATATAGGCATAATATTGCATAATGTTTCTGCGATTTTTTTCTGTGAATCATCTGCATCTTCATTACCAATGTCTGCTGATATTTGAAGTTGTCGGCGCCATGAAATCTGCCGGAAAATCGCAACGTGAAGCTTTTGATCCCAACGTCGCGATGGGGCCCGTGATGCCACGTGGAGGTGTTAGGAAACAGAAAAAATACAGGGAAAACAGGGAACACATTGATTCATGTCTTTGCCTCCAGAAGACCATTTTGTCACAGTGCTCCACTTTGCATTTTTAGGAATGCAATTTGTCACAGTTTTTCTTTGCTAATTTTTGGACATATATGAAAATACACAGACATTAACAGACAATTCTGTTTGCAGAATTGGGACTGAATTTTAAAAATACATGTGTGACTGTACTGAACATAATTCATCAGGCTTGCCATTGCTACGCGACAAAGTGCGATGAAAACTGTCACCAAGGACACAGTACAATCAAAGAATGTCGCGACTGTTCATGTGTTCGGCTCAATGCAATGTTGCCCAACACAACAACCGGGACTTGGAACAACGTTTGTTTGTTTAATGGCAATCAACAGGGTTGCCATATATTGTTGTCGATGTTAGAGTTGGGAGATTGTGAATTACAACCAACAATCTTGAGATTCCAGGATGGGATTTTCCTCTGGGAACCTTTCCTTGTCACAGGCATCATTATGGTCTTTGGCTTCGGCGTGTTGTACTGCCAAAGATTTGGATTCCAAGTGTTTCCTGCTGGTTTTGATCAGAATTCGGTGCATGAAATCCTCAAAATTGCCAGGCCTTCTGCTACTCCGTCAAAAAAAACAACTGTAGCCTCCTGGGAAGAATTTGCTATATTAGATGTTTAAAAAACGTTTACATCATCAATTTCACCTATAATTATAATAGATAAACTATGATGACATATCAACACGGCAACACAACTTTAAATCCGACTATATACATATATATTATATTGATCATTCATTATGCTTTATTTAATAAATATACAGTAATTCAAACGCTGATTAGAATAAAAGGACAACATACATATACGGTAACTACATTTAAATATACGGACTTTTAAATATACGAACATGTATTATTTTAGACTAGCTCCAGGAAGGTTTTCCTTGGCCCGCCCGGCCATTTCAACATACGGAATCCAATCCATTTAAACATACGGTAACTACATTTAAATATACGAACTGGTACGAGTATTTCATACTACCTCCGGGGCCTCGCGGTCTGGCCCGCCCTCCACATATTTAAATGTTGTTACCGTACATATGAACTACTTACACTAAGAATGAATTGCATAGTTTCATGTTATTTTGTTGATCGTATTCTATTGTTTTGAACTAACAGAATATATATATATATATATTATATGCATATATATATATATAATATGTGTCAAAAACATATCTAATTATTTCGATTGAATACTGAAATAATGTCTTTATCTATTCCAAATGTTATATAAAATAATAGTACAATGTGCAATGATAATCTATGAAACTAAGTATCGTTATCTTACATATAAATATATTCTTATGTTGAAACTTAAATTGAATTCACATTATGACAATTATCATTCTTACATCTTGTTACCATGATTACTTATTGTGTTCATCTTGTTTTCTAAATCCAACTGCTTATCTATGTCATTTGTCCAATTTGCTTATCTATTCATGTATTTATGTGTTTCAATTTCAATGGTTATGCCATGTTATTTCATTCAATGTATATAAATGCCAATTCATTGAATTCAACTTGCCTATTCATTTCATGTGTACACATACTTACTCATTTGATTCAAATTCACTCCAATTTAGGCGATTTCATTGTGCTTCATCTCACAGTATTCTGACAAAATCATACAAAATCTACATCCCAGCTCGTCTGGGTACGACTGCTATTGTCAGAAATATTGATACAAACACTCAGAATATTCAGCATAAATGTGAAGAAAATGTTTACATCGTTTACTGTTTACTGTATTATGCTTTGAGTTATCTTCAAATATCCTCAGATATTGAAGTCAAGCATATTCATACTGCACATATGTTGACATAATTAGAATATGATGAATTTTGGTACCCTCTGGTACAGTTTGCTTTAGAAAATCACCATATGCGATAAATCATTGAACTAACTAAATGGGTCATGTTCCGTGGCTATGGTAAATTACTAGAGGGTATATAATCATATCTATCCTATGAATATCCATGATGGATTTTGAGGATCGAAAACCAATATTAACCCATCAACCATTCTATCATGTATGAAACGAATCTTTTCAAATACTCAAATAAACTTCATATACATATTTACAGTCGATGTTTTTTTGAATCAATTTTTGAAATTTTGTACATCAACTGATATTTCAGTTTTTATTCTACATCAATCTACTGTAGATATTTTCAACTTTTTTCTACAGAATTCTCCGTGTCCTCCGTCCTCCGTCCGGCGTTTTTTTTTGCCGCCGATACACTGCCACAGATGCTGCGATCCAAGGCACCTGCGATGCTTCTCGCAGGGCACTTGTGGCAGCAACGTCTTGGTGAAAGCCTAAAGCCTCGGCCGAGATATCGAAGCTTGGGACAACTGACCATTACCCTCTGGTAAACTAACATAGCTATAAAAAATGGTGATTTATAGTGGATTTACCCATTAAAAATGGTGATTTTCCATAGTTATGTTAGTTTACCAGAGGGTGTCATCGATGTTTCAGCAGATTTGAGGAATCTCATGGGAAAACAAACATCATGTTTTTTTTCCGAAATGTGGATTGATTTAAGGGAAAATGTTGAATGACATCATGAGGAAAAAAGTGAAATTCGGGGGATCCTGCAGATTTACCCTTGTTGATCATCATTTGATATTGGTCGATATTTTATTCAAGGGTCAACATCAGTTTATGTGTAATGGCGTTAATATATGGGATATGCCATCCATTTTGAGATGGTCCATTACTATCTGATTCGAGAATCCAACATAATCCACCCATTGGAGAGACAGCGACAAGAAA
The DNA here is from genome assembly GCA_947184155.2 of Cladocopium goreaui. Lineage (NCBI taxonomy): Eukaryota > Dinophyceae > Suessiales > Symbiodiniaceae > Cladocopium > Cladocopium goreaui. Next base: position 817,408 of record CAMXCT020000202.1, on the reverse strand, counting down.
TCTCGGTGCCTCCACACGCTTTCTTGAGTCTTCCAGCTCCTTCAGGTCATGAAATCAAAGGAAGCAACAAAAATGAGAGGCCTTGCGGCGGTCGGATTCATAGGGGTTTCTTGAAATGAGGGGAGCCAAGCTATCCAAGCTATTGGTCATTTAATCTTTATGTATTAATTAGTTAAATTTTAATAATACTTTTATGTAGATTTATGGGAAAAAACACGTGCAATCACCCCCAATCAAAAAAAAATAAAGTGTGTTCTATCTTTAAATCCGGGGTACCAATTGTAGCAAAACATTTTTACATATACTTTTTGAAGTATAAATAATGATATACAGTATGTATATATATAATATCACATAGTTATAATTTAGGTATTTGTATATATATATATATGTATCTCTCTCATTAATTATCTATTATTATCATTGGTGGTTTTCCACAATTTCAACAAACCCTCCCGCGTTGCGTCTACCCACTTCCGGTTTCGGGCACCGTTTCGGCGTCCTGACAATTGATATGACCTTCGCCTTCGATTCCAGGTGGGGCCCAGGACCTGTCCGTCACTGCAAACTCCCCATCTATGCATCATCTGTATATTGTTGCAACTATAACTTATAATCAAAAACTTATTATGTGTATATATATATGAGTCCGGACTCCGGATCCCTGGCCCCCCCCCAATGGTATGGTCCCCCAAGCTCACGCTCTCGGGAACCCGGGACACCAAAGAATGACCACTGTCCACCCAGGCCTGCCAAACACTAGACAGTCATATATTCGTATATACACCTAGACCCGCCAAGTACCAACAAACTTGCGTTTTACCCAATATTTTTTGGAGTTTTACCATTTTTTGGGAGGTATTTGATGTAAAATAACCAATCTGCCTGCCGTAGTTGCACAATTAAATGACAGTTTTGTTAATAATGCTAAATGTACCAAAATGCTGTAAAATTGCATATTTCCTGGATGTCATTTAGCTAACCTAAGTTGAGCACCCCTGATCACCCAACATTGGGGAATATCTCGCAAGCATGGAAACGTGCCACAGCTCCAGTGTGTCTGAGCTTGCTGCAAGATCAGCCCCTCTGATGCGTGCTTGCCTTTGCGCAAAACACAGCAGTAATCCCATCCCATGTTCATATTAAACACCCCCATGGTTCATGGTCACTGGTCCCAAATATGGGCAGATCCCCTGCTGAACTGCTAAACCATGGTTTCTGCGAACGAGGCTTCAGCTCAATCTGTTTGATGTCTTCGATTTTTGAATCATCAACGATAATTGGTTCATGCGCAAAGAGGCATTCCAGCCTAAGTTCTCCAGAAATTGTTCCTCGTGTTGCGGCGGGATGTGTTCTGCTACCTGTGCAGCGAGGCAGGAGTTGTATTGGTGATGTCATCTAGAGGTGGTTATGGATCAAACCCTGGCACCCTGCTGTTCGCAAAAACGAAAGTTGAACAGGTAATTAGGTACACCATTGACCCATCAAAGTGAAGGCCCGTCCAAAGATCTGCAAGCGTCAATGGCTTTGGTAGCGTCTGAAGCGGAATCAAGTAAGAATGGCAGCATACGGATATAATCTTATATACGTATAGTATCGTATAGTTGCTTTTGATGGGCCTTGGTATAGTACACCACGAATCGTTCCGTGCTTGCAGGCAGTAATTGTTTCTTCCGAACCACGACAGGCGGAGGGTATCCATTTGTCGCCCCATTGTCTCGTGGGATGTGCTGCACGATGCGCCACATAGATGTCTTGGACTTGAGGCCCCGAGATTTCAAAGTCGACGAATGTTTAGAACAAATGGCTGTGGACCTGAAAATGGGGCAATGGGGTGATTATCCGAAAAAATGGCATGCTAAGCATTTCAATTGTTTTAGGTATTTTGGTCTATTTTAGTCAGGGAAAAATATGATGATGATCATTGGGTCAATTGGATTTAATTGGGGGTTGTCCCATAATTCTCAGACTTGAAACACATGAGCAAAACTAAAAATATCCCACCTCCAAACACAGGACCCAATCGAATGGTTCTGGATGCCACTCCTGGGAAACATGCTGCGTATAAAATGGCAGGTTAATTTAGCACAGATTGATGCACAAACAGTAGCCTCAGAAAACTCAAAGCGATATACCCTATAGTACTGAAATGATTAAAAAAAACACTCAAATACGTTCTGATAATCAAAGGTGCATGACATGTCATGCCACAGAGATTCACTGAGCATGCAGCGATGTGTAAAGCCTCTGCTAAGTCCACCTGGTTGTCCCAAGACGGCTGAAAGAAACAAAGAGAGAAAATACATGTAGATACTGGGCCTGGAAGTGCAACCATGAACACACGCCGTTTGGCCAAATATGATAAATATGGAATAATATGGATTATTGATTGGTTGGAGGATGGAGAATATGGAGAATTAAGAGAAAACCCTTGGGTTTCAACGGGTTTCCATGAGAATCCCGGGCTCTGAGGCACCTGGGTGACAGCACCCTCAGTGATCTCTGTCACTCCCATAACACCATCGAAGGCATAGGCGGTGACCAGACCAGTGTCATTCAGCCACCTGACTGCAACACACCACGCCGTGTGACAATGGAACCAGGACTTCGAAGCGTTGCTTGACGCATCTAATAATTTACAAAAAGAAACCGATACAGAGAGAGCTTGTCTGCTAATGCTAATCTGCTAGTCTTTGGCACCAACACAATCTTGCTCGCATCTTCACTTGCTTTCTTTGTGAACTTGAAAATAAAATGCACATCACCTCGGACCCTTAGACCACCAGATCTTATTGCAACATTCTAGATGTTGTTGCTAGCACAGTTTGTTTTTTTTCCTCCAAAACACAAAAACGGGAAAACACGTCATCTTCAAAAATGTTTGAATCAGCTGCGCCTGGAGTACTGGCCATCAAGGGCCCCGAAGTCGCCAAGACTGACGTCTGGTGGCAAGAGTCGCAGCCTTGGGAAGACTCCGGTGGCATCTTTTTATAACCCTTCACGTAGCCAAGAAAAATAGTCAAAAATGGTCAAAGTACATGAAAGTATTCAAATATACTAAATCATGAGGTAAAACAAATTATTTAAAATATATATGAATATGATTGAATACATGACAATTTCCCAATGATACATCACACACAATTATACCAATGGAATCCAATGGGAGCCAATGGCTACTTGTAGAACGTGTCAAAGGTCTAAGGTGGGTTCCAAATCCTACTGAAATCTCATGGAACTCTTTGCTGCAACTGGGGATACCTGCAAATAACGTAGCAGTCCTTTATCCACGATTGCTGACCTGTGCCGGGCAACGAGACTTTGTACAGCATCATACAGCAACAGATGTGACCGTTGCCTAAAATTTACTCACATTGTATGTTCAGAATGGGGAATCGTGGACTGACTCCTGCAGTACATGTTTTGAAGTCTTGAAACTAATTCCTCTATCGCAGCACCTACATCTGGTTCTCCTTGGATGCAGCCAGGAAGCTCTGGAAAAAGAGTTCTGTAGATGACGGTGGAATTCATGAACATCCCGTGCCTCAAAATATGGTTCCAACTGGATAACAAGAGTCGGTTAAGCAAAAATATGTCCCACCATCGCAACGTAGCCATTGCTGACAGCCAATAGCTCAGAATAGTTCAAAGGAGTAGATTTTCGATTCTGCTGCCTTTCCATTAAGCATGGCTGAGACAGGTGCTCTTGATGCCCCCAGAAGTGCTCCGAGCCTTACCGTGTTGGAAAGTCCAAGGAACAAAGCCTTTGGATTGGTGCATAATTCTAGGGGAGCCCAGAACGGGCTAGTAGACAATCATCCACAATAATCCACTGAGGGAATACCATATTTTCAGACAAAACCCATTCAAAAAATCGCTTTTTACCCGTGCCATCACTTGCCATCCCAGTGACGTGGCAACTCTGCTGGCAGCAAGTCTTGGAGACCTGCAAAGAGAGCCTATGGCAGGGCCATGGCTGGGGACATCCCCGAAAATCATGGGGAAAACCCCCGATTTTATGGGAGGTCTATAGCTGGGAGCATGAAAATCATCGATAATAAAGTTTAATAAAGGGACAATTTCCAGCAAACCATGTTTGATGACACCGGAGGGTACCTTATCTTCCAAATCCTTTCTTCAGAGTGAACAACTCCTGAATTTCTCTGCCTCGCTCTTCTGAAGACAGCGTAGCAAGGCCTGTGTCCCAGAAGAGTCTGCCGCAGATTGTCATCCACATAAGGACTCCAACAGCCACTGGGGTTGATTAGGGGATATATGTACATATATATATACAGTATATACATGTATATACTATAACAAATCAGTCAAAGGGGATTTATAAACCAATCAGCTTATAGCTGGTGGTAAAATATTTCCCAATTGCCACAGGAAAATATCCATCAACTTCCAAAGTGTCAGTTCGCTGTGCGACCGACTGCGACCTGCAAATGCTTCGCTGGGCTGTTGGTGTTGGAGTACTTGCCGATGTCAAACATCCACCAGAGAGTGGAAACCTTGCCAGAAGTCGTTCCTTGTGGTTAAAATAACCATTGTTCATAGTACATAGTGGCTAATAGTGACTTTTATTAATTGATCATAGACGTCCATCATGGCAAATAACCATTAATCTGGGTGAATCAAAGAGAACATGTTGACATCATGTTGACATCAATTTCATGACAAACCACAGTTTCAGAGGCGTCCTGAATTGTTGTTTCCAAGACTGCGAGATGATGTTCTCAAAGTCCAGGATCCCCCGGGACTGGGACTGCCTGCTGCTGCAGCGCTTGTTGCAGCAAAGGCAGTGACTGACCCATCACCAAGCGCGCTGAGGATTGGAAGCACGGCCTGGACACCATGTCGAGGCATATGACGTTTTTTTTGACTTCTTAAAATCCTCTTTGTGAGCATACCAATACCGAATGCCCCAATGATATAATGCTAGAGGAATTGCAAAATCAAAATCATGAGGACGATATGGATACAACGTTGTACCCTCTGGTAATTTAACATAGCTATTGAAAATTGCCCAGTCGAAATAGTGAGTTTTCCCATTAAAAATTGTGGATCTTTCCATAGTTATGTAAACGTTTACCAGAGGATAAATTGAAAGCCACATGGATACAACTTCCGCTTCGGCTCCGAACAAACCCGGTGCATCTGGATACCTCGACCAGTATCATCCCGTTAGATCTTTGCTTCGCTGAGAATCGATGCGTGGACCAGCCGAAACCAATTAGTGACGTTGTACCAGTGTACATCATACCTTGGCAACTGTGTATATACGTGTATATATATATATTCAAATATATTCAAATATTCGCGGTGTCCAAATGCATGGCTAACGCTTATGGCTGCCAGCATGAAAAGAAGGCGTGGCGCCCTCGGAAAAAATGTGAAATGGCACTGGTGTTCTGGCATCCTGATGGACGGCCATGCTGGCGTCGGATGGAAAATCAGCTGAAAAAAACCATGCCCAGTTTGTGACGACAGAGGCAGCAAAGAAAAGGCCACCAACAAATGTCAAAGGCCCTCCACGACTGCAGTTCGACTCCAGCACCAACTCAAACGAGGAGCAAGCCTGCGAAAGAGACCCACTCGCGGCTCAAAGGGTGCTATGGGTCGACCATGGCAACCAGGCCATCTGCAGAACAAGGCGTGCGTCGGAGGACGGCACGCGCATTTTCCCGCTGCAGAGCAATGGCCAAGGCCTGCAAAAGTTGCTGAACCCCTTCACTGTTGCTCAGTCCAATGTGGGCAGCATGGAGAGCGCCAAGTTTCCGCCAGGTGTTCATGGCAGCAGGGCCCCAACCTCCGCCACAGGCTTCAACAACCAAGGGCACAAACTGCAGGCCCTGTCCTGCACAGAGCTGCTCTGTGAGGTGGTGACTGCACTTGCGGCTCTCGTAGTTGATGGCGGCAGAAGCACCGTCAGCGGCCGAGGCTGCCAGCACGCTGCCACGCATGCCACTGGTGGCTGCCAAGTCCAGAGCTGCCGGCCCGTGGGCCCCCCATGAAGGCAAATACACATCGGCAGGGCGCCGCTGGGAAACGGATGGCCGACCAGATTCACTGGCCCCAAGTTCCTCTGGTCGGTGGGGAAGAAGCCCTTGCTTTTCCACTTCTGGGCTCAACCCGGCAGCGGAAGCCCTGGCAGCCATGAGCCCACGCAAGCGGTTGTGCCGCTTGGTGCGGTCGCCACCACACGGGCAAGCCCGCGCGTGGTCCCCGTAACGGTCCGCAATCCCGTCGCACAAGGGGCAATAGCCGTCAGTACTTGCAACAGGGACCCGGAGCCGCATACGAAGGGCAACCCGGAAGAAAGCAGCATCCAAGTGAAGGCCAAGAACTTTGGAAGGCCGGGCAAACAACCAGGCTCCAGCTCCGGGTTGTTGGACCAAATGGAGATGGGCTCGGGTGGATTCATCCGGCGCAGAAACAGTGAGCTGCGCGAGCTGCGCTTTGTCGATGGCGGCAGACAAGTCTTGTTGGCGGAGTGCGCGGGCCCCGGTCAAGCGGTCGGCGTCAAGCACGACGGCGTTGTAGGAGGCGGCGCTTTGGTTAGAACTCGGCCAATCCGGGGTGTATCTGGCGTCCAGCCCTCGACAAGCCTCTTGAGTGGCAGCCACCAAAGCCAGGTAAGCAGCAGGGGCGTGAAGAGCACATTGGCGTAAGCCCAGTCCACCCTGCTTCACACCAAGCGTGGCTTGTTGCCAAACACGGTCTGCGACCGGAAAGCACCCAATTTGTTCCAAGCAACACTTTATTTGCTCATCAAAGGCCTGCAAGGCTGAGTGATGCAAGGCTGCCGGGGTGGTTCGCATGCTGTGGACGAGCTTGGTGAACGAAGAGCAATGTCGCAGCAGCAGTAAACTAACTTGTGGGTCGTCCAGCGCCGCTAAAGCCTCCAGGCAGGCTGCCGCCTTGCCAACTCGTTCCGTGAGGGTGACAGTGTTGCAGTGATCAGCGTCCCCCACCGGCGAGCCCAAAAGCTCAAAGGCAGCAGCTTGCTTGACCGAAAAAGAGGCTGGGAATGCTGACAAATCCACAGTGGAAGCATCCCCGGCAACAAGAACCAGCTCACACTTGGAAGGCTCCAGCACCAAGCCTGCGGCCGCAGCTTCAGCTTGGAAGACTCTAAGGGCTGCTGCAACGGCATGGGCCTCCCCCGCAAGGACGGCATCATCCAAGTACGAAAAACAAAGTTCAACCGGACATTGGGCGGCTTTTCGAAGGGCTGGCTGCAAAGCTGTAGAAAACAGCAACGGGCCAAGCGGGTCCCCTTGCTGGATGCCCTGGCTTGAAGGGATGGTGTGCTTGCCAAATCGTAGAACTGAAGCGGCGCCGTAGCACCAGTCCACCCAGCAGGCAAGGCCAGGAAAGGAAGCCCGAGTTTCGGCCAAGAAGGCGTGCCGGTTGACACTGTTGAAGGCATTGCGGAAATCTACTTTGAGGAGCACCTTGCCACTGGACTGACCGTTTCGTTCAGTCCACTGTCGGACTGTGTGGATGGCTGCTTCCCCGCCCATGCTGATGCCAACTCCAACTTGCAAAGGCCAAAAGTATTGGGCACAGTCGGCCCGCACGGACTGACACAACACCTTGCTCACCAAGCGCCGCAGTGTTCCCCAACGGCAATGGGACGGACACCTCCACTCTTTTTGGGCAGGGCGTGAAGCCGAGCACCCGCTAAATGAGGAGCAACAGCGGCAGGAGCTTCTCCATTGGCTAGCAGCTGGCACAAGACCACCAAATGAGCAACGACTTCGTCACCATGCGCCGTAGACAGGGTGTCCTTGAGGTGATCTGCACGGAGTCCAGAAGGTCCAGGGGCGGAGGCCCGGGCAAAGCTTCTGATGGCCTTGGTCAGTGCGTCATGTGAAAGTTCAGGGACAGCCGCGGGCCGTGCGGGCCCCAACTGCCCAAGGTCACGGGCAGGTGCTTGAGGATGTTGGGCCACAAGCTGTTCCAAAGTGGCCGAGCTGGCCGGCAAAGGCGGGGGATCAACCAAGGCAGCGCAAGCACGGGAGAGCTCCCCCTCAGCAGCTAAGGCACAACATCGGCTTTGTTGGGCAGCAGTTTGCTTCGCTGAGTCAAGGCGAGGGGCACGGTCCGGGCGAACCCGCAGATCCTCCCAAAGTTCCATCCTTTCACCGGCCAGCCAGCGCTGGCAGCGGCGCAAGGTGGCGAGCGCTGCCTGCCGTTGATGCCGAGCACCTGCCCGTGAAGGAGCCACCAGCACAGCTTTTGGTAACATAAGAAGTTCTTGCCACGCCGTCATGGTATTGGAACAAGCCGCCGCAGCCAGTGCTCGAGCAAGGCATTGGGCCCAGGCGGCCCGAGCAACGTGCGGGACATGACGAGCTGTGCTAACATCACAGGCCATGATGCCATCAAGGGTTGGCAAGCCTGGGTCCGCGACGCTGTTGTCACCACGCCGGGCTGCTTGTTGGCGACTCTGAGGTCGGCAGCGCGGGTGGGTGCCATTGTAGCGGCGAGCCACCAGTAGCCCACAAACTGAGCAAAGGTCAAGACCATGAGCTTGAAGGTAATCCATGGGCACGGCACCTGCCAGAGTTCCAGAGCAATGGTCATCTAAGTGATGGCGCATGGCTTCGTGGGAGCCCCAGCCGCTTGCTCTGGCTGCATCGCCATGCCCCACAGCCAGGCACCGGACAAAAGCACCGGCACCGGACAAAAGCACCGCACGGGAGCAGCCGGTTCGGCTACGCGGCGGCGTGAAGCCCGAGGCTCATCCTGAGGGCTGCAAGAGCGATGTCTTTGAATGGCAGGATGTAGAGGCGTGCCAGGTGCCGGAGGGCCAGGGTTGGCAGCCTCACCGACCCTGACCCCTCGGAGCCCCCACCGCCGCCGGAGCCGTGGCTTTCGAAGAAAACTGTGCCCTGGAGGATGAGCAGACCAGACGATGGTGAGGATCTTGGTCAGCTGCCGCCGCTGCCATCGCCCAATGCTGGGAAGAGATGGTTCACCTGGCTCGTCGGGGCATGCCAAGGAGGTTCAGCAGGAAGCCACGTGGCATCGAGCCCGCAGCACCAGTGCCATAGGAGCAGGAGCCCGAGACGTCCCGGAGAAGGCGCCATGCGCACCCGGAAGGAGATGGCCGCCGCCGGCCAGCGCCAGGCCCAGCCAGTGCACCAGAGGTCCCAGACGTGGGACCGGCCAGGCTCAGCGCCGGACGAGCAGCAGCCCCCCCACTCAGGGGCCACCGATATAACGGAATCTCAAATATGAGAACAACTCTCATGTTCCGACCACATAGCAGCTGGGCAGTTGTGAAGCAACACTATAAAAACAAAGAAAAACTACTCTGGTTGCTCTGCTTGCCCCTGGAGGCCCTGGAGACGTCAGGCCTGTGCACCACTGCAGCCAATCCCAAGAGCTGGACGGCCTTCATGGAAAGCCTGGACGTCGAAGTGGAAAGGCTCTGACCAACGGAAGCACGTGCTTTATCATGATGTTCTTGATGTATGGATAATTATAATAGTGCAAAACATATATACAGTAATTATACTACCAATTTCAAAAGCCAATGATAATCGCGATAATTATGATATTCTTATATATTCTTGATGTACCATGATATGTCATGCAGTGCTGGAGCAAAAATCATGACCATTTGTTCGCTAAACCATGCTGGGATGTTTCAAGTTTTTGAAGTTCTTGGCACCCCGCTGCAATGCGGAGAGCACGTTTGGGAAGAGTTGGCCATAAACTCAGCTGCAGTTTGAATCAAAACAACGCAATCGCTGGGAAAATGAGGTTTTAACCATCAACAATGGCGATTTCATGGGGTGTAGAACCAGCAATATGACGACATAGTGTGCCGTGGTCAAATTACATGGGATGACTAGGTTCTGGCCATCGACATCACTACAAAATTTCTTAAATTGGGTACATTAGCATACATTAATCCCTCTCAATGCATCCCCCTTTCTGGGAAAACCAGCCATGACCATGACACACATGATATATGACAGGTGTTGACTTAATATATACTGTATAAATTGTGGTTGTTCACTTAATGAAAAACTGCTGTCATCGACGGAAGTTTAGAAGTCAGACTTCCAACAATATGGACAGATGAAGAGCAGAGGTGGGAAGAGTCAGAGAAGAGAAGAGAAGAGAAGAAGAAAGAGAAAGAGTCAGAAGAAAGAAGATCCAGGTCGCGAAAAGGTGGGAAAGTCGCGAGAAACTGTGTTTTTCCAATGATTTGTGGCTCCGGAGGGTTGAAAAGTAGGCTCGCTAAAGCGGCGGGTGCGGAGCCAGCTGGCCAAATGAGAGATGAAAAATTGCACGCCGTTGTGGCGCGAAGCACATTTCGAAGTCAAAATTTACAAAGCACACCAGGTCCGGGCCACTTTTGGAAGTTGAGATGTCGAAAAAGTGCACGCCGTTGTGGCGCGAAGCACATTTCGAAGTCAAAAATTACAAAGCACACCAGGTCCGGACCACTTTTGGAAGTTGAGATGTCGAAAAAGTGCACGCCGTTGTGGCGCGAAGCACATTTCGAAGTAAAAATGTTAAACACCACATGTTCGGACCACTTTTGGAGGTTCAGATGTCGTTTCGCGTGGCAGGCGCAAGGGATTGTGCACCTTGTCAAAAGTGAGCAAAACGTGAGGGTTTTGTGGCATTTCCAAAAACGATGGCAGGCGTGGGACATTTGAAGAGGATCTGCCAAGATGAATTTTCCGCGGCAGGCGCACTACAAGAGACATGTTTATCAGAGATGCTAGGAGGTCCGGGCGCTGATTTCCTGAGAGCGGTTGCATTTTGGAGCATCAGATCTTCAGTTTTGGGAAGATGATTTTGCGTGACAGGTGCAGCACTTCGTATGACCTGGCCTCACTTTTTCGTGGCAGGCACAATACTTTAGGTGAAGTGGAAAAATCGCACGAGGCATTGGTACGAGGCTGTCAGCTCTGCACTCAACTTTCCATTTTTGAAGGAAGTCTCGCAGAATTGCTTCGTTTTTGATGTTGTCAACTTCGAAAAATGAGGAAGTCTCGCAGAATTGTTTCGTTTTTGATGTTGTCAAGTTCAAAAATTGAGGAAGTCTCGCGGAATTGCTGCGTTTTGAAGCTTACAGTTAGACAGACAGACAGACAGGCAGACAAACAGATAGATAGATAGACAGATAGATAGATGGATAGATAGATAGATCGATCGATCAATCGAAAGATAGATACATAGATAGATAGATAGGTAGGTAGGTAGGTAGTCAGAGAAAGAGGAACCTCTCCTATAGGTTTCCTAATTTTGAAACTTCCGCCACCGCCTTGTGCGGTACCACTGGTAACCATGTTATTATAGACACATATGGTGGGTTCCATACATGAGGGTACCACAATAATTAGCTGGATGCCTTATTTCATGGAAAATCCTTCCATGGATCATTTGTACCACCATGACTTAAGAACCCAGAGATAAAACGAATCCAGCGCTCTTGGGAATTCACCTGGACCAGATTCTTCATCTTCCTGCATGTGCTCCAGCTGCTGCAGCAGCCAAGGGATACCTCAGCCGAAGCTGAAAGCTGGGTGCGGAGCTGTATTCTCTGTCATCTTCATACTACAAGTTTCAAGTCGTACGAGTATTTGCACCACCCACATGTCATTTCAAGCTTGAGGCCTGTCCCTGTCCGAAAATGATGGCACCCAAAAAAACACCGGTAAGTTCCATTATTATCAATTTCCCATCGATTTTCCCAACAAAAAATTGCCATGGGGGGGGCCTCCAGACCTTCAGACCTTAGGTCAGTGCTATCCAGAAACTGCTGGAGAGCCTGGACAGCAACCGTTACCCGAAGTTTCTTGGGCCCCAGTTGGCCACGCCCCAGAAAGTGGGAAATCTGGAAACGTGAGGAATATATCATTGAAATAGAAGTGTGAAGTTTCCATAAATCATCGAACTGACATCCGGGAAACACTTTTCGATCTGTTTTGGGGTTTGCTAGGAATGTTTTAAAACAACCCAATCAACCATATCCAGCAAATCAATGAGATCCTGCAGATCCAGCAAATTAAGCAGATCAACCACATAAACATATGGGTCATCAAAAATAACCCTATCCCATCCCATTATACTGAATAGGTATCCCGTGAATTATAGACTAGTTCAACGTCCCTGTATTATATGTTATATATATATATTGTTTTACCAGGAAATTTCTACAACATACTCCCCAATGACAATCCCCTAATATGAAAATCCGAAAAAAACAAAAACAAACATCCCCAAGACATATGGGGGATTCTTAGAAAGGGGGATTCCCAAGTCACCATGGCTGTTTCAATACTAAGTCATGGTCATCGATGACTTAGATGATTTGGGGTACCTCCATGACAATCATCCCAGTATATCGCAGATTCCCGGCACCTCTCGGACTTCCACATAGGACAGATCGACCACGCGCAAGACCTTGGAGGTTGGGAACCCAGGAGTTCCTGTGGTTGTTAATTACCAAAACCTTGCTCATTTAAGCTAACCTTGCTTATTAATCTTCTTTAATTAACGACTTTTACCTTAATTAAGAGAAAACCTTTGTTCATTAAGTTAAAACTCTTTAATTAAAGACTTCTGTTAAGAGAGGTTTAGTTAATTAAGATGACCACCCCCTAAAGGGTCCCCCAGAGTGGTCCCCCACCTCGATTAATTAAACAAATAATCCAAGGGTCCCTACTTCTTCAAGGTACCTCTATTAATTTGCTCGGCGGCACTTCCCCCCCACCTAGATGTAATAAATGGTTCTCTCCCCACCACCCAAATTAATCTCAGGCAAAATTATTCAAGTGTGGTGGAACTACCATGTCTTCTTGGGTTCAGGGGACCCCAAATAATTTCTTCTAATTAATTGAGGTGTGGTTAGCTAAATTATTTTAGGTAGGGGATGGTAGGGGTGAAGGTATGTATCCAAAGTTTCAGGAAAATGGGGGTTGTTCAAAATTATGGTGCCCGAAAACTGCACGTACGCCGCCCTTGGCCTTGCGCCACTGCAGCAAAACACACGTAACTGCAGATGTCACTCGGAAACTGTAATGTCATTACAATCATTGGGCCCTGTACTAGTACACCCACCCCTCAAATTAATTTTACGCGTGGACACGCGAGCTGGGAAAAAAGAAAAATTTGCTGGCGTAAAAAGAAATAGATTGGGTGTGTACTTGTTCGTGATGTTTACTGGGTGTTCTATTCTAATTGCGCACAAGCAATAAGATTCCGTTCCAAACGCATCTTCTTACTTGTAAATGCCACCCAGTTAGATTTAATGTCATTACAATCATTGGGTCATGTACTAGTACACCCACCCCCAAATTAATTTTACGCGTGGCCACGCGAGCTGGGAAAAAGGAAAAACTTTGTTGGCGCAAAAAGAAATAGATTGGGTGTGTACTTGTTCGTGAGGTTTTACTGGGTTTTCAATTCTCATTGCGCACAAGCAATAAGATTCTGTTCCAAACGCATCTTCTTACTTGTAAATTGTAAATGCCACCCAGTTGGATTTAATGTCATTACAATCATTGGGTCCCGTACTAGTACACCCACCCCCAAATTAATTTGCCACCATGCCAGCATTGTATCACTGTTTGATCCAAATTTGATTGAGCTGATAGGTCAGAAACTTGAATGACGCATCGTCGGCAAGGCCACACGATTCGTCAAGATATCATTCTTCACCACATGACCAGGTGGAACCTGGGTAGGTTCTGTATCTAATAAACACAACCCTTCTGCGAAGTCGGGCTTGGATGCATGTATTAGCTCTAGAATTACCAACATTGGTAAATTAATTCGAGGTGGCCCCACTCTCATTCTCAAACATTCAAACTAAATTAATTTGGGTACCCCCAACTTAAATTAATCTCCGAACAATAGAGTTCTCAAAAGAAACCACCCAAATCAAAATTACTTGAAAAAATAATTGGATAACCAGCGGTCCACATGGATTAATTTCGTTAACGGGGTCGTCATTAATTAAGCAAGGTTATCTTATTTAAGCAACCCAGCTTAAATTTAAGCAAGGTTTTTGTTTTTTTTACATCGCTTAAAATTGATGCATCTTGTTTTTTTTTATCAGCACCCTTTTTTTCCGTCAAGCCTCGTTTTGCATGATGCTGTCCCCTAAAGTTAGGGGGCAAGCCTCCAAAAAATAAGAGCAAATGGCACTAGCAGCTGAACAAGACGGCCACGGTGAGACAGTGAATGTGTCCTCTGATACTCTTCTTTTGCTTAGTTTCTTTATTCTGAACCTACTTTGGTAATGTATGTTTACTTTTTTTTGTTTCTTTTTCCTGCTATGATTTCTGCACGTTTTTTTTACAAAAGACATGCAGTTTGATTTCATTTTTTTAAAGGAACAATTCATTTTTACAATTTTCATGTTTTCCATCATTTGACTGTTTTTCAAAAAACATATTTTTATTATTTGTTATTATTTTTTCAGATGTTATTTTAACATTGTTTATTTTATTTTTTAAAATAAGATTTTGAAAAATTAAATATATAAAAATAAAAAAGTTTTTTCTTAAAATAAAAAACAATACTAAAAAACAAAATTTTGAAAATTTTCAAAATTTGTTACATTTCATTTCAAAAAACAAGATTATGTTTTTTGTTAAAACTTGACTTTGTTTGTTTATTGTTGTTTTTATGTTTTATGCGTTTTTTTTCTGAAAATATATTTTTTTCAAAAAGAAACTGTATACTTAGAAAAAAACAAGGTGAATTTGATGTAACAGAAAAAGTAAAGAGGAAAAAAAAGGTAACCATAGTCCATCAAGATTTGTTTTTTTAAAGACACTTTTTTCGAAGGAGAATCATACCTTTGTATAAAAATAAATGTTGTTTAAGTCTTAGGGAAGCAAGTAATGAAGACAAGTACGAACCTGCAAGCAAAAAACACCCAATACATTAACAGATATCTTGAACAAAAAAAGGTAGCAGAACAACATTAACCTTGGTTAATTTAAGCAAACTCGCTTATCCTTAATTAAGCTAACCTTGCTTAAATAATTTAAGTATAACCTTGCTTAATTTTAATTAACAACTACAGGAACTCCTGGGAAAGAAATGGGTTGAATGGAGGATGAAATGGATGATGTTAAAACATGTTTGAAGAACTCGATTTTTAAAAGATGGATCATATTTTGCATCATTTTGCACGGATCACATCTTTGACATTTTTGGGCCAAGAGCTTCAAAGTTTCCACGAAGACTTGCTGGGGATGGAGGCTCGAACAAAAACAGTCGGAGACACGGTGGAAAATCAGGTCTTTGCGCAAACTACATGTCCTATCAAACCTAAAGTATCCACACACACATCTAAATCCTTCAATTTTACCTATGCTACCATATCATATGTGTACATATGTTTTTCGACATATTGATTGGCATCACCAAAACCCAACTACACTAAATATCACAATATCAATAGAACTGTTAACTTATATAGTCACTCCAACATGGAAAAAATTGGGCATTCCGCACTGCACCATGGACTTCACCACACTTGGTGCCAGCATTTGCCAACACCTCGGCGTTAGCAAGGTCTCGGATTCTAGCGGGAAAGATGTCTTGGCAAGTACAAACCAGTATCAGTAACTTTATGGAAAACTATCATAATCTATCTGGGCGATCGGCAAAACCTCAATTGAAAAATGCAATTTAGATGATTTAGGGTCAAAGTTATCGTTTTTGGGACTTCACTATATCGCTTTACAGTATATCCTGATTGCATCATCCGCATCCCCTGGCCAACTGCATGCAGAAAGCCTTTCTACACCTCCACTTCAGCGTCTGCAGCATCTTTGACTGCCCTGCGCTTTCTTTTCCAGCGCTTCAACTGTATGGTGTGGTATGATACCTGCCAACGCAACTGCAAATCACAGTTGCACCATCCTTTCTCCAGCTCAGAAACAAGCTTTGAATTCAGTTTGTTGGAAGAAGCCCGGATGAGCTCTCACAGCGACATGCTCCATGCCTTTCATTCACTCGCCAGCGTCTGCGTAGCAAACCATCGACATGGTCCAACGCCTTTGCCTTGGCTATCTTCATCCGGACCTGCAGGTGCAGTTGTGCCCGAGATGAACCGGGATTGACTACAGAAATGGAGCGCTGCAAAAGAATATGCATAGCAGCGAAAAGATCGCAATAAGCAAGTGATAATAATCATCGGCAAAGAATCATATCAAAAATCTTTTCGCATCTGGGCCATTCATCAGGGAAGGACATTTTGTCAAGAAATGCTTATCGTTTCGTTATCGTTTTCGTTATCGTTCCAAGAGGGAAACATTTTTGGGAAAATGGCATGAACCAAGGAAAGTTGGAAAGGAGACCTGTTGTCATCGTCACTGCTTGCACGAAAGCGCGAAAATACAAAACGCTCATCCGGAAGGCTTGAACAATGGCGAGACAAAAAGAGAATCCAAATCCAGCTAGTTACCAGTTACCACATAAAAATACCTGATTGGATACAACACCGTTTGCAATAATCAGAAATAAAGAAATTTACCAGGATCAAGAGTGTCAGCATACTTTTGCACATCTTCCGTTGTGTGACAACTGAGAGCCTAGATGATCTAGATGCGTCTAGAACAGGTATCCACCATCATGTCATGTACACCACTCATTCACTCCCCACAATGCTTTCACATATGATATGATTCCCACATTTGGGACTTCACTATATCGTTTCACATATCAAGATGCATATTTTTCATTGAAGGTGTATAGTTTAGCGGCGAATGATACGAATGGACTGACTCAATCTGGTACGGCTTCAGCTGGGGGATGCATTTTCAGGATCTCTTTCCCCAAAAAAATTAGGTTCCCCGCTGTGGTAATTTGCGCATCAGCGCAGAATCTTCCAAATGCACCGTTTCGATACAACATGTCCGCAACATCGGCTCCACTTGGGGTCAACTTCGGCTATCAAGGCCCCAACTACGGGAAATTTCGACCCACTTAACTCCAACTTCAGCCCAACTTGGCTCCAAGATGGCGCAACTTGGCCCCAACTTGGACTCATTTGGGACTTCGGCCCAAGTTGAGGTCCATCACGCTTCAAAATGGGGGACGTAGCCGGCCCAATCCGAAATCCTCTTAAACGCCCGTTTTCACTGGTATTTTCCACTTTGTTTGAAGCAACGTTCCCCATGTTGTGTCTCTGTTGGGCCCAACTTGGTGTGAAACTGTTGCCAAAGGTGCCAAATTGCGGTATGTTAGAACTGACTTGGGCTTCCATGTGCATCACATGGCTTCAATTTGGAAGCCATCTGGATCACTTTTGGGCCGAGCTTCAGCCCAACATTGGCGCCAACTTGGGCTCTAGTTGGGCCCAAGATAGCGCAACTTGGGACCAAGACTCAACGCGACATGTTGCATTCGTACCACCATTTCCAACAACTTTTGGCTTTGATGGGGGGTTCGTGCAAGGCCCACATTGGGCCTGTCTTGGGCCCAACTTCGGCGCCAGATGCCCTGCCTGCACACTGGCCCGTTCGGCGCAAGTTACGCCCAAGTTGGCCGCAAGTGGCTCCTGTTCCGCCCAACTTAAGGCCAAGGACGGCCAAGTTTGACCCCAGTCGGCTTTTGGTTGGGCCAAGTAGGCCCGCTTCTTTCCTCTCTCTGTCCTATTCCCTGGGTGCGGTTCTCGTCGCGAAGCGACTTGAATATATATCTAAATCACTCTAAATCTGCAATCCAAAGTGATATCAAGGCAAGGATGTGGCTGAGAGCTGCACCTCTACATCAGATTGGCCTTGATCAGCGGCAAAGTCTGCCAATCGTGGGGCAAATTTGTCCCTCAACCATCCGCAAGCTACGAAAATCTGGCGAATGTGGGGGACTCATCTAACAATAAGTTTAACATACCAACTTTCTTGGACCTGTTTCGTTTAAATCATGTTTGACCCCTCAAAAATGCATACAAAACGACAGCCAGTGAATGTCACCCAGTTGCGCCCAAAATCCGAGCTGGTCACTCCAGGGCTCGGATGAGGCCTGTCGTGAAGATTGGATGAGGATGAAGGTATAGGCTTTTGGCCATGACCTAAACATATCCATATAGTACAGTATATGGGGGGTTCCATAAATGGGGTGCCCCAATAGCTGGATATTTATGATGGAACATACGAAAATAACATGGATGATTTGGGGTACCCCCATTTCAGGAAACCTCCATATATCAAGGCATTGTAGGTTAGCAATGGTTTTCATACGATATTGTAGGATATCAATAAACACATCTTATGATATTGTGTAGGATATCCGATTATAGGTTATTAAAGATTATCAATGTCGATGGTTCTCATAATTTACCATTTAAAATTAACAATTGCATAAACTTGTCAGAAAATGGTGGCAAAGTCGAAACTATCCCGAAACTTCTTAGCTTTATGTTCTATCGACTATGTAGTGATGATCTTTAACAGGCTGATCTGAATTTTGCCTGCAAGCAAACTTTTTCTTTCCAAAGGCGTGGCCACAGCAGCAGATTCTTGCACATAGTAGACTCATACAAGATCAGTATTGTGATGTTCCAACTCTGCCGGCCTGCTCAGGAATTTTACACGCAGCAGGCTTGGCCGCCCAGCCTTGTCACACATCGCCTGTTCTCACATGACAGAGTTGCTGTTCTACGGTGCCTTGTAGCTACAGCATCCTACGGCTTGCTACGGCCAAGTCTGTGCAGTGCAGCGCAGTGCTGTACAAAATTCCTGCAGGCTTTTCACGTGCGAGGTGATGCTGTTGCTCAAAGTGGGTTGGAGCAATCTGCACAAAGGATTTCATTCTACTTTAAGTTTCCCTTAAGGAGAAGTTTCACAGAGTCCGATTTGAGGATCGTTTGCGATTCTTCTAAAATCACCGACACTGCTGCCAAAATAAGCATGTCTGAAACGCTTCAGGCATCACCATTTCACAGGCCTTGAAAAAAAACTGGCAGTGACTTTGTGTTCTGCCCTAATTTGCATAAATTGGTCATGCGGATAAAAGGCAGTAACTGTATAAGTCCAAGGTTAGTTGCTACATCAGCACTGGAGAGTTCCTGGTCCAGGCCAGTCTCGTGACTCTCGCTGCTACGACTCCCGGTTTTCTGCATCACAGGGAATCAGTTGTTTTCGAACATCGAAACATCCTGGATGGAGCTGAATGGCACCGACACTCAATCTCTCGATATCTTGGAATGAGATCTTCATGCAGAAAACCAAAATCACTTCAAATCCTGTGTATTTGTCAATTTGACCTTTGAGGAACCACCTTAATGCTTCGGGTGGTTTCCGTGAACGTCGCAAAGCTGTGAATCTGAGCTGATTTTCCGGCTCCTAGTCAAAGGAGTCCCCCACCACCCCTTGGGCCATAGTGAGGGTTCATGCACGTTGCAGTGGAAGCAAAAGTCATTTAAGAATATCTCAGATCTAAAAAAATCAATGCATTTCATGGGACAGTTGGACGATTTTAAATCAAATGTGTAATGGTCAGTTCGGCATCAGCCACTGCCCTGGTTCCTACCGCTGGTTTCACTGCGCCATCATGGCTGTGACCCTTGGGCAGGTCCTGCAAAATGCATCAAAATGCTGGGTCCACCTTCCATCATGGGGACGTGATTCTTCTCACTATGCCTGAAGCTTTTCTATGGTGAAGATTTTGTTTGCAACGAGTCACGATTCTCATTTATTCGATACCATTTTGTTCACAAAAAGCGAATAGTTGAATAGTGGATAATCGTGCCATGGATATATTGGATATGCATGAATGCTGAGTTTTACCTTTTAAATCCTTAAAAAAATACGTTCTGTATCTGAGACATGCTAAACCCTGGGTTTCATCATGTTGTTCTCTGTGTATCACTCCACAACAAACGTCGGATCATGTCGGTCAAGGCTGCTTGATGAAGGCATCCCAGCAAACCTCGATTGCTGGGGCACTCCTCAGAAGAAAAAACGGGGCGAAACGGCAGAACTGATGTGAGTTTCAAAGGCCATTCCATAGCGATATAGAGATCATTCGAATCCATATATCTATCCGTTGAGTATGTCTATGTGTATATATATATATATCTATAAATATATTTGTATATACAAAATATTACAAAATATATACACAATTTGCAGGATACTTATCCATGCTATCCAATCTCCGCTGCTGGCGTCCCCCCGCCAGCCAAGGTGCTGAGCGCGCAGTCGTGGACTCCTGGGGGAAAAAACAATTCCAAGGGATTCTCTGGCTATGTTCCAAAACAAATGGCCGTGAAGGGAAAGGGTAAATCCAATTTGATGAAATTTTGGTATACGGCAGACCCAATTTCAGAGACACACATGAGAATCAGGTCAAGTCTAAGAAAAAGCTGCCATTCAGAATATGTCAAAAGTACATAGAAGGCACGCGTCCTGGAAGCAAGAGTCCTTCTGCTTTGCCACCTTTTCTCTTGGCATCTCTCCTGAAATCGGCTTTCAGAGCTTTGTATGTTTAGATAATCTGCCTATGGGGATCCAATGCGAAGATTGCAAACTTTACATGATATGCTACCCTCTCCATACCGTTCAACCTTTCTCAGCGAGGACCAGCATTGCTTTGTGTATGCGGGGAAATGGTCTGAGCCTCGATGCTTGGGAAGCTGTATATACTATATATATATATAAATGAAATGATATAAACTATAAACGTATATATACAATATAGCATCACATACAACTTTGTCACACACAACTTTGTTTTACTTCTTGATCCTCCACCACCTCCTTTCTCTTTCCTTCCTTCCCCGTCCCTGCTACCACATTTCTTGCTCATTATTGGAAGAAGTTGACTTGTGGGGTTATCCGGTCCTTCACTTCAATATTGTTATTATTACAACTATATATATATGCGTAATATCCATTCACAAGCCGCTCTTTCAGTCGTTGCTCACTAAAACAAACACAACAAAACTGAAGACGCTCACGCGGACCATTCTGCAACGGCCCAACTGCCGCCACGTCACCGGTTGCAGTCGCACATTGAGGCAGCCCAACACGCTCAGAAGGGAGCGCAGGCCTTGGCGTTCGCGCCCATTGAAAAGGGGATGGCTACAACAGTTGTGCATAGAGTTGTGCCAATATCAGAGGATATCAGAGCCTTTTATTATCGGATGCAAATGCTTCTTTCACGGTGTTCTCAATGGTTCTTAATGGGATATAGTTTTACCCAAAAGATGACATTGGGTGCCTTTGAAAATGGGGGTGTGCCTCAATTTCTGGCGTTTTTTTAATTAGAAAATGATGATCAACAAGAGGATTTGGTGTATGCCCCATATTGAATCAAAACTATCAAAATGAGTCAGGGGTATGGCAAAAGTCTGGCAACCAAGCCACGCGTCAGTGCTCTTCTGCTTGCAGAAGGCTTGCAATAGGAGTCTACAGCATCGTAGTCAAGCTCCTGCAATTCACCCTTGATTGTCCCCACTCAACTGGATCCAGAGCCAAAGAATTCAAACAGATCAAGACACCAGTGTGTAATTCAGCGTGAGCGGCAGTAATCAATCCCTGTGTATAGGGCACATGTCTACACCAAACCGAAGTTCAAAGCTGGAGAAATCTGAGCCATTAGAAATACGCCGTTTTCCCATCTCATTAAACCAGTTGGTTGATAGGTTTCCCTACCGTAGGTTACAACAAGCCCCAATGCTCCAGGTATAGTATAAGATAATATAATATCCAATAATATTCAAAAATAGTCCTACTAGTATCATAATATCATAGCCTATAATTAATTAGTTCATATATAATTTCCCTCCACACCCGTTGGCACCCGCATCGGGACCCGGCCTGTACTTTTTCAATACAGTTCACCGTCACTTGGGCACTGAAGTGCACCCGCCTAGCATCGTTCAATGGACCCAAGTTGTAGATGGTATACGAGTACCATCCGGTTTCATCAAACATGGCAAGCTGGAAAATCCCTTATAAATGATTATAAATGAATGTTTATAGTGAAAATCAATTAAACATGGTGGGTTTTCCACTGCGATGTTTGATTACCAGAGAGTAGTTTGGGAGCAACATCAACCATCATCAACCCATGTTTCATTTGCAGTTTCTCTGTGAGAATGCTGAGGATCTAGAACAATCGGAAGTTTTTTGTCTGGTTCACTGAGTTGACTGCAGTGCAAAACATGTTGTTGACTTCGGTCGGGTGTCTTTCTCCCTACTTGTCTACGGGCATGCCAGACAGTAGAAATCAAAGATAATCAAAGACGTCTAGTTGCGAAAATTCCAAGCCACTAGGAGCATGACAAGAAAGAATCCAAAAATACTCTCAATTTTTTTTAAAGATGGTTAAAGTTATATATACATATATTATATATATATCAGCGCTGGAGTTCGCTAGTTTCCATCCAAACGAATTAAACAAATCATCGCTTACCAGCAGAGATAAGTCTGGGCATCCAGATCATCTAGAAACAGTCCCTGCCTCCGAGTTGTGTCGTCATCGAGCAGGCAACATTGGTCCTGTGGAGTTCTGTACCATGAAAAGGCAAATTGCACCTCTTCAATTACCTTCAAACATCTTTGCCCAACAGATCACTAATAATCACCAAAAAAAATCGCTGCACTCAGAAAAATCCGAAAAATGACGGATCATCGCTATCGCTCATCGCTATCGCCTTGAGGATGCTGGCAGGTAATGTCTTGGCCTTTCTGCCAGCTCGGGGCGCATTGCACATGGCGAGCCTCAGCGAAATCGCTGTGGAGATGGGTCTAAGATGGCCATTCCGCCGGCCACCAGCTGTGTTTGGCTGAAACTGGTCGGGGCAAAGAAAGACAAGAGCTGGTTGCTATAAAACCAGGTTTGTGTAGAAGCTGGTTTGTGTAAAAGCTGGTTGGTGTAAGTGCAGGTTAGTGTAAGAAATGATGTGATGCGTGCAAACGTGAGTTTGTGTAAAGGTTGGTTTGTGTAAAAGCTAGTTTGTGCAAAAGTTTTTTTTTGCAAAAAGTGGTTGTTGTAAAAGAGTGTTTGTGTAAAAGCTGGTAAACACTGTGAAGTTGAAGATGAAAATGAAGATGATGAGGACGACGCCCTGGACGATGAAAATGTAAAGAGAGTTTATGAGATGACACTGTATTGAGCCACATTATATTAGTTGGTATAGTTCCAAGCGGCATGGCTGTGAGAGTGCATGCGGAGGAGGCCGTGGGCACAGAGGAAAAGCAGGAGCTGCAGGTGCTCATGGAAAGTGTTGGGCGCAAAAGCGGCATGAACGTACTTCTGCCTGGAACGGGCAGTAAACCGTGGAGAAAACGTGGAAAAATGCATAAAAATGCTGCATCCCAGGGGGCGAGCCGGAGCAACGAAAGAGAAAACGGAGATAGGATGATGAAGGAGGATGAAGGAAGAGAACAGAAGAGGATGATGATGATGATGATGAGGAGGAGGATGAGGATGATATGAGGATGATGACCTTGCCAATGAGGATGTAAATAAGGTCAAATCGAGTGTGCTTGACAGACCATACTAGACTGAGACTAGACTATACGAGGCTAGACGAGCCACGAGTATACTGACTTAGTGTATATTTGCCCCGGGGGGTGCGGCAGCGAAACTAAAAATCTGTTGAAGGAGCAATCTATAGGTGAAGCTAAAGCTATCACCAGGTTTGTAACAAGAACATCCACAAAACATGCCGGCGGCTGGCGGATTAATGATAGCAACCACTAAAATATACTAAGATCGTGGTGAATTACTTTTCAGCATCTTTCTGGGGGTTACCTAAAATTCCAACGATGACCCAAATCTGTGTGATTTCTGGCCCTGGCTGAGGAAGCAACTTGTCTCGACCGAGGAGAAGCTGCACATTTTGGGCCCAAATTTGCCCAACGTGGACATTTCTTGATGACAAACGCATGTTTTGATCTACATATCGAGGTCCTGTGGAGACTCTGATGACTCTGCCTCCCAAAAAGAAACTATATAAACTATGCAATTGTAGGAAACCATTGGGAAGGGTCTGTAACTTGTGGAGGAAGCATGCCACTGAGACTGCTGTATCATGTCGAATCACTGTAAAGCAAGGTGACCATTGGGACCATTGGTTTCTGATCACTCGAAATGGGCCAATGAAGCGCAGAGCCTGAAGGAACCAAAGAAGCAAGAAACTCGCATGGCATCTCATGGGGAGTGCCACTTTCGATCATGCACGCTTGCCCCCTGATAGTTCATGATAGTTCTGACTTAGGATGCAAGGATATTTCTTTCCTTAGCTTGGAGCCTCTTTTGTGGTTCCTTGTTCCACCCACCATGTTGCTCTTTCGTTTCGTTTTGTGTGCCTACTGTTCTGAAGAGCTTTCAGACAACACGAGACAACCGTTTTCAGCAGAAGAAACACTTTGAAATCTTGGTTGGCTCACTTTGGTTGGTTTGCCTGACTCAAAAGCTGCGACCAATGATCATCAATGTATGCAAGACTGCACATGAATGAAGTCAAAGCGTTTGCGAGAAAATCCATTTCGTCTTCATCTCAGATCAGAAATCCGTTCTTATTTGGCATGATATTTGGCACGAGGTCAGTCAGTTGTTCACACAAGCTGGGTGTGCGGAAAACTCCAAACCACTCTATGACGCGTTTTCCAAAATGGAGGATGAACATGGGGGAGCAATCCGCCTCTACCTAGTTTCCTACGTCCTATGTGACCTTTATCTTGGAAATGTACAGTAATGTGAAATCAATGATTGAGAGGATAATTTGGTCCAGAACCACGGAACAACCATGGAAATACAGCAACTAGGTTGACAGGGCATGAACAGATCAATCAATGGAAGATGGTACTGTATGATTTAAACACCACTGAGGGCAGGATTTAACGATGGAAGATGGGCACACTATACAGCTACCATGAATTATATCATATATTATACACATGAATCATAATGTGTAAAACAAACAAGAACCCAAGCACCACATTAGCACCAAAACAATACACCCCATAGCGATGGGAAACCATACATGAGTCATCATGAGTCCACCGAAAACATGAAGTGATGGAGAAGACAAGACCAAGGAATCATGAAACTGGCCATGGTGTAGTCCATATAGCAGACCCCAGTTCATGAGGAAATCCCCAATCCACAACTACTCAGGTGGAATTTGCTCCTCTGAAAGCTTCGCTATTCATATTCACTACTCATTATTCAAGGTTGTTTTCCTGTCGAAGTCCCGAACAGGGCTCGATCATTGATCCTTTTTGCCGTAGTCCGGTCGTGTTCGTGCGCCAGGAAACCATGAAGTTCAGACCTCTCGCTTGGTGGGGTGAATCAGAAAGTAGAAAATGGCGGTCCTGAAAAAGCAGTCTTTTCACATCGGAACCAACTATCAATTATATAGATTAAAAGATTAAACTGTATTAATTAATAGATATTAAATATCAATTGAACCAAATATCAATCTTTTAATATCCTATTCCTCAGCCAGGTCAATTAGATTAAACTGTATTGTCGAAAAGGGATGAAAAGGGCCTAACCCGTCAAAACACAATTTGGAGAAACACCGGTCAAGAAAAAAATCTGTGGAAACCAATTCTACCCAAGGATAGCTAATACGAGTAGGAACCAACAAGTGTCGCCAACTATTATAATTCTCACTGGGAATTTTGCACTGTATATTATCTATATGTATGTTGAAGTTCGTCATGGTATCTATATGTGTTCAAAGATTTGAAAAATTGAAAACATGCACAGGCCAAATTCGTTGGCGCTTCAAGCGGAAAAAAAAACTGTATCTTTGCAATTCTTTGCGTGGAATTGTGAAAAAGCTGCAATCCAGCAGTGACCATTTGTGATAAAAATCTGGGTATTACTCAAGAGAACATCGGTTAAATATTGATTATATTATTGCTATGTATATATATATGCCAAATCAACAAAATACTATATTATACATATTACTATATTACTATATTATAGTAGCTAGGATACTATATTATATAAATATTACTTTATTACTAAATATCATATATATATAATATATATACATAATTATACATATATCATATCCAGCAGATCGGCACTGCGCCCCGAAACGCCGCAATAACGCCTACTTCGGCGTCATTCGTTCGTGCCTGATATGTGTGGACAGTGCAGGCGACGACTTTGGTCCTTTTTAGTATGAAACCATCCACCACAGGAAGAATATGGGAAAATGCATCAGCATATTATTACTACTATTATTGTTATTTCTACTATTATTACTAATATTATAAACTATAATATAATATATATATATATAATATATACATATAATCATATGATAGTGATATATGAATATATATGAGATATTGTGAGATATGTATATCCAAATGGTGTCAGCGCCTGTCACCATTTTTAGAAGATCATGTCAAACCTTGACGGCGAGGTGGTTTGGCAAGCTGCAAGCTAGTCCAAAATCGTCTAAATCTGTCCCCAAAAGACGGACAGAAATTGAATAGGTCAGTTGCTTACTTTGCAATCTTTCTGGTGAGCCTCTCCCCTTTGCTGCAAGGCGCCGAAATCTTTTTCTCCGTGCAGCAAGTTCGCTGGGTCTGATTCATCAGGATCTCAGTCTCCGCCTTAAAAGAAAAAACAGACTGGCGACTCCAAAGGCGCCGATGGCCACTGCCGCGCTAAGCCCAAGCATCCGCTGTTGGAGTCCCATGGTGCCTTGGGAGCCTCTGGATCGGGGCTTGCTGGCGGGTCTCAAGACGGGAGCGGCTGCACTCAACTGCCGACTCCCGAGGCGGGCGCCTGGCCTCCACTCAGGGGTTGGGAGGAGGTCGAAGCTAGATGAGGTGCCAATGTCCGTGCTCAATGCATACCTGGATCATGGAAGATGCACCCGGAGCACCATGGAAGATAAGAAACATCAGTGGAATATGTTCTACAAGTGATTGAGGCAACTTGTATACTGATCAACAACATATGTTCTGTAAGATTCTGTAAGTGTTTAACATCTTTTCTATATATTTTCTATATCTGTCATCTATTTTTGCTATCAAGATACTCTGACAACTCTGTGATGATTCTGTCCCTGATGAAATCGGACATCATCTGAAGCTCCGCAAAGTGGTCATCGGGGACTTGCTCTTCGCCGAGCTCCGAGACATCCGCCTGGATCCCGATGAGGTACCACAGATCTTCCCCGGTTTTCTTGTTTCCTGGAGACATGGCTGTGGAATGCTGTGGATGTTGCAGAAACCACAAAAACATACAAAAACCAGAAAAGAAACCCATTCGGGGGGCACACACACACACACACACACACACTTTGGGCAAATCAACAGTATCTGTTTTCCAACGGACATGAAAGAAACAAAAAGGTTTCTGCTTCATGTGAGAGCTCTTGCAACTGTCAGACCGCGCACATCCAGCAAATTCAGGAAGAGCTCACCAGATCTCTTTCGGTTCGGAAAGATCGCAGTGAAAGGTGCTCCGGTGGCACTGGCTTCGCGCAGGTGCACCAGGTCCTACAAGCGACCGGACGCCCCAAAATGGGGGCGCACTCACGTCTCATTACAGTAAAAGATCAGTAAAAGCACTGAGTCTCATCATTTTTATTCATTTTCTTCTACTCATGTCTCCCGACTCCCTCCCTTGTCTCAACTTATCTCTCAACTGTTTTGGTTGCCCGCTTCATCCTGTGGATTCATGTCCACTCCTTGGTTTAGGAATCGGCAGTTGACACCAAGGATCTCGTGGCGGCTAAAGCCGGTCATCGTCTCGAACTCCTCTGACACAGCGATCAGCGGAGAATCCTCACTTTGAGGATTGGCCACAGTGACGCAGAACTTGCACTCCTCCGAGGGAAAAACGGATGTATCAGGTATCCAAATCATGGTCACAAGAGATGTAACACACATAATAACAGATATGGTGGTTTCCTAAAATGGGGGTACCTCCAAATTATCCATCTTAATAGGATTTCCATTATAAACCATCCATTTTGGGGCACCCCCATTTAATTTATGGAAACCCCACTGTAGAAATACATAGCTGGGTCAAAATGGCAGCTTTTGAGTTTTTTGTGATATTGAATAAAAACCAGGGACTATCAAAATGTGGTGCATTCTTTCTTGTTCTGCAGTCTTGGGCGATTCTATTTGAAGATATTTGAAGAGTTATATATATATAAGTTATAGTGATTATATATCTTCTCAGCATGTCTTATCTTCTCTCCAAGTTACAATTTGATCTGTCAAAAAAACATGACTTCCACGCATGGCCTGCACAGCAGATTTGAAGGCCTGGGTAACAACTGCTTCACTCACTGCCTGCCCCACCGCGGCATCCATGTGCACATCTGCCTGTTGGCTCGTGATCCTGTCGAACGCCGGGCGGACAGCCATTTTTTTTGGCCTTTGGGGTTGCCCTCCGAGGATTGAGGGTCAATTTCCCTCCAGTTCCCTGCAAGCCGAAGCGGCTGCAAAGTCGTATCTCGATGCTGGTTTTTCAAAGCAGCACTCTGCACAGTCAACATGTTCCAGCTATACAGTCATCTTGGAAGATGTCATGTATGGAAACGTTTCCAGAATGCCAGGAGTTCTGCAAACACAAAACATCAAAACGATATGCCGGACGTTTCAAGACAGCCATGGCATTCAAGATCATCCCACAAACCGTCGGTATCCGGTGTCGGCGTCCCAGCCTTCCTGTGTCGGTGTCTCGCTTCGCCATCAGATGAAAAAGCTCAGATCAGCCTATGTGCTCTATGACCTGAAGAAGCATCTTGCTTCCAGAATGTGTGAAAACCATAAACCAGAATATTCAACAGCTTCTTGATGCCTTGCATTGCCTTGCACGCGATCCTGAAAATGTCTGAACGCTGATGAAAGCCAAGATCAGAAATTGATTAAAACATATGAAACCACGTTGAAACATGTTAAAACACATGTTAAACACATGTAAAAAAACAAAAACAAAAAAAAAACATGTTAACAACATGTTAACACCTATTCGAATTATATATTGATTATTGAAACATCTTAAATGTTGGTGTCATGATGTGTAATCAGATGATATCTTGCTGTGACCTGTCGCTGCAGTCAAGAGATGGCCAGTTGGGCAACAATACCAGTCAAACAGGGAGATATATTTGCCAACGATGAAGATTAGGATTTTATATTTTAGACTTACTGATGCTTAGTAGGGAATGGGGGAATGATCAAAAAGTACTATTAACATCTATTAACAATCATCCCATTTCATCCCATTCCGCCATTCCCTAAGCACCAGCAAGTAGAGAGCCCTTTGGAGAATTCAATATGAACTAATGAGAATTGAACGACTCAAGTATCAAACTCGAAGGACCGATTGGTAATGGATGGTAATGGATGGTAGTGGCTGGTAATAGATGGTAAAGGGAGCTACTTCACATGTTCGACACATTTCACCCTTCAGTGTGCAACATTTGTCTGGCATGGCGACCGCACAAACTCGAGTATTCACACACTGGATTTACCGCCTTATTGCGACAATATATATATATATATATATATATGGGAGAATCGGTTTGCTGATTTGGGTGCTTCGAGATGCTGTAAGAAACCTTTTTAGAAGCTGTACGTTCTGCACTTGGCCGCGTAGATTGAGTTCTTCCTCGTGAACTTCGAACGTTCAGCTGGGGCCATTCCTCGTCTCCTTTTCCCATGGCTACGCTGAGCTACGGCCCAGCTACGCTTTGAGCGCAGCCGGGAAACTGCAGCCATGAGCTGTCCGGGAGTGAGGATGAGGGTGCTTTCAGGAATCGGGCGGACTTTGTTTTCAATGCTTTCACGTTGGAACCAACAGTGTTTTACTTTCCAAAATCCTAAATCCTGAAATTAATTTCGAAATTGCTTGCCTTCATTTGCCTTCCCTTTGAAAGATCCTTCACCTCAAGTTGCCTCTGGCAAATTTGTTGTATATTTTTTGGACCACACAATCGTTTGCAAACGAGATTTACAATGAAGATGCCTCAGACCTCCTCCTCAAACATTGCCGATGCTACATTGCTTGTGGCAGTCCTTCTTGGGAAATGGTCCAGCCTTTGCACATTGGGGCTGAGAACAGGACACAGGAGACGAGAACAGCTCGCTGAAGACACTGGGACAAAACAACTTGAGGCCAGCTTGGACCCCCTACCAGCCCCATAGCCCCGGACTAATTCTGCAGAATACTCAGAAATGTCAATGTCAAATAGCCATCAATCTTTATGCTACTGTAATTGGTAGCTTCAATGACTCCATATGGTTCCAACAGAGTCGACAGATCGCCAAATCTGTGGCAAGTTTCTGACTTTGGCCTGCAGGCCCCCTCGGACTTCTCGTAAGCTGTCTCCGATGTCTGGCGTGCCAGTTTTTGGAGGCAATGATAGCCACCTGAAACTTCGCAAAGCTTCATATGTTGGCAAAACTTGAGAAGTCAAACATGAAAGTAAAATATGGGCAAGGATGTGGCTGAAAGTGTTTGGTGCATTCACGCACACTCCGGGCAATGCCTTCAAAGCAAAACTGCTACCCTTAGGAGTCCGAAACAATGTCCACGCATCTATGTTCGATGTATGTAAGCGGGCAATTTCAAGTGCATGAGTTTAGAAGTGAACATAGAAACTCTATGTCATGAGGTTCAACAAACTGAAAGTAACCTGCACCTGGGTGCCAGGAATTCTGTCGCTTGTGTGCCTACAAAACACATATGATAAATATATCATAAATGTCAAAAACCTGAGCACGGCTCCTTGCCTGGATTGGAGCTGATGAGCCATTCAGCTGGGCAATTCTCATGCACTTTGGCAGGACCTTTTCATAGCATTGCAGGGCACATCATTGCAACATATTGCAACATATTGCAACTATGTCTAACTATGTTCTGGTAAGTTCCAAGAATCACAGAATACCCACAATAGCAAACGCCAGCAGTACACCTTCAGAGTTTTTCACCCCGGGTATTGATGTGGGTTCCTCAGTTCCCACCAGGAATCCAACCTGGGGTTACCAGCAGGCTCAGTATTGAAGTGTTCATGATATGATGCATCTTAGTGCATTTTGTAATGAATCACTATGCTAGTTGGGTGACAGGTTTCCCTACAATGGGTTGTCATAATCCCCAATAGATTAGAATAAGTTCTGCATTAACCAATCAACCAGGGTATTTTGTTCATTGCTTATTTGAATTTGGCAACCAACCTGCCATCTGCACCCATCTACTGCCCTCAACGCTTAGTTACACTGTGGATTCGCAGCTGGTTCCGCTTCTTTGTGCAACCTTGGCGACAGTGCTCTGTATTGAAATAATCAAGAAAAAAATCTGTCTGAGCAGTGTTCATATAGGGGGTTATGCTTTAAATTTGTGCGCCAAACTTTCTGCTGGGTTTAGATTTTGCATTACCTAGTCCCAACCCAACCAAACACAACGCTACAAATGTTACAAGTGAATCTGCACGTTTTACACGATTGATGCTGTCCACTGAAATGTTCAAAGTATACACACAACGGTAAAGAACCATATTACTGTATGTATAATTTCCTAGCCAACAACCATTGCCACGACTGGACCGTACTGAAACCATTCAGGCTCTGCCTTAAACGCAAGTATACTATTATACTCATTACTCACAACACATTGACAAGCAAACGCAGCTTGAGGACTTTGTCGATTAGGGAAATTACTGTCCTAACGCCGCTCTGGACTGATCATCCGTTCGCACTTGATGATTTTTGTTTGGAATCAAAGGTTCCTGGGGCTGGGGTTGTCTTGGAATCTCATGAAAACAGACTAGAACAGGCACGAACGACACACACTTGCTCAGAACAATCTTTGCGAATTCTGATGTGGCATGCATCCTACGTGCAAAAACAATCCAGTTATACCTGACAGGAAAAGGTTGAAGATCAGATCCGAGAAGGATCGAGAAGAATGTATTTCAAGGCCACTGCTAAATGCAACATTTCCATCTGAACCAAGTCATTACCTCCCTGACATCAAGTTTGGTTTGAAAATTGTTTGAAAAAACGTCGTGCCGGTTCTTGGCTTGGCCGGATGCCATCATCGAAAATAAATGAGCTTGTCAAGATGATCTTGCAAGCTATGTCCACGACATCCATGCCAAGATCTGCAGGTACAGGTGAATGATCAGTTCACCCTTCCCCCATCATACCATAGCTTCGTTGCGTCAGGTAGGTATGATGGGCCTGACGCCCCTGCCTTTGTAAACTGAAAAATTAAAAGTTTTACATCTATTCAGATGGTTCACACACACGCCCCGCTGCCGCGGGGCTTTTTAAGGCCCCGCCGAATGAGATGAAGGTGAAAATGAAGGAAAATGGAAATGAGATGACGATGAAAATGAGATGACAATTACTTAACCGGAACACAAGAGGGGGAACGCAAAAAAGGAAAAGGAGAAGGGAAAACACCAACACCAACACATCTAGCCCAAAACGGGCAAACCCTGAAAGGGCAAGGGAAAAGAAAAGAAAAAGCGGACGGACGACGGGCCAAACACCAACCAGAGGAGGGGGGGGCGGACAGAAGCGCCTGACACAACCTACAGGGACCCGACAAAGTCATGCCTAAGTCACTCCTTTCG
Source organism: Cladocopium goreaui (assembly GCA_947184155.2). NCBI lineage: Eukaryota > Dinophyceae > Suessiales > Symbiodiniaceae > Cladocopium > Cladocopium goreaui. Next base: position 784,821 of record CAMXCT020000202.1, on the reverse strand, counting down.
CTTTGCCCGCTTGTGAACGCAACATCAAGAAGTCATGCCTAAGTCATGCCTTTTGGTCTTCCCCCATTGTGAACGCAAGCGTCAAAATAGCCCTTTCCAAATCGGAACCTTTCGCTTTCGCTTCTTTTTATTCCTGCCTGCCCTTGCGATTCAATATTTCTTATTTGCCCACTTTCTTCCCCAAACAGGTCTATCTGTATGGGGTTCTCAGAAAGAATTCTGTAAATAGATGCTGGGTAGCTATGGCCCCCTTACACAGAAAGAGGCCAAGGCAGTTTGTAAGTTCTTACTCCTTGAAAGGGTTGCAGTCCTGGGTCGCATTATTTTGCTTCTGTCTCCGGGCTTGCATTCCTGGCACGCTCTCCGCCTACGGTCTGGGTGCTCTGGGCCGCCTGGTTATACAATGTTATACACTTTTCTTTCCTCACCTGCATGTCGCATGATGTGCCTCAACAGCACCCAGCAGCACTGGACAGGCAGAGACAAGAAACAACGACCAAGCAAAGAGAGAGACCAGCTGCAGCAAACATCCACCAGCAGCACCTGCCCAAAGAAGGGAGCAAGAGGAAGGCAAGAGCACCAACCAAAGATACCAAAGAGCAACCAAAGAAGGGCAGGGAAGGGTAAAGGACCAGGAATCTAAGCCTGGAAAAACGAGATCAAAAACGCCTCTCACCGAACTATTGACGACAATGGCATCACCATAAAGATTGCAATCAATATCTTACAGGGTTAAGTAGAATCATGTCAACAATACACTGCCCACACCGATGAAACAGTATTCAAATCAACAGCCAGTCAAATAAAGAAAAGATCAAAATCTAAACGAAACACTGCGCGCACTCAGGTGTGATACGACTTCAGGTCACTTGGTACGACGTAAGGCTAGCGGTAGTAGTTCAGAAGCAATCCAGCAGCAGTTTGGCAGTAGCCAGCGGCAGCAACTGAGCAACAGCCAGCAATTCAGCAGCAGTTTAACAGTAGTTGCTAAATACACTTGAACGTACAGAAGTCACTGATAAGAAAGCAGCTGCAACAAAAAAAGTTTTCCCCCAACTGAACGCAACAAAAACTACATATACCCTGAGCATAAGTAGGTACCTAAACCCAAGCTGAACGCAAGAGAAAACACAAAAACACTTAAAAACATAGTTGCGCTGAGATCACCAGAGTTTGCTTGCGTTTTGCAAAAAGACACGACTTCCAGGGAAAGCTTCGACGCACCTAAATATAGGCATTTCTTTAAAAAAAGGAACGACTTTGTCTTTTGGCTGTACAAGGCGAGAGCCAAAACCTATCTCGGCACGCGAAGGACCCAAACCTGACCTAGAAAGGGAGCACACGCATGAGATAGGGGACCAATGGGGAACTAGTTGATGAGAATTGATGCACCCACTATCCATGCAAAGGTCGTGATAAGGCTCGAGGGCCCTCGGTCATCAAATCAACCCCATGGACGGCTGTCAGTAGTCAGATGAATTGCATGCACATTTGAACCGTACCAGAAACCATCAAGAGAAAGGAGAAACACACCTAAAGGCATGTCCTTTGCCTTCATCACAAGAAGCATGCATGACATAAAGTCTGTCTCTTGAGCATCACTGAAAAAGGAAATTGTTGGCGCAGCTTCAGGCTACTGACGTCAGGCAACATCACTGAAAAAATGAGGCCAGGCACAGCGGCACGCTGTTCAACACGTCGACAGTTAACGAGGTGAGAATGGAAAAAGGCCAGCTGTTGCACTTTACTTAAACGAACTACTAGGTTGAAAATTGTAAACTCAGAGATCAAGTCGTTGCTTCGCACTCCTGCTTAGACAAGCATTCCCCAAGGGGTTCATGCCACCGTGACGAATCCAGCATGAATCACACACTTGCTCAGAACAATCTTTGCAAATTCTGATGTGGAATGCATCCTACGTGCAAAAACAATCCAGTTATACCTGACAGGAAAAGGTTGAAGATCAGATCCGAGAAGGATCGAGAAGAATGTATTTCAAGGCCACTGCTAGATGCAACATTTCCATCTGAACCAAGTCAGAACCTCCCTGACATCAAGTTTGGTTTGAAAATTGCTTGAAAAAACGACGTGCCGGTTCTTGGCTTGGCCGGATGCCATCATCGAAAATAAATGAGATTGTCAAGATGATCTTGCAAGCTATGTCCACGACATCCATGCCAAGATCTGCAGGTACAGGTGAATGATCAGTTCACCCTTCCCCCTCATACCATAGCTTCGTTGCGTCAGGTAGGTATGATGGGCCTGACGCCCCGGCCTTTGTAAACTGAAAATTAAGAGTTTTACATCTATTCAGATGGTTCACACACACATTGGCACAGGGAATGCCAGTGAGGAGCGTGAGGTATCCAATCCCGGCAGCAAGACCAATGATCGAAAGAATCATGGTGCCAAGAAGAAGTACTTGCCAGCACGGCATGCTGGGATACCTGAGTTGCATGACGCTGCATTGAGTTGCAATGCAAGATAAGAATATCTTTATTTATACAGACTATCCCCCTGGACCTAAGGGGGAGGGGGTGGGGGCGGTAGGATTTCTTGTTGTAGTTGTCCCAACCACCAAAGCTGTGCCTGCAGAAGCCCATCACTTCTAGAGTGTGGTGAGTCCCGCCTACTTTTAAATGATTTCCTCTCTTCTCCCCCTCCAAACCTTCCCAAACAGCACAACTGTCTGCCTTCCTTAAAACCACTGGTTTTAAGCAAGGCGGTGCCCAATTCAGTCAGGTGCAAAGCTTTGCCTGGTGCAAAATGCGATGATTGTCTTGTGGTTTTAAGCAAGGCGCTGCCCCTCCATTTGTTGTGATTTTTGGAGGTTTGGGGAGGAGAGGCTCACAGAAGTGGAAGAAAGGAGGCGAGAGGAAAGGAAAAGAAGAGGTAGTTGAAAATCCAGTGAAAATCAACAGGTTGGACCAACCTACCCAAAAAAACTGCAATTCCAAAACAGAATGAGTCCCCCGCTTCCGATTTCAAAATCAGGGCTAGGGAAATTAAATAATACAAGTATACAGCATCCAAAGCCCATAACCACCCTCTCTGCAATGAAAATTGAACAAGGCACACTTTCGCTTTTCGGCTGGCAGGACCATCAACTCGCTGATCTACCAAGAGAGCACTCTCATCCAGAGCATCGAAGGCTCCTCGAAATTTCATTGCTTTGTGGAATCCCAAATAAGATCAGCCGCATCAGCATGGTTCTTGGGACAAGACATCCTGCAAGATCTTCCAAAGTGATACCGACTGGGGCAGACTTCAATGGATTCAAATGGCAACTCCCATTCCAAGTCTTGGTAAGTGACCCAGATGGAGCCAGTTTGCCGAGATTCCTTGGGGTCCCTTCTTTCCCTTGGAAGAGCAGCCACAACAGCCCTCGATATCGAAACTCACCAGATCTCTCATCTTTCGGTCACGCTCGAGCCCTGAAAGCTTGAAAATCCTGGGCCTGACCCTCGTAGCCATCAACAAATGATAAAAGTCCACAACTCATGGGGTAAACTACTATTCTTGATGGGTACTTGGAGGGTCTATTATAGTAATTATCACGTTTTCTTCGAACGTTCCAATCAGTGAAGACAGCCTTTCGATTTGTTTTGAGCTTCACAATAAAAGGCACGTCACCTGCAGTGTGAGCAGCAATGAGTACATGTTTCCAAATTTTCCAAAGATGTCCGTTGGCAACGTGGTAGGTTGGTGGAAGCACATGATCTGAGCAGCTTCGTTTTGAGACCCTTGGTTCATGCCGAATCTCGGTCGCCTTCGGCGAAATCAACGGAACCTGCCCCAGTTTCACGGGGCCTGGGATCAGGTTACTGGCTATTGCGGAAATGAATTTTGCATCTGTTGCCTTGGGTGTTGAAGGACAAATAGTCAGCAAAACCACCAACAAAAATCATGATGATGATGATGATGATGATGGTGATGATGATGGTGATGCTGCTGATGATGATGATGATGGTGATGATGACGGTGATGGTGACGATGATGATGATGATGACGATGATGATGATGGTGATTATGATGATGATGATGATGATGATGATGATGATGATGATGATGATGATGATGATGATGATGAAAATGAAGATGATGATCATGATGAGGATGATGATCATGATGATGCTGATCATGATGATGCTGATGGTGATGGTGATGGTGGTGATGATGATGATGGTGGTGATGGTGATGGTGGTGATGGTGATGGTGATGGTGATGGTGATGGTGATGATGATGATGATGATGATGATGATGGTGATGATGATGATGATGATGATAACAATTGAACAAACCATCATGGTCGGTTGTTCCAACATGTTCCAAAAACCTGGCGTAACTTCAAAGCCAAGTCATGTTGACGTTGCAAATTTACATTAGTTAGTGCCCAAGGCAAAGTCTACATGTGCTTCCCAGTGCAAGAATTTCGCTCACCGTCAGCTGTCCATGGTGCTCACCTCGACTTCACACACAATGCTTTGCCTCCTCCGGATTCGACAAATTTCAAAGATGCTGGTCAACTAGTGATCATCATCATCTGAGGTAGGAGAAAGACTGAGAAAATAATGTCAGAAAGATTCTGAAACCATCTATGAATATCTCAATCCACCAACCATCAAGCATCAGTCAAGGTCTGCCAACAATTGACATTGCTCCCCCCTCTTGAAGCGGCTGTGCTAAGCACCAAGCTAAGCTGATGCAGCTCTCAGCACCTTGCCTGACGACATCCCATGCCCATGTTGGGCCCCAAGGCCAGCTGACAGGCTGACAGCGGCTGACTGACCAAGGCATCCACAAATCCATGACAGCATGTAGCTCTTCGTTCTGGCCTGCGTTTATTTTCAATTACGAGGATGAGGTCACTATTTGGTAGGTGACTATATTTGGGCTGGGCCTTCGAAAGCGAAAAAGTAAGAAAAATAAGAAACAATAAGGAAAATAAGAAGAAGTCAGAAAACATATCAAAACATGAAAGATGTGTTTAAAAAAAACATAAACCAAAAACAAGGCCGCAGGTTGACTCGGCGCCCTTGTAAGGGTGACGAATTTGAAATTCTGATTTTTGAGGCTAAGAGACAAAATGCTGGTATTTGCAGGAGGCGTCAAAGAATGTTTGCCACATGGACATTGATTTTGATTGGCAGGCGTGTGACCCAAGAGTGAAAATTTGCGTTTCGCCTGCGCAGTGACTCGATTTTGCTCTTCACGGGTCAACAAAAAATAACATTATAGGAATCGATGATTTTCAATCATCCGAATCATATCAGGGCGACATTCACTCATCCATTTTTTTCCTCTTCTCGACGCTTCAGTGCCAGAGCGCTTGTGGCAACGCAGAAGCCACAGACTGCAACAAGGCAGCATTGCGACGCCATGTCCAGCTGTAGGCCCAAGCGTACCTTTTTTTGTACACTTGTTGATCTTTTTTGTGGAGCATCGACATAGGTCGCCATTTTTTGAAGTGTTTCCATGTTCCATCCATTTGTTGAGTACCAGCAACAATGGTTCTATAGGATTTACCCCACAAACGACCTCGAAAATGATAAGTCTTAGTAAAGATATTTTGTTTGTGGTTGACTTGGGCCATCTTGAACCTTTTTTGTGTGGATAATCTTTGACACAACTGGCTGCAAAACCTCTGGCTCCATCTGCAGTGACAACGCTAGAGCTAGAAATCCAACAAAAGCGCGTCAGAAAGTATGTGCAACATGTCAACACCGGCAACTTGTTCCGTAACGTAAGGAAAGTGCCCGTCAAGAACGTTAATACACCCCCCAACCCCATCCCCCTGATGATCATACGACAGCATGCGCAACGTGTACATGTTCCGTAACATAAGAGAAGTGCTCGTCAAGAACGTTAATACACTCCCCCGCCCAACCCCACCCCCTGATGATCCTACGACAGCATGTGCAACATGTACATGTTCCGTAACATAAGAGAAGTGCTTGTCAGGGACGTTAATACACCCCACCCCACCCCCCTGATGATCCTACGACAGCATGTGCAACATGTTAAAGACGCCAAAAAATCAAATCCTATACCCCCATTTCGGAAAGCCTCATTTTTGAAATTTGCAACCCTTCCAAGGGATCGTAAATGGCACATCTCAAAATTGACAACCCTTCCAAGGGCGCCGTATCAGCCGCATGCCAAAAAACAACTAAAAACAATTAGGAAAAATAAGAAAAACTAAAACAAACAAAACAAATAAGAACAACTATGAAAAGATAAAAAACATAAGAACAAATAAGAATAAAACAACACACACCAAAAAAAACGGGCCCTCCAAGGTTTTTTCATTTGCTTTAAATTGTTTTAATTGGTTGCCCTCGGAGTTGGTGCCCTACTAGATAGCGCGCTGGTTCTCACATAGGAAATTTAGCTTCTCAAACATTGATTTGTATTGATTGGTCACATACATCGAACATCATCGAACAATTAAACTGCGCGAAAGCTCGATGAGAGCGGCAACTTCTGTCAAAAAGTGTTATTGTCAAACTGCCAGCACCTGGGCCGTCTTCTACAGGAACCTTGAGAAGCCACCAATCCCACCACTGCCATTCAACTCTTCGTCTTTCCAGTTCCTCTGTCATGTTTGGATAAGCTGAGGCCTGAACAAACAAACGTGCGCGTTCCTGGCAGCACACGAAAAGCACTGGAATGATGCGCAGTGATGTGCAATGTATCCCATCTTCGAGCGACACCTCTCTGAGTGAAAACAACATCACAAAATGCCAATCTTATGCCTGTGCTGCAAAAGACCTGAATGATCCTGAACATGTCTTGGGTTCTTAACAGCCTCTGTCTAGAACTTGGATACAATTGATGGATTTCGCCGATGCTCTCATGCTTGGTGCCCATTGAAGCTTCTTGTAGTGGCAAAACCATGCGAGATCCACTAAAATCATCTAAAATCTGAAGCCCAACAGCCTCACCGCGTGCCTTGCAATCTTGGTAGATGATGATCTGATTTTCACGCAAAAGAATCTCAAGCACTGAACCAACCTGGGAGACATGAAAGAATGGAGCCAGGTGATCTTGTCTTGTGCCCGTCCCATCCTGACCCCATCTCTAAACCATCTAAACATGTCTAAACATATATCTAAACCATCAATATTGCCTTCGTGCTTGGAATTTTTGATGAAGGGAACTGAAGGTAACTGGCCTGCAAATCTGTTGCTGGTCGCCAGGATCCTGAAGTTAACTTCTGAGTGCTCTTCGGACTGCACAGCAAAGCTCCGCCTGTAGACATGATGACGATGGTGAACCGGTGAAAACCCTGCGAAAAATGGGAGGAGAAACCACTGTGCAAGGGGGAGACACCATTGTACAACAAGTGTTTTTGCCTCTAGCATCATAATTCGAAAATATGTGTCAAACATTCTAGGTGTAAGCGAATGTACTTGACTCTATGACTCCTGTACTGCTGGCTGTAGGGTACTGCTTTCTGCTTTCGTCCTCACCAGTCTTGGACAGAAAGTGATGCAAAAAAGACATCATCCTAGACCCGCCAATTATCACAAACAAGAGATAGCTGCATTATGGGGCAAAAAACAATATCTTTATTGGTACAGTACTTGATGGGTTTCCATCATCACTTTTTTTTTATCCTCAGACAGACTTCGTTCAATGCCTCGGTCATAGCCCACTAGCCATGCACGATTCAGGTCAGAAGCGTCCTACACTGAATCTTTCTGGTTCTGAGATGTTCGAAATCGAAACTGGAACCCACGATGTCGTGTTCGGTCATGTTCTACATGACGCACCCTGCAATTCTATAGATAGATGTGTTTGATAGTAAACTTAGTAATTAAACAAAATGTGAGTTAATGTGATACAACACCATGTCAAATTGAAACCCAAGACCTTTCTCTGGAAAAACCAAAGAGATTTTTAGACAGTTGGCCGCACTACCAGACCCTCCGGAAAGACTCCTTGGGTCGCACTTGACCACTTGGCATCAGATCTACTTCGCACAAAGCAGCGAAACCAACAGCCAAGGCCTTGGTCAAAAATGGGTGTCGAATATTGCCTGCTGTTGCCCACGTATCTGAGTCATTCTGAGTCCCATGTTGGGCAACAACGCCTCTTATGAAGATTCGTTCACCACCTGCCAAATTACGCCAGACAATCACGGATCACTTCTTGATAGCCTTTTTTAACATGCAGCTAGCATCACGGAATCCCTTCTCAGGATAGATTGTTGCTGAGTAGTTTTTTTGTAAAGTTTTACTGGCCCACCCCCTTCAACATGCACTTTGACTTTCGCCCGCTCTTTCGCAGAACTTTCGCGAAAATATCCCTATTCACAGACCCCGGCCATCAGCAGGGGGCGCGTTGAAGGAAAAGCGAACACCAGGGGCCTTGGTGCTTGGCTCTCGCAAAGCCTCACTTTTGGAGACTTGGCTGCTGCATTTGGAGCTTGTTTCTTGAGACTTCAAAAATCATCATTAGGCAGTGACAGCAGCAGGTGCAAGGATGTGCTTCAGGACCATGGTGTTTGGCTGTCACGAGGCCTCACCTTTGGAAGCTCGACTGCTACTTATGAAGGGCAAAGTGATTGTCCAAAAGCATCACCACACAGGGAACTGAAACAGAACCAAACCGAAATTCTCCGGTGCCCTTCTCCTGCTGGACCCCAGGCGGCAGTGGGTGGCAGCCCTTTACATAATGATTATAATATCCAACTTTCGCGAAACTTTCGCGAAAACAATGTTACTTTCGCAAACTCGAAAAAAAACTTTCGCGAGGGTTCCCAACATAACATGAACGGTCTCCGCAACTAAAACTCTTTACAAGGACCTTTTAGATCGATCACCATATATTATAAATATATATATAGTTATATAGTGTATATCCGCTGGCCCCGGGCTGCTGCAAGGGAAGCGCGTCAGAGAAGAAATGAACAAGAGCAAAAACAAGAACGGAACGAATAACGCAAGAATAACAAGGAGAACAAGAGGAAGAAAAACCAGAAGAAGATGATGGTGAAGAAGAAGAAGAAGAAGAAGAAGAAAAATAAAAACAAGAAGAAAACAAAAACAAAAGCAAGAACAAAAGCAAAAACAAAAGTAAGGACAAAAACAAGAACAGGCTGCGTAAATACCGTGGATTTTGCTACCAAAGGCAAAATAAACGTAAATACCATAGCCTTGGGTTTCCGGGGGGAAAAAAACATCGGTATTTACGGTATTTTGGATCCGAGAATCTCAAAAAACGTGAAAACACCGCTTATTTGACGATTTTGGCAACTACGAGGCTAAGAAAAACTGCAGGGGCAACAACAGCAGCAGCAGCAACAACAACAACAACCACAACAACAACAACAACAACACCAGCAGCAGCAGCAGGAGCAGCAGCAGCAGCAGGGCAAGCGGGCGACATTCTGGACAACAACAGCAACCCTTGGGGCATCGCTGGTGTGTGAAGCCCTGCAATATACTATAATCATGACATATCATGACATACTAATCATGTACTAACATCTAACCATACATACTAGTCATACCAATCCCTGGCCCTGGCCAATCCCTGGCTCTCTCTTTCTCTCTCTCTCCCTTCCAATCTTCCAATCTCGCTTCCAGAAATAGTGCATTCTTGCATCTTGGCTCCCTGAAGGATTGTATGAGATGACCGACAGAACTCGGCCAAGGTGCTCTCAGTCCACCTTTGCTGCTCATCTCCTCGATACGCAGGCGGAATCTGCGCTCCATATTCTGCAGACGGAGAGGCTTTGCAGATAGGCAAACCCCATGGTTGACCTCAAGTGCCAGAATCATTCAAGAGAAATCACTATGATAATTATATTCCCATATTCCCATTATCCAGTATCATTGGCATTAAATTGTATTTGGAGATGGCATGTCATGTTTTTTGGGCATCAAAAACCACCGGAAAGCCGATTGAAATTCGCTTCAAATCAAGCGGCTCCGGTGCTGCGCCGAACTGCCAGGCCTCCATCCAGTAGTTCTACGGAGCTGTCGATGCTGCCGAAGAGCACAGCTTCGATCACTGTGAAGGCAGCCTGGAGCACTGGACCAATGGCAAAACACATTGTTTTGAAGATGTAAGTTATATATGTGTGTGTGTGCGTGTTATTGTATACTATATTGTTCCAAGATGGTCCATTATATTCTTGGGCATGTCATACACTAATATGATATAATATGATTACTTCATGGATATGTCATACTATTCTTGGCTCCCAAGTTTGAAACCCTTTGCTCATCCGAATCAGTTGCACTGATCTGATTCACATCTGATATTCGGTTTCGGCCAGTGTGTCGAGGCTTCACCAACGCGCCTCCTGAACCAAGACATTCCCATTGCTGGCTGAGAGCTGAAGGTGTACGGGGCCACAGATCAGCGACGGAACAACACATCGGGCTTCGGTGGCCGTGGGCCTCCCGGTGGTGTTGGGTGAAGCCCTACGCACCCCGAACAGTGGCTGTGGGCCTCCCATCGGGTCGCATGTATGTAGAAACATAGATACATAGGTTAGATTCAACTAGATTAGATTAGATTCGAATAGATTCGATCAAACTTGATACATAGTATGATAGACTTGGCCATGCACTGTACATAATTCTGGCATATTCTGACTAGATCATTTCTTCTGCATGTGTCACAACCGTGCCCCTTTTTAAGATCCCATGGCGCTATGGCATCCCAGGGTCCGACAGGACCCCAAGGCCTGCCAAGTAGCTGGCACCTCTCCCCTCCTAGGAGAACCTCTGAAATGTCTGCGCCAAGATCCGAAGTGTTGACCTCCAGGCAGAAATTTCGGATGCCTCTGGATGGCCACCTGGCCCACCTTTCACAAACGCCCTCCATGACATTGGAGCATATCTGTTTGGCACTCTTTGGCCATCCTGACCTTTGCCAAACCAGCCTAGATCCATATATATATATATAAATATATATATATATGTAAATATATACATTATGACTTTTTGCGTGGATGATTACCCCGCAACAGGCTGGTTGTCTATCATCACCAGTCATCGTTGATTTTGCAAGATGCTGCATCTCACACCAGTTTCACTGACGATGGGCCTTGATTTCGGCCCCTTCAGCACCGGAACTTGGCGTGATCAACTCCAAAGTCCCTGGCTCCCAGTAGCTAAAAGATCGCGAAAAGCGGGCCTGAAATCGGCGACATTGCTGGTGCTTGAAGCACCGCCCCCCCGAAGGGATGAACATTAACAATCCTTCAAAGCACCAAACGGATAAAGCAAAAAATTACACCGGCAAGAGACCCCAAACAGTGTGGGAGGTAGGAAGTCAATGTACCAGATACAAGCAACAGCGGGTATGGAACAGTAACAGATGAGGTCAGTCATGATCGTAACTGCAGCAGCAGGACTCTATATATATAATATAATATAATATAATATAATATAAATATAATATAATATAAATATAATATAATATAAATATAATATAATATAATATAATATAATATAATATAATATATTTATCTAGGGGAGCTCACACGATCTTCATACAAGAACTTCGATGAGCATCCCACAAGAACTTTCATACAAACACCAATGCAGAGCATCTTTGCGATCTTAATGCAAAGACCTCCTGGGGAGGATTTCAAAACAGGATCTCCACAAGATCTTCTCACAAGGACTTGTACGAGATCATGGAAGGACACCTAGAGGATTTCACCAGGAACTCTTCATGAGCTTCTCACAAGGACCCGTGCAAGATCATGCAAAGGCCTCTGACGGCCTTTCACTGGGATATCCACAAAATCTTCTCACAAGGACCGAGATCTCACAAGAGCCTTTTTACGCGCGAATTTACCGCAAAAACTTTTGGGGCCCACGAGCGGGACAACCCCGGTACCCACATTTTGTGCAAGCCTGCGCAGTCGAAATGCACATGGACATCTCACAAGAGCAATTTTTATGCGAGAATTTACAACAAAAATGCCGCGCCCCAAGATCGGGACAACCCCGCGGGGCACACTTTGTGCGAGCCTGCGCAATCGAAATGCACATGAACATCTCAGGAGAGCGATGTTATTAAGAATTTCCAGATGGAGCACCCTGATCTAACCCCAGCCTTAACTCCTACCGTAAGAGCCGCTCAGTGTGGACACACTGTTTGGAGAAAAAATGGACAACAGGAAATCAACTAGTGGCATCCTTCTGCAGGAACGATGTCACAGTGATGTCACTAAGTGCTCTCACTGCACTCACTGGTCACTGCCTCGTGGTCCTTGAAGATCGCAATCACGTCTTGCAGTCCACAATCACCACACGGCACCACAAATGAATTATCTCGCCTTAGCATCGGATAAAAATCGCATTAAAAAGCTTAATTAATACAACACTAACCCCACAGTCTGATACTTGCTAGTATAGTTGTAGCTTTGCTGTACCAAACATGACCAAACTGCTTGATAACAAGAAATAACGAAAGTGATGGATACAACACTGACAACACCGTGAAGCAAGCTCCCAGGAATCGAGATCTTTCTGAGCATAAGACAAGGGAGCACAGGGTCTGCCACCCAGCCAAATTCCGAGAGGCACAGGCTGCGCCAGCCAGTGCAAGCGAAATCCGCCACAAGCCTCGGAGGTCTCAAGTTGTCTAAAGTTGCGTCAAGCCTTCAAATTTCCATCTGTTCAAATTATGTTTTCATATTTTTTCGATGAATTTTCAATGTTCAACAGATTTGAAGGGCATCTAACATGATCTACAACAATCGTTGTCACCGCTGGCGCAAAAATTTCTCCAAGTCTCGGAGCCCGTGGTCGGCTCAAAGGGCCAGCGCTCCGTCTGCGAGGGCAAGGGCATGGTGATGGCCTCCTGGTGATCAACACAAGTGTCCTAAAACCAATGGTGTCCTAAAACCCATGGTTTCCCTGGGAGAATCATCAATGATTAGTTTTTCACATCTATTATTTTAGTTTGCTGGAGGGAAACTATCCCAAATCCAAAAATGGAGGTTTCCATAGTCATGGTGGTACGCCAATAGCTGGATGCTTAAACGACTTATGATGGGAAGCATCCATCTATAAATAGATGATTTGGAGGTACTCCCGTACTTTGGGAAACCAATGGTTTCCCTGGGAAAATGATTGATGATTGTTTTTTTCACATTCATCATTTTAGTTTGCTGGACAGTAACTATCCGAAAATGGAGGTTTCCATAATCATGGTGATGCCCCAAGAGCTGGATTGTTAATATTGTTATATTTACCGAAGGAAGTTTAGGCAGTCAAACTTCCAACAATACGGACAAATGGAAAAGCAGAGGTGGGAAGAGTCAGAGAAGAGACAGGAAGAACAGAAGATCAGAGAAGAGAAAGAGTCAGAAGAAAGAAGATGAAGGCACGCGAAAAGTTAGAAAGTCGGGAAAAACTGTATTTTTCCAATGTTTTGTGGCTCCGGAGGGTCGAAAAGTAGGCTCGCTAAAGCGGTGGGCGCGGAGCCATCTGGTCAGATGACAGATGAAAAATTGCACGCCATTGTGGCGCGAAGCAAATTTGGAAGTCAAAACGTTGGAAACACTCGGGTTCGGACCACTTTTCGAAGTTGAGATGTCGAAAAAGTGCACGCCGTTGTGGCGCGAAGCAGATGTGGAAGTCAAAATGTACAAAGCGCACCATTCTCGGAGCACTTTTGGAAGTTGAGATGTCAAAAAAGTGCACGGCACTTTCCGAAGTCAAGATGTAGAAAGCACCTCTGGAAGTTGAGATGTTGAAACAGTGCACGCCGCTGTGGCGCAAAGCACATGTCAAAGTGAAAATGCATGAAAATGCTAAAAACACCACAGGCCAGGCAAGGACCATTTTTAGACGTTGCATTATTTTGTGTGGCAGGCGCAAGGGATTCTGCACCCTGCCAAAAGTGGATAAAACCATATAAAACCTGAGGATTTTGTAGCAGTTTCATGCAGTTTCAAAAACGTTGGCAGGCATGGGACTTTTGAAGAGGATCTGCAAAGTTGAATTCCGCGTTGCAGGTGCAGTACAAGAGACATGTTCATCAGAGATGTTAGGAGGTCAGCGCGCTGATTTCCTGAGGGGTTGCATTTTGGAGCATCAGATCTTCAGGTTTGCTAAGATGATTTTGCGTGACAGGTGCAGTACTTTAGACAAATGGAATGGAAAAAACGCAAAACGCATTGGTACGTAGAATTGCTTCGTTTTTGATGTTGTCAACTTCGAAAATTGAGCGAGTCTCGCAGACTTGTTTCGTTTTTGATGGTGTCAAGTTCAAGCTTCAGGAAGTCTCGCAGCTTTGCTGCGTTTTTCATGTTGTCGACTTCGAAAACTGAGGAAGTCTCGCAGAATAGCTTCGCGTTTTCAGGCTGGCAAATAGACAGATAGATAGATAGATAGATAGATAGATGGATGGATGGATGGGTGGATAGATAGATACACAACTACAACTATAACTACAACTACACATACACATGCAAGTGCAAATATACTAAGCTACAGTACGCTACACTAATTACACGTCACTACACTAAAGCACTCGACCAATTACACTACACTAGGCCAATTACACTACACTACATTATATAATTAAACTACGCTACACTTATTACACTACAAATACAACTACAGCTGCTACTACAACTACAGCTACAACTACAACTCACTACATTGCACTACACTACACTAGTTACATTACGTTACACAAGGCTACAACCGCACCTACAATTAAACTAAATCACACAACACTGCACTACAGTAACTACACTACACTGCAGCTACAGCTACAACTAAACCCACAACTACAACTACTTTACGCTACACTATACTAATTACACTACACTACCCTGCAACTACAGCTACAACCACACTACTTTACACCACACTACACTAGACTACACTACACTATACTACACTACAATACACTACAGTACACTACATTTCAGTACGTTACGCAACACTAATTACACCACACCACAACTACAATTGCAACTGCAACTACAGCTACACTACAACTACAACTCCACTACACTACAACTACAACTGCAACTGCACTATTACACCACACTACATCCAGCAGTTGTGGGTGAGGTGACTCCTACAGCCATTGCAACCACTCCAAAAAACACAACTCCAACCACGTTTCGGTCCATCAGTGGATTTGCTCTGCCATCCATGCATCACAACAACTCACCTCTCCTATAGTGTCCTACCTTTGAAACTTCCGCCACCGCCTTGTGCGGTACTACTGGTAATGGGAAATATCCATCAATGGATGATTTGGAGGTACCCCCTAACTTGGAAAACTCATGGTTTCCCTACGAAATGATCAATGCTTAGTTGTTCACATCTATTCTGTTGGTTTGCTGGGGGGACTGGAGGGTAACTATCCGAAAATGGAGGTTTCCATAGTCATGGTGGTACCCCAATGACTGGATGGTTTGTAATATTCACAATGGAAAATCATGGAAAATCCATTTATAAATGGATGATTTGGAACCCCCATGACTTTGGAAACCTCCATATGCCACTCAGTTGAACAGGAGATGAATCAAACAACCCAAGATTGCATGTCTTTTCTTTGCCATGAGGGACACCCGGGTTTCCGCTACGAGCAGTCTTGCCGGCTGTCTTCTTTAGTGTTAGTGCGTTTTTTTGCGAGATGTTTGAACGAAAGATATCGTGCTGACTTTCCATGCTCCCCTCCTTGCAAGGAAGTTGACATGTTTGATATGGCAACTGACAATTTGAAAGAAAAACACTTCTTTGTTCTGCTTCCATACCACTTAGAGTCTGAATCCCCCACAGTTAAGGTGCTGAAAACCCACTTGCTGCATTCTTGCTTCAGCAAAACGACCCTGTTCTCAGTTTTGTCAAGCGAAAGACGAAAAACACCAAACTGGTGCGCTATTTGGATGAACATTTTAGAAACCATTGGCACATTGGTATACCGTTGGAGATGGTTGGAGTACAAAGCCGAATTTTCACTCCTGGCATTCGTGGAGCGGAAGCTGTGGAACGTCCATTCCCAGCGTGTGTTCCTCTGACCTCGGAAGAATTTCGCCAGGAGTGAAGGACGCCCAGAGGGGGACGCGGTCGCCAGGTGGCCACACAGTGAATTGCTCGTTTCAGAGAAGCCCAAAGTAGAATCAGGACCTGGTGCAATGAGAAAATTCTTCAGAGTGGCTAAACCCAAACTGGGACGTAAATTTGCTTGGAAACAGACCCTTCAGTAATTTAACACGGCTATGGCCCATTTACAGATGATTTACCATTTATAGCTATCAAATCGTGTGATGTTCATTGGTTTTTCATAGCTATATTAAATTGCCAGAAGGTTTTCTCCAGCCTCTGTTTAGCTCGTGGCCCAAAATTTCACGAACTTCTTCGAAAACCTGGCCGCGAGGTTGAAATCGACCTGAAGACTCTCTCTGTTACCCATGAAACACCTTGGTTGGTCCGGTCTGTAAAATCTGTAAATAGGGTTCATTAAGCATCAGGATCCAAGCAGACTATGTGTTTTAAAGTCTGAAAAAAGGGTAGCCCTGAACTCACTGGTTAACCATCAGCTTCCATGTTGAATAGCCACTACTGGGGGTACAGTATACCCCATTTTCAGACAGACCTTACATGATACTAAAAACAGGGCATACGGTACCTAATACCATCAGGGCATACCTAATACCCACCGATAATGATTTGAGCAGCACTCCCAGCCTTTTTCTCCTTGCAGCACATATCAGCCAAACAAGGAATGATCTGCGCAACGCATTGCAGGCACTGCACCGAATAGTTTCTTTCGCGTGAACGGGAACCAATGCACACAAGCAAAGCATCCGCATAATCTTTCATCACAATTCCAATACTGTAGATTTGAGTAGAAGTGGTTAGTTATGTTGGAAAGCTAGGAGCCAGGTGTGGACTCAGCCTCCAGGAGCTGATGCTTCTCGCTCTGTAGGAGCCTGTGGCTCAGCAAATGAGCTATGACATTATGCCAAATCGACCCACGGAGCACAAGAGCCATAAAGATCATGAAAGATCCACAAGGTGACAACATATATTGCCTTCCTGTCAATGGTGATCAATGGTGCGAAAAAATGGATAAACCACAAAACAAGAAAGAACGTGTCGGTAACACAGCAGAACTCAGCGACCGAAAACAAACACGAAGAACATCTGTCAAACAGCAGAAATACATCAAACCATCAAAACACGCCTTTTGCAGGCAAACATGTTCTGCGCAATTGTAGAGCCAGGTATTGTATAGAAACAAGTCAAAGGTCCCCCGGATGTATTCAGAATCGAATGGCTGCCCGTCAGACCTTCGAAGAAAGGACTCCATGCTCGACTTATCTCCACACTGCCTGACACGTTGATAGCCTTCTTCATTCAAGGGCCTTAGGGCTGAGCAAGAGCCAAGGCCAACTCGCACGCTTTGCTGACAATGCTTGGGGTCCAGACTCGTGCAAACCAAACAGCGCCGCTCCTGCTTCCTCAAGAGGGCAGCATCTGGTGGCTGATGGTCCGTGTCTTGGGTTTTTCATAGGTGCTGAAGAACGGAATTGGATTCTTGATGGATTTTTAATGGAAGCAAACAAAATAGAACCTATTTTATCCTATTTTATCCTATTTTCAAGGTCTTTCAACCTCCTTGAATCATTGAACCATCGCCTGCGGCTCATGAAGTCCAAGGAGGGTCTGCGGAGGTTCCTGACAAAACAGTGAAGAACCCGACACGATCTTCCTGTTCGATCCTCTGGGACATCAAGATCATGATTTCTCTGATCTTTGGGACCTAGATCATCCTAGATCACTAAAACATACTAAAACTTTGCCAATTCAAATCTTGCAAGCCAAATGGCACCTTTTCCAAGCCAAATGGCATTGAATTCGCGTTTACAAGGGACTCCTCTGGACTCCCTTCTGTGTTGCGCAGTGCAAATGTTTGTTGTGAATGATAGGAAGTGACTAAGGCCACTAAAACACATACATTGTTTCGCAAGAAATGTGGAATATCATTCAATATTCAAAAAATCCTGAAGGTTTCCTAAAATGGGGGGATATCACCCAAATCATCCATGTTAAAAACATGTTCCATATATATATACCATTCATGAATAGCGGTCCCATGATGGAACCGCCCAGATCCAACTGCAGACATCGGCATGGCAACGCGGCAACGCGGCAACGCGGCAACGCCCACTAAGGCAGTGGATGGCAGAAGCACTGTGGACTTTGAAGCTCTCCATCGTCCGTCTTACCCGTCTTACCCTCTGGTAATGGCTAACATAGCTATTGAAAATGGCCATAGAAATAGTGGATTTTCCCATTAAACATTGTGATTGTCCATGGTTATGTTAGTTTACCGGAGGGTATCCAATAAGCAAACACGTTGATCTATTACCAAGTGCCCTAAGGGTGACTTAACCTAGGAAAAATGACCCATTTATAGAGGATTTACCTCAAGAATACTTAAATCTGCTGACTTTCCATAGCTTTGTTAAATTACCAGAGGGAATAATTGAAAACAGAACTCGCATCGAATCGGGAAAAAACACGTATTCCAACAAGCATCGAGAAATTCATATTGCTCATCACGTCTTGTTTTGGGTTCCCAAAGCCACCACCTTCGTGAGCAGCTCAGAACCAGGTTCCAGGGTCATACAAAACTGCTCTGATCAAAAAAATGGGGTGCCAAAATGAAACAGTTGATGGATCACCTGGAACCTTGGCGACCTTTTCGGCCTCCTTTGGTGCTGGCACACAGGGAAAAGTAGCAGCACATCCGGCCATTCAGAAAAGTGCATGTGAACGGAATGCAGTTTGAGCTGGAAAGATGCTGGAAGGGAACAGCTTTCTATACAAAAATACCTCTCAAAATTCACATTTACAGATTTGTCGTCAGGTTTGATCTATTTTGGTGTGCTGAATTGACTTAACAGCCCCTAGTTTGACTTAATTCAGCACACCAAAAAGCGCCAGGATGCGGCTGGTTGCTGCTGTTTCTGTCAGAGTTCAGCGATCACAGCGATCACAGCGATCAGCCCAAACTGCCAGCTGTTCCACGTTTAAGATCCTTAACCTTGAAAGCCTTCCATCTAGAAGAAGGCAACGCAACGAACTTGATCATTGCACTGAATTCAATTGTCTCTCGGGCTTCTCAGGTTGCTACCTCGACGAATCTTGGAATATCTTGGAAGTGGGGTTATAGGTCTTCGCCAAAGGACTCCAGCCAACAAAAAAAGGTGGTATGAGTCAAAACAGTCAAAACCAACAGCGTCAGCCCGGTGGAAGAATTTTCTGGGTTCCAAACAGTATCCCAACGGCTCCACCAAAATGGCAGCCATGGAGGCATCCCAACTTTTAGGATAACACTGCCCATACGCTTGTTCTCCCACGTTATCCCATGGGCTAAATCCAATATATGGCGTATGATTGCAGGTTGGTTTAACCTCCTACCTCTAACCCAAAGAGCTCAGATTTATGGATGTTCATCCTCAAATCTGGTCTCTTAGAGGTCTTGACTGATACTAGATTTGTAAGATCACATGAAAATTCATGTTTGGTACATATCATGGGTCTATATTTACTTTCAGGTCAGCCATCTGTTGGTGATCCCAGTACTGTAACTATCCCGATTCATATCATTCATATTCCATGAAATCCCATAAAAAGTTGATGGATATTGATGGTTCAACTCCCATTTTCTATAGGAACACATGCACGATACTCGTTGAATCCCGTTAGCTTCATAGGTTCAACTTCCCCGTCCAAGCAGCCGAAAGCAGCAAGGCCGTTCCGCGTTTGGTCCATTGGTCTGCCGAGAAGTGCCCAGCCCTGAAGTTCCAGTGACAAGATATGGAGGTTTCCTACTTGGGGTGCGGGCCCCACTTAGCAAATGGGTTATACCAGTTATACCCCCACTTATATATGGGATTCTATGGCTTCTTGGATGGATTTTGAACCACTTATACTAAATAATGAAGGGGTATTAAGGGTATCCCAAAATGGATGGTTTATATTATAGTGGAAATCCCAGAAAAATTGACGATATCTGGGGGATTCTGGGGGTATCCCCATTTTAGGAAAACCTCCATATAATGAAGGTTTCCTAAAGCAGGGATAAGCAGGGATACCACAAATCATCCTGTGGTTTGTGGCAGCTGGACAACCATCGGCAGCTTCCAGCTTCTGAGCTTCTGGCTTCAAATCCACCCAGATCATAAAGGATGGTCGCTCTCGAGTTCCCGTCCTTCACAGCACAAAATTCATTCGAGTTGAAGTCAAACCAATACCTGAGATTGTGGCCAGCTGTCCTGATTGGGTAGAGATACAGAGGGCACTGGTAAATGCCCTCAGTGGACGCCTGGAGATGCTACGGTTGCCACATGGAGCAGAATTTCATAGAATTTCCAAAACCTGCCGTATACATGCCATACATGCCATGTATAATTCTGGGATTTGTGAAGCGTTTCTGCAACAAAAAACTTGCGATGGGGTATCGATGGGTCAGAGAAAGGTTCGCCATGGGAGACGACCATGGGGTGCCCGCGCCTTCTTGCGGACGACTGGCTTAAAATGTACCTTGGTTTTGGTTTGAAACATTCGCCTCCACTGTTGGGGTCCAAACTACAATGGCATACAATGGCTTCTACATGCTTCTACCCAACCAGCAGTTTCTGAACATGTGGGTCTGTCGAAAAACATGGTACCACATTCCATCCAAAGCTTAATATTTTCTATTATTCCATACCCATTTTTGCGGCATATCCATCCTTTTTCAGGTCCACGTCCATTTCTGGCATCTCTGTTTGACCCTCCTGCATCTTCCTCCATCCAAATACTGTACCAAATTTCATTCATTAAAAAATCCACAAAAATTATGGGGTCCATGTCAAACGCCATTTTTAAATGGGTGATGGTCCAAAGCCCCCCTCGTCTTGGTGCGGATCTCAGGTTCGCACGATGGGCATTGGGTTAAAGAGCGCCATAGTGTCTGCATCTGCAAGGCAGCCTGCATTCATGTCCCACTTAGCTCCTGGCAACATGGCCGGGATGGATCGCCACTTGGAAAGGGGGTGTTTAACATGGACATTTCTGTGAAAGTCAAACCTTTTTTTGGGCACAAAGTTGCAGGACATGGACGAAAAGGGAATCAAATTGGAATCAACTTGGAATGAAATTGGAATGAAATGGACGTGGACATGACGTGAGAAACCATGACCAGATTGTGACAAACAGGGAGCACGTCAGGTACATCTGTTGATGGGAAGCTGACAGGAACGCATGGAGAAGCGACAGGATTTCGAGATTGCGCTCCACTTGCCACATGTTTCCCCCCAACCAAAATATCGTTCAAGAGTGGCATAAAAATGCACGGAGCATGCATTGGCAACCAACACCCTAAGTTTGCTTTACCCAAGCAAACTCTACAAAGTGGTAAACACAGAAAAGTGCTCTATTGATCTCTATTGCATTGAAACAATCGAACACTTCACCAGTAGTTGAATGCACGCTCCTTCCAGAATCATGCCTCAGCAAAGGACAGGCACGAGGTTTCCGTGAATCGTTTGAATTGTAGAGACTATAGACATATAGATAATTTCCTTCGGCAATGTACTGATACTGTCTGACATTTGGGTATGATGTGGTATGATCTGGTATGTTATGTGCTATGATTAGCGGGATCAGAATTGTAGGAGTTCTTGGCGATGAAGGCAATTTTGTGGCATGGTCTTCCTTCAGCAACCCATGAACAAACTTGGAATCTGCCGGTGTGCGCGCTCGTGTCTTTCAAAGGAAGAAACAACTATATGGAACGTGTAGTATTATAATGACGGGAACTCAAGTCTGAACTTTTCTGCGGGAGAACAAAAGAAAAACTCAAGTTTGAACTTCCTGGCCGAACATACCATGTTTATCACTCTATCCATTTGTTCAACAAGTTCAAGCCTTTTAAACCCATAGCCGAGTTGCTCTTGATATAAGCGCCCTCCTTTGGAAGCGATGTGATCTGCGACTCATCCTGCGGAAGGTTTCCATCAATGGATGGCTTAGATTGCAAAAAAAACAAAAAATGAATGATTTGGGGATGGCTTAGGAAAATCCAAAAAAAAAAATGATGATATCTGGGGGTACCCGCATTTTAGGAAACTTCCCACATGTTTCTGTGTTTTCTGGTTGGTCTAAATGGGCCCTAATGGGCAGTAAACTTGCCTCTGACCCCTATAGAATGAAATTTATGCAGTCCTGGTTCTGAACCACAAAGTCAAAGGAAAGGGTGTCGACCGAAACCTCAAGCATCTGTGGTTTGTTGTCTGAATCACGATGTGAAATATGGCGAAATAATGCTCTGTCAATCCCAGCGTTTCTGGTTGAAACGTGTTTCGGCCAGCCCCTACTCTTCAAGTCTTTCAGAAAGCTAGGTGGTTGCGGGTGAAAATAGGGTACCCCATGGTACTCCTAAATTTGATGAATGATCATGTTTACATTTTACATGACCAGAATTTGGGCCTTTTTTCTCCATTTCAACCGCCCGAGACAGCTGAGTGTAGGACCATGTTCTTCCGGGCAGACCTTGGCCAGAAACTGATGGAAACTGTGATGATCCGTGGGTGAATTTGGGCCATGGGTGGCGGTGGCCCATTTTTTTCTCCATACCCGTCGGCCCGTTGGCGTGGCGGGCTGTGCTCCATCTTTCTACCAAGGTGCTGTTGCAACACAGCCGTCAGCAAGCTGGTCGGGTAAGTCAAGCCGCCCAACCAGAGAACCTTTGGCACTCCTGCGATGAAAATGGGGTACCACTCGCATCCAGGTGCGATCTTCATGTGCTATGCTATGCCACGCTTTTCGAAAGTGGAGGCTTCTTTGTGAAGCACCTAACGAAACACGGTCTGGAAATCCAACGGGACATTTCCGGAAGGCCCTTGTGACCACCAGCCTCTCTTTAGTATTCGCATATATCTAGCTGAGGCTACAGTAAATGGAACAACATGGCATATGTTTTGTTGACCACCGCCGAGAGGGTGCGATACCAAAAGTCACTATTTGATAAGAGTTTCCAGGATGGGTTGGCATTGAAGGGGATCAAGTCAGGCCACAGTACGGTGTCGTCCCCTCCTGGCTTGTCCCATTTATAGATGGCTTGTAACTAGGAATCCTTTCTGGATGATCCCAAGTGCATCGGGTAGCGACCGAAAATTCTTGCAGCACTGTGCCACTGTGCCAGGATGCACTTTCCGTGAGATTAGACCAACTGCAAACACAAGTGGAAATCCATCTCTCACAACTGATATTTGATGCACTCCGCAAAAAGATCTGACACGACAACTTGATATGATTGATATGAATATCAAAATCATTGAGCCCCGGCCCCGCCCCCTAAAAATAGATGGTTTGACCGTATGTTTAACAAAACTTCCTCAGCCATTGGGTCCAGAAAGATCTCCCAAAAACCCAACGCCGCGTCCTACAAA
This sequence comes from Cladocopium goreaui, assembly GCA_947184155.2. Taxonomy (NCBI): domain Eukaryota; class Dinophyceae; order Suessiales; family Symbiodiniaceae; genus Cladocopium; species Cladocopium goreaui. The sequence continues at coordinate 761,375 of CAMXCT020000202.1, read as the reverse complement.
GCCCCAGGTGTTCAGCTGCTCAATGCGGTCGCCCAAATCTGGCATCCAGCTACTCAGCGGCTTCAAGCCTGTCACGGTGTCACGGCTGGAAAAACAACAGGCAGCACTCTAGAAAAGCCTCATCTCCTGATCTGGGTTTACATATTATATTACAGTAATCTACATTATCATGTCAGATTCAAAAAAATAACATGTCAGATATGTCAGATAAGTCAGATTCTATCTTGATATATCTTGATTTTGCATGACCTAAAATGGTACGGGATCTCCCCTTCTGGATCCAGCGCCAAGCTGCTGGGATAGGCAAACAGCCAGGAAGTTGGTACTGACCCTGCATAGAGCCTGGGCGCCACTGGGACGTACGCATCCCCAAACGAATATAATACATATATAATATATAATATATAACTAAGAATATATAATATAATATAATATATATGTGTATTATAGGTATATAAATTATGTGTATATATATATGTAATTTTAATAATATATATATAATTATATGTGTATATATAACCACATATATATATATAGATAGATATGTACATACCAAATATACACATTACATATGTACTATGTATAACTTATATTATAATATAAATATATATTAAAACCACATATTGTATATGTTATATTGTATATTACTATATATGTATATAGAAAAGAAAAAAAACATATATATTATGGAAATAAATAAAATAATAAAACATAATATAATATCTATATATATATAAATATAAATTATAACATATATATGTTATATATTATTCAACATATATCTTATACATAATACATATACATATATAAACATATATTATGTAAAATATAAGTCAAATGATATTTATTATGTATGATATATGGAAAATATATAATAATATATAATAATATATAATATAATATAATATAATATAACTAATATAACATATATAATATTTATAATATAGCATAATATAGTATAGTAAACAAGTTTTTGTTGGATGTATACATTCCTACTATTGTCATTCTATGTCTTCCCACTAATGGTATCAATACCGCATATTTTTAGAGATTCCTGTATGTCATTACTATGGTTATATCATTTTATATCCGAAAATAACAATTTCCACTGTGAACTGTTAACCCTCTGGTAATTTAACATAGCTATTGAACATGGCCCATTTATAGTTGATTTACCTATTAAAGATGGTGATTTTCCATAGCTATGTTAGTTTACCAGAAGGTAACTATTCCCAGACTTCATTAATAATGATGGATCATTAATGATGATTAACCATTATTAACCATCAGAAACCAATATAATGGGGTTGGTGAATTATGATTCAGGATGTTGACTTCCTCACCACCGACCGTTTTGAAGACCTGCGGTCCCAAGAGGCGAATTGAGCACAGCCTCTTGCTCCTTGCTGATCACCACAAGACCTTCGTCAAAGTCCAAGAAAAAAACAACAATCCAAGACAGAAATGGATTGTGATATAAGAATCATATAGTGCATATAGAATCATATATATATAATCATCTATATATGCCATGTGTATATATATATATGTGTGATATGTCTGATATGTGGATTATGTAACAGTCCCACAGTTTCAACCAACAGCAAATGGGCCATGGTCAATATATGGATTATGGTCATCCATAGCAGAATGGGAATCCAGTTACACAATGGTTACATCCATTCCCCATTATGTAAATCAATGATGGACTGATTATTCCCATCCCTGACTGGTAATTATCTCCAGCTTTGAATGGCACAAATACGGCGATTCTCAACGAAGATGCCGACCTTGTATGCCCTTTTGCAGAGTCTTGATCGAAGAGCGCACGCTAGACAAAAGCATGTTGTACCTCTCGATCTCCTGACTCGCAGTGTTCACTTGGTCGAAGGTCAAAACGTTGGAACCTTTGGATTGAACATTGGATTGTTGTGGATAATTGAATCAAAATGGATCGGCAATGTTAATAATCAATCGATATATGATATCCAGACGATTCCTTGTGACCTTGTTTGTGTTTTCTGCTAAGTGGCCTTTAGAAAGAGGTCAGTTAAGGAAAACGTAGAAAGAGGTCAGTTAAGGAAACGAGCCAAAAAGTGGCCTACCAGTGACACGCAAGTGACACGCAGGTGACACGCAAGTGACACGCAGGTGACACGCAGACAGCCAATCCTTAAGTGACCTTTTCAAGGCTTAAGTGACCTTTTCAGGGTCCTAAGTGACCTCGTTTCATCCCACCTCGAAACCCCAGTGACACGCAAGTGACACGCAGAAATCATGTGATCAGCCAGGCAAAGAGGTCACTTAAGGATTCTTGAAACGAGGTCACTTATGCATGATTGATCTTGTAAGTGACCGTTTGGCACTTTGGGTCTAACTGGCTTCCATTAGAGGGCAGAAGTAACTGCCTGGATATAAAAGTGCATATAATTGAATCTTGCCAGCATCGCTCCTGGAGTAAGCACACCTTCAAGGGCGAGGAATCCGCTTCGTTTCGGTCTCGTACTTCTTCCCAGTCCAAGTTTTCCTTCGGCTATGCACAGCCCTTGTGGAAACTGTTTCGGATCCGTCCGCGATAAAACTTGCTGCTGCCTCGCTGCTGATTGGCACAAATATGATACTGTAGAATTACTACATATATCATATACATAACTATACACAATTATACACATATTAGTGATCGTGTGTGTGTGTAAGTTACATAATATATGCATATGTATCATATATAGAGATATATACCAAACAGTTGATGACCTCGTTTTCTTAGATACAGCAACCTATTGCCACCATGGAGCCGGCAACTTCTCCAACAAGGTGTTGCTGGTGGCAAAGACCGTTTCACCAATATCACCCCCAGCTGCTGCCCCGCCTCCCGCTCTGAACGCAAAACCAAACCACTTGGAATTCAGAAAAATCATGAAAAATCCTGATATTTTTTTGGGGGGGCTCATATGACAAGGAAAATCATTGAACATTTTGATAAAGGTTTGGATATCATTGGGTATCATGGGATCTAGATAGAGGTTACACATGGGAATGATATAACCATTATATAGCCAACCATTGTATAAGATGGGCTTGTAACGTCAGCGATGAACCCTGAAGGAAAACCCGCCGAGGCCCAAAGGTCGAAACCTGATTTCTTCATCTTAGATTTGCAAAAAAATGGACCCCTCCAAAGAAAAAGAACATATATCATATATACATTCCCCAAATCGTAAGGATTTCCACTATTTGTTTAAAACAACTTTCACCAGGAGCCATAGCACTGACCCAATATTCACCGCCTCCGCCACGGACTTCAATCATGGTCTGCATCAAAACATCAGTGTCCGCCAAAGACGATGAAATCTCCGCGTTGGTGTGTTGCCCAAAGGCCTGGCCCAGTACTGTATCTGAAAATGATGGGAACACCTAAATCCTAAATCCATTTTTTTTTACTACCAAAGCATGTACAGTACAGAATACCCCAAATCAAAGTGATTCATCATCTTCCAACATACCTGGTTCAATTATAATTTACACACCTGAAGCAAGGCTTTGGGATAGTTCCCCTCTGGTAAACATAGACCCTGCCGTTGGAAGATTCGTTTCCATCAATGGCGGGTCGTTACTGGAGGCTGCCCCTCCTCCGGCGGCTCGCTCAGTGGCAGTCCCTGCACATACTGACGATAGCTCTGGAGGCTGCCGTCCTGGATCTGTGGCGGAATTTTTTGATGAAATGGACCATTTCCAGACGCTTTGGGATGGGAAGGACCTGATTGATATTTGTTGACCATCAAAACGCTGCATCACTGCGTCCAGTTTTGAAAACATAGGGTCAACACAAAAAACTATCATCTACAAGTGATCATAGTGTAATGATCTTGGATTAGGCCTCCAAAGGATTTTGAAGCGCTATTCATAGCGCTTCAACGTCTTTTTCGCTACCTTGAGATGCGCTTGAACGCTCCGTCCTCGGGGATGTAGTATGTCGTCAGAGATGAGAATTGGAACTTGGGTTGCAGCGCTGCTGTGCAGAAGAACTCGGTCACATAGGACCTGTGTCTCGAGAGAAATCGAGAGAATGTGGTACCAAAAAAAAACAAAACTCAATTGGCTATACTGAGATTTTTCACCAAGGCCCATGCAGCAATTTTGATCCTGGATGATCCAAAAGGAATACTTGGGACCCATCTGATCAAATCTGGTCCCAGCAATATTGTAGGATGTGACGGCATGTGATTTCCATTGATTTCCCATCTGCCATCACACCACACCCAGAAGCCCCACCTCAACACTCGATTGTCTGGGTGTTCAGTCACCCGACCTCCATAGTTGGCCTGCACGTTTCAGGGTTTTACGCTCTACAACGCAGGAACCAAAGCAATTCAATAGCAAAACGTGGTGGAAAAATGTAGAAAACCCATTGCTCTTCCAATGTTCTTCTGATACACCAGCAAAGGAAAGCAAGGCACAAAATGGTACAAAAACATTGCTAACACACATTGTTTTCAACACTCCTGGAGGCAAATCACAGATTACATGCACGTAGCTCCCATTCTTTAGTGATCATCAGCTGCTTATTCACTGCTTGTCAGCTCCGTGGGGCCTCCGCAATGAGGTAGCGAATGGCGTCCCAGGGAATTTCCGTTGGGTTCTCATCCAAGTACATGGCCAAAATGTTCTCGCCTCCAAAAGGGCCACGTTTAAAAAAAACGAACAGGTGCTGAAGGCAGCAGAGTTTTTCATATATCACTTATCACATCTTATCACATCTTATCATTATTAAATATAGACTGAATACCTGAGAAGGGGTGGAACGAAAGCCAGCGCTTGCTTTTTGACTCGCGCGGGGGCGCGTGAAACTCCACCTCATCCATATGGCATGGCTCAAACATGAAGCGCCCCAACATCAACAATTGCTATCGGGTCATAAGTTTCCAATCATTAAATGGACCTTTTTAGGGTAAACTCCACGATTTTGTAACTTCTATATCCAAATATGTTTCCTACAATGTACTGCGGCATTGTGAAAAGTTCTATATCAAGTTCCGCAAATCCGCCTTTGGTTGCTCATTTATCTTAAAACTTAAAACAGCGCAAGTTTGCTCCCACCTATTGTAGATAAAAAACACCCGCTTTTTTGTGTGAACAGTGGTCATGTGACCTCTCAAAGTCTAAATTGTTTTCTCCCCAGAATCGTGGTCCATGCTTCTCCGCGAAGTTCCGCAACATTTTGGCCGTACGGTGAGAAATCAAAACATAGCTCTACTCGCAAAATGGGCAGTGCAAACCCAAGACAATATTATAACATACGTAAGAAAGGGTATAAGAACGAATGAAAATCGAGGAAAACAACACAAAACCCACGGGAAATATAGAACAGTGGCGAACATGCAGTCCAAATCAAAAGTATATATATATATTTAGGCCATTTACAGACCTGGGTGCCCCCCCCCACCCCCCAAGGGTCTGGAAAATAGGTATTTTACAGGAAATGTCGCGGAATAGCATCATCCCTGACATCGATAGAGATAATTGTTTGGCATCCCGGAAAATCTTCTCAGCTATCACACTCGCCAAACATCCCTTTTAAAAGGCACACATACTATCACGGACGTACAGATGCATATCATTCCCGTCATTGCCATTAGAAGATTCAAATTCTTTCTCGATGTTTTAGTACAAGATTCACTTTTAGTTCTGTTTCAGCCTTCTCAGTACGGCCTCTTACAATGATATTACAGCATTTGTCTCCTAACCTAGGTGGCTCCTGGGCGCAATCTTCATTCCAATGCTTTGTGACAATAACCAGAGGCCTGGAGCCTATGCATCACTTGACAGTCGACTCAGTTCTAAACCGGAAAGACTATTCCTTCCGTTTACCAGTAGATCGTTTTTGTAGTTCTTATCACAAAACTACCAGAATCAGGGAGGCACCAAAAAACGTCAAACAGCTTTAAGCATTATAAATACTCTAATCTGCAGATTGTATTTATTTTTCTTACTCTGTGAACGAAATCACACTTTTCTAACTTCACACAGATTACCATGAAACCAATTTTCCCATGCAACTCCTAAAATCTTACAACTCATACATCTTTTTTCCTATACCATCCGCATCTTGCTCCAAGGTTTCATGGCAATGTCTTGTACGCGAGTCAGCCACTATTTCCTATCACCAAACTACATTGCTCATCATCTAACATTATCTACAGAAACCAAATCGGATTTCCTGCTCAACGTTTCCGCTCGTTGACATTGTCTTGGTTTTCACTGTATTTTTAAAGCATTTTTAGTTATAACATGTTCCTAGGTTTTCACTGTATTTTTCTAACATGTTACATGCCTCCTAGCATGTTCACGCGTGTCCTCCATGTTGTACTGTTTTCTACATCGTTTCCTCTAGTTGTTACAAGCATTTCCTAGCTTGTACACCGTTTTCCTAATATTGTCACAACTTTTCTTCCAGTTTCCACTGCTTTTTCTCCCGTTTCCTGTGGTTACTTTCTTCTCTTTTGTAGGTTTTCACTGTGTTTTGTCCAGCTTTTTTTATTACATGTTTCCTACCATTTTCACCGCTTTCCTCTATGGCTTTTTGTACCATGTCCTCTCGTTTCCTGCATTTCATGCATTTTCAATATATTGTTCCAAGAGTTTTACCCGTCTCCTTCAGTTTCCGATCGTTTTTGCACCATTTCCTCTGGTTGTTATCGCATTTTCCTGCACTTTCACTGTATTTTTCCAGCATGTTTACTGCATCGTCATAGTTTGTTCCTAGCAGTCGCTCCGGTTTCCTCCATGTTCCAACAGATTTTGCACCCTTTATTCTGGTTGTTATCACATTTTCCTGCCAGGTTGTTATCACATTTTCCTTCACTGTATCTTTCCAGCATTTTCCAGTGGATTTTGCACGATTTCCTCTGATTGTTATCATGTTTTCCTGCAGTTTCTATATCCTCTTCGTGGGTTTTCAGTCTATTCATGCATTTTTAATCTATTTTTCCAAGAGTTTTACCCGTCTCCTTCATTTTCCGATCGTTTTTGCACCATTTCCTCTGGTTGTTATCGCATTTTCCTGCACTTTCACTGTCTTTTTCCAACATGTTTACTGCATCGTCATAGTTTGTTCCTAGCAGTCACTCCGGTTTCCTCCATGTTCCAACAGATTTTGCATGGTTTGTTCCTAGCATTTTCCTCTGATCGTTATCATGTTTTCCTCAAGTTTCATTGTATTTTCCAATACATCCTCTTCGTGGGTTTTCAATATGTTTTGTCCAGCATTTTTTTACTACATGTTTCCTATCATTTTCACCTCTTTCCTCCATAGGTTTTTGCACCATTTCCTCTGGTTTCCTGCATGTTCATACCTTTTCAATATTAATATTAATCCAAGAGTTTTACCTGTTTCCTTCATTTTCCGATCCTGTTTGCACCATTTCCTCTCGTTGTTATCACATTTTCCTGCACTTTCACTGTATTTTTCCAGCATGTTTACTGCATCGTCATGGTTTGCGCCTAGCATACGCTCCGGTTTCCTCCATTTTCCAAGGGATTTTCCATGGTTTGTTCCTAGCATTCGCTCCGTTTTCGTCCGTTTTCCAGGGGATTTTGTACGATTTCCTCTGATCGTTATCATGTTTTCCTGCAGTTTCATTGTATTTTCCAATACATCCTCATGGTCTCTCCGGCCACCAAAAAGGCGGACCTAGGGGGAATCGATACCCCACCGTCAGCAAATTACCTAGTGGTACATAATCCAGCAAAATGCTCCGTTTTCTGGCGCTCAACACAGGGGCACGGCGAGATTTCGTTCCCTTTCGGCAACCACCCCCCCCCCACACCCCCTATTCTCACTTCGTTCGCAAACAGCAACTAGCCAGCTAGCTGGCTTTCGTAATAATGTTCATATCACTTAAAACTATTAAATATGGAAGGGTACCCCCAAGTGATCAACCAGAGTTTACTGATCAATCCAGGGTTGACATTTCTGTTTGTTACAACACACCCTTTTGTGAGCACATCAAGCTGACCCGGTGGTCTCTGAGCTTAGGTACAAATGTCGAAGTCGGAATCGTTGAAGTCGTAGCCGATATTCCATCCCAACATCTTGAACTTCTTCCGCTCCAACAGAATTGCATGGAACCAACACAGGGAGAAGAACAAGCGCCGATACTTCTGAACCTCCTTCACGCGATTGTAGGACTCCTCCGCCAAAGATGGAATTGTTCAGTGAGTTTTGATCTCTTGTTCACAGTGGAGGTTAGTTTTGATGCAGCCACAAATACTCACAGTGGCTGAGGCGCGTTGCTACAGGATTCAGGACTGTGGGTACAAGCACGACTAGCGTGACTAAATACATTGACATCGCAACTTGGAAAATTGAGGCTTGATGCTACGCTACGGTACCTCGATTCATAATGTCTGTATTGCAGGATATTGTAGGTATGGCCACCTATGGCCACCTCAGGAAAAGTGCAGCATCATGCATGGCTGCATCATGCCATCCTCGGAGGTGTTCTGGAGCAAGCGAACCAGATTTGCCTTGAGACCTTTTGGTGGCTCAGTTGTCATCTTGATGCAGTTCTGCAGCAATTGAATGGGGAACCTTGGTTGACAGGATTTGACAGGGTCGCTACAAACATGTAGCAGCTACAGTGTGCCTCCAAAGAAAAGTGGGTGGCACATCTACACATCTTCAAGCCAAGTTGAACACTCCTCAAATATCATTGAATCGCCATTTTATAGTATGTTCCACCTCTTTGTTATATTGCAAACATTTACAACCTATTACAAGTTCAAAACCACGTGTCGCAGCACGTTGCTTCTCGCCCAGCTGCTTGGGAGTTGGGGAGGACGAGAGGAAAATGCGGAACTTCTCGTGGGGATTTTGGTCGAAGGTCCTCTCAATGAGCTTTTCCAGACTTGGAAGCCAATGGACGCATAGATGACCTGGTGAGGAGTGTTTTGGAGCTGAGAAGAGGGGATTTTCGATAAGGAAGGATATAGAAAATAGCAATCTCCAAAAGATAGAAACAAAACATCTATTTAAGTAGCATTTGACTTTTCATGACTTTTCCATCTTTTGGGGTGTTACTATACATCTCGTGTTTTCAAACCAATCCAATATATATATATATATATATATATATTATATTATATATATTATATATATTATATATATATTATATTATATCTATTATATATATATTATTGTTTAATGTCTGGGGCATGCCACAAGCTGTCGTGCCACAAGCCAAGGCAAGGAACAGTTGGCCAAAAGGACCCAGAAGCCTTTCTCAGCACCATCTGTCCTTTGTGCGTGAAATGCGGTTTGAGCTGCTTGAAACCTGGAAAAAAACAAAAAAACCTGCTGTGTCTTGCTCGTGCCTTCATGCAATTTCATGCACACGCGGCCGTCAAAATTGACAATAACATAATCATATATAGTCTAGTTTGATTTTCAGGCATGGAGCATCATCTTCTCCGCTTTCCTTGGCTCTTAAATGCTGTCGGCGCTGCGAATGAATGGCAAATTCATGCACTTTTCTGAGGTGCTTTCGCAATGCTTGTCCCAAAATTTGTCTGCTGTGACAGCACGAAGATCCAAATCTGAGTCAGAAGAATACTTCGACTTCGACCCGGTTGCAACACTTCAATAGGCACGCGCATGCTCAAAATACAAATTAATATAAATTAATCATTTAAAAAAATAAACATCAATGACAGTTAACAAATTCTTTCAGCTGAGGATCGGCTCTTGTCCTTGGCCTAGAGAAATGGTCTGCCAGGGAACGTTCCTCGAAATCGCCAAGGCCCGTAACTGGCCTGTGGGGTCCATGCCAGGCGTCAGAACAAACCTGGAGCTGAAAGGATCTGTGCCTGTGATGTTTTGGGTGACCTGAAAATGGGGTATACCAAAAAAATGCTATTTTAGGAGGGAACATGATGATTTACCATCAGATTTGGGGTACCCATGGGTACCGTGCTTTCAGACAAAGCCATTTGCCTGTACCTGCACCGTAACACTCCCAGCTCGCGTCTATTTAGGTTTCAATTTCGCACTCACTTCACTTCACACTCACTTCACCTCGGTTTGTTTTGAAATCCTCTTGAAACATGCAGGCTTTAGATTCATGCACTGCCGGAACACTGGCAGATTTGCGTGTAAACATATTTAATTTGCAAATTATTTGCATTTTTTTTTGCAATATCTTGCAATAAAAGTCAGGCCCAAACAACAGGTGTCCCCGGTGCTCTGCTTTCAATTCCATCTCCTTCGTTCACCCAAGCAGCAAGAGCGGTGTGTAGCAGGAAGTCTCATCCTCAGACAACATAGCGCTGGATATCTGTTGAGAAGTTGAGCAGTTTTTTCCCCACCTGCCAGGTGAGGGTCTCTAGATTTTAACAAAGGTGGAACTCCTCTTCTCTCCTCCTCTCCTCTCTTCCTCTTACTTGTCTGCTAGCTTGTGTCGAGTGCCAGAAGCTCATCAGGAATTCCAGCTGAGTCTGGGCACGCATGGACTGGAGCCCTATCGCGAGCTCCGGATGCAGCTGGGCACGCATGGACCCGAACACATGCCAGAAAGAATGCCAGCATACACACCAAATAGAATGTCAGACAGAATGCCAGATAGAATGTTAGAATATATGTCAGATAGAATGTCATAATATATAATCAGATAAAAAAAATCACTTGGTGTGAATTACTCCTCCAAGAAAGTAATTCTTTCGCAATGTTGGTAAAGCAATAGCAAACCATCCCGGACCATCCCTATTTTTGTTGACAAATGGTGCTGGAATCCGCCGGGGATCATAAATCGCCTCCAAATCCAGAGGTGGCGGCTCCACGAACTTTTGGTCCAACTTCAAAGCCTCTTCTCGACTGGATCAAGGCCGAACTGAGACAAGAAAGGATATTAGTGATCCTTATGATATCACTGTTAATCATTTATCCATATTAATCCACATGATTAATCCATATTAATCCATATTAATCCATATGATCATCCGAAATGCCAGAACTATCAGATACTGTCGTACCTTGCCACATGGAAATCTGCCAAGGGACCACAAAGACCTGTACAGCCGGCAGAACGCGATCGGGTCTGATGCACCGGACCACAATGAGTTTCCTCCGAGAAAGCTGCTGGTTTCAGGCTGGGAACAGATATTTCTCCCGCTATCCTGAATGGATTTAACCATGGATTTCCATGGATTTCCATCAAGTTTCATGGATTTCCATCAAGTTTCATGGATTTCCATCAAGTTTCATGGTTTTTCCATCAATTTCCTCATTTCGTTTCTGTTTGGTGACCACCAAAGCAGTCAAAAGCAGAGAATTCTGCAGCCAGAAATCTGCAGCGGGTCCAAGCGCTCATGCCACTCTCCGGGCAAGTTGTCTTTTTCGGGTTCCGATCCGCTGTACCATTTCCTCGTGTCTGGTGGCTGATGGACCCATGGATGATGAGCAAAATTGGGGACCCTAGGAATGTCAAGGGTTGATGAGATGAAGCTGCTGGTTCTTTTTTGAGAACACAAAACAACATCGAAAACTTTCGAATTGCACTCCTCGATGCGCTCTTCATGACATGGAAAGCCAATTCTTTGCATGTCAAGTGACTTCCCAAAACTTGCCAACCTGTTCTTGTATTTTATTGAAAACACACACACACACAATTGTTTATAAGCTGTTCTCCCGCCCAAGTGACTTCCAATCCCGCAAGGACTGCTCCAGGGAAGTCTGGAAACCTGACCATCAAGCAATCTTGTGGGTTCCTACTGGCTCACAACATCGGATATCACAAGATCATACATATATAACATAATATATATATATAAATACATATAAATACTAAACATGTTATAAGACCCCCAATTTCAAGCCTAATTCTACATGGTGAAGAAATGGGTCACTTCAGCCTGGTACCCCGGGGCTCCAAAAAAAAACATGAGAACATTACTGGGATTTGATTTGAATTTGAAGTCGTGTTCATCTTTTCATGGTAAGTAGGTAAGTTGATCCATTGATCCATGCCGCAATGCCCATGGCGTCCAGCCTTTGAAGGATTCCAACTTGGCGTCAGCCTCCACGATGCTGTCCCACATGGACTGATTGATCCAGTCCGGTGAGGGGTTGGCTGGCTGACCACTCCGGTCAAAAACCTGTCCACCAAAGAGGAAGAACGAAAACTCCGTCTCGTTGAGGTCGTTCGAATACTTCAGAACCTCACCGACATAAATCACCGATTTTAACAGATCATGAATCTGGCAAGAAGAGGCGATGAAGATATGTGCGATGTGCTTTACTTGAAGCACATCCAGCCGTGTCATAGACCATTTAGAACAAGGAAGAACAAAGATCATATGCCAAAGGTATCCAAAGGTATCCAAAGGTATCCAAAGGTATCCAAAGGTATCCAAAGGTATCCAAAGGCATCCAAAGGCGTCCATGCAAAAGCCAAGAAACTTGCGCGCAAAGGTGTAGCGATAGCAGAAGTTTGTGGCGCTCGAAGATAGCTCGGCATCCGTATTTGTACACTGCTAAGGCATGGAAAGCGTTCAGGTCTTCAATTCGCTCTTCAACGCCTGTACAACGGAGTGAAATCGTGCTGTCTAGCAAGTCCTAGCCCGCAGAAGTTGACATTTACAAAAAGAAAAGGGGAATCTAACATGAATCCAACATGCCAACATGTTACCTCTCGTGACCAGAACTGACATGATTCAACTAGACTTTCTAGCCCAGTCTTGGACATGTTTGGCACCTGTGGGGAGCCCAGCCCCCTGCCTCCGACTGAAATTTTCTTCTCTGCGCTCTTCTCAATACTCTGTATGTAGAGGAATTCGTAAGCAGCCAGCGCAAACCTAAAGATGAGAACGTGTGGGGTTAGTTTGCCTATAGATGAATAACTCACTTCTGGGACTTCTAATCCACTGTTCCGAACCTGTTTTTTCATCCTCCGTGAATGTGCCCTAGACTGTGGCTGACTGCATTCTATAAACATGTTGGTTTATAAAATGATTCTGAGGGTGCTCTTTTTTTATAGAATGAATCTGAGGCATATTTATGGAATGGTCCGGCAAGTTTAAGGATCTGAGATTTCGATGGTTAAAAACCCCAAAAATTAACTTTATAGAATGAATTGGCTAGTTACAAGTAAAAAAAACAGGAGGAAAACCAGCAGGACATGTCGGTTTATAGAATGCTATTTCAAGTGCATGTTTGGTCCAAACATTTCGAAACAAGTCTGTTACTCGAATCGAACATGACACTCCATGGGATTTATGGAATGCATCTACCAGGATGGTTAACTTCGATTTAACATCCATTTTTTGGAGCATTTTGGCTTTTGTGGAATGAGTTAAAGGGTTGCAAAACCTTGGTTTTATAGAATGAGTAGGGAGGGTTCATGTACTTGCTTGTTCCAGCCGGTCCGATCGATTCCCCCCAAATCTGGGTTTATAGAATGATACCCAAAACTGCATTCCATAAACGACCACAAACTCATTCTATAAAGGTACATTAGCGGGGGATGTTTTTTCCCCTTGATTTCCTTTTCCTTCGTTTTTTTCGTTAGACAAGCAGCAGAGAGAACCAGTCCGTTCGGAGCCAGGTAAATAGTCTTGTTAGTTTCTGAGTCATCTTGAACTGAAGTGTTTGGGTACGGATGCATACGGCAAAGATACTTTATACTTATATATTATATACATATTATCAGTGAGTGATGTCAAGGGATTGTTAAGTTGAAATATCATGCTAGAAATGTGTTTTTCAGTGCTGCCGACAGACTGGTACATAGGGTCAATTGCCACCAAGTCATTGAGAACAAAATAGAGGACTGCAGATCGCAAACCAGCAGGTCGATAGTTCTCTCGCTGCCCATCGATTTTGATCATGTTCCTGAAAGGACATGCAGAAGTTGATGTGCATTTCTCTGAAAAACAAGGCTATGCCAGCTATGCCCCAATCATCATGCTAACTGTTAAGCGTAATGTTTGAAATATGTTGACACAGGTTAACCATAAAATGAGATTTCATCTCCAGCAGTAATAAACATTGAACAATCATTGATGTCACCACGAATTATGGTCACCACTAATGTCAACAGCTGGCAGCAAGTCTCTGCTCTGCATGGGCGACCTGCTCAGTGGTCTGTAGACCTGGGAGATGGTAAAAAGATGACATACCGATGTTTTTTTTGGCGGCGAAAAGGACTGAGACTCTCAGACTGAGACACTATCGAAAAGTTCTGGAGATTTGTTTATCGAAAAGTTCTGAAGATTTGTTTTTGATGTGACATGTGATAATTATGAACCGAAACCATACTGAGGCAATGATATCAATACCATGATGTGAAAGAAATACTGAAACAGTATGATGTGAAACTGTTGGTGTGATGTGAAACCTAATATTGAAATTTGAGAATTATTATATATATATAACTGAAACTATGCTGAAACTTGAGACTATCAATAATGTTACTGAAACCATACTGAAACTATGAACTGCGCAAAGTTCAAATAAACATTTCAAGAAACGAAACCAAGATACTAATGACCTTCGACTCCTGGAGGGTGTCGATAAGGCTGAGATCATCCAGAAGTGAGCCCTACAGACGTGGCATTCGTGGCATCAGTGAAGCTGGACCAAACCAAACACTCATCGAACAACCATAATTAGGAAATTCTGGAAAATCTGATGAAAGACGACCAGCCCAATCTGAATTGAGTTGTTTGTGAACAAAACCCATATATTGGTTGATGATAGGGGACTAATCAAACTAACATTCCTTTTACCATTTCTTTTGCTAAAGTTTTTCTCTTTTACTTTCTTAGTTCCATTCTTTTGGAATTCTCAAAATGCCTGATTTCCCAAAATATAGGATGCCTCGGATGCCTTATCAAAACCCAATTAAGAAACATCACCCAAACAATTTTCCAAGAGGGTAGCCCATGAGCAGCATTGATCTTCAATAGTGTGTTTGTTGTGGTGGTCCTCTATTGTGTCAAGCTTTTTTTTTGAAGAGATCTTTTTTCCAAAATCTTGCTCTCCTTTCCTTTCCTATATCGCGGACCATTTGGGTGGCGGCTGTGCACAGCTGAACGCGGTGCAGCAGCAGCCAGTTCTGTCCTTACGCCATAGGTTTGGCCAAATCAGCTGCCTTCCGCAGGAGCTTCGGCCCAAAAAAGCTGCTGGAAATCTGACAAATCTGGGCTGAGAGCTCATGCGGCAGAGACAGCAAAACACCATCAACCGGAATCGCAATCCCGGCACAACGCCGATCAAGACCCCTGCACAAATACACTTCAAGTCCCAGAGCTCTCAGTCCTCTGGTCAGTCCAAGCTTAGTTTTCTGTACTAATGAGGCCACTGTCGGCCTAAGAAGCATGTCAGTAACTGGTTTACATGACCATCGACCAGCTGTGGTGTTTTCGGTAGGAAACTGTGCGCCGAAATGTTGTACAAACCACAGAGTCAATTCAACGAAACTAACCGCTTCAAAATTATGATTCAGGGGTTCAGACGTGATGCAAAAGTGAACCAAACTGAAAACGAATTCAATGGGAAACTTCAAGGATTCTTGAGAGTATGCCAAAATCAACTGCCAATTCACTGGCAAGGCATCCCCAAGAGTGATTCCAGCCACTTGTTGGGCTAAATTTGCCGGCTCAGCTATCAGATCTATGACTTCAAGGGGTTCTTGTCGTGCATCCGCAACCAGCGTGTAGAAGGTTCGCAAGTGGTGCAGTCTATCCTTCCAAAGCTTGTAGTATTCTTCAGCTTCGTTCAGAAGTTGCTGCGCTTGGTCGCCTCTCTGCCGGTTGGCTTGGATGGCATGTCGATCTACTATGTCGTTCCAGACTGCAAGGAACTCCTCAATGGCGTTGTCACATTTGATGGTGTCAATGTGGGAGGGAGTCCAGCGGAAGTCAATTTGGCCCTCTCTGGTACGCATCAATGCCTCCGTCAGTTTCCGCCACAAATCATCGTTCTCTCCATCAAAGAAAAGTTCTCCATCATGCTGTTGGAGTCGTCTTGCCTTACGCCAAGTTCCTGCTGAGTCAGTCCAGAGGATGATCTCCGCATCATAAGTGATGGCCCATTCGATCGCTGACAAGATGCCCCAAAGTTCTGCCCGTCCAATGGTCTGTAGGAGTCCAGGGACTGGTCCATGACTGATGCTGCGGCCCGTGGTGGCGTTCACAACCGCCCATGCAGCTCTGTCTAAGGTTGAAACAATCCCTTTGAAAAAAGAACCATCAGTGAAAACATGATTGGTTTCCCCCCACCTAGGAGCACTGTTAAAGGTGCAGCAAGCGTCCTCCAGGCCAAGAAAGTAGGTCTTGAGAGGCTGCACAAATGGTGAGCGCGGTGCCAGCAAGTGCAAAGTTACGCAAGGAGGTGCAGAGTCAATCCATGCCAGCAAATCGCCGCATTCATGGCGCTGAGTGTCAAATCTTGGACATGTCAACCAGTGTGTCTGCGTGTCCGGTGTGAGGCAAACCTGACAAACCGGCTGCTTAGTTTTGTCAAACTTTGCATGTTGCCATGAGGAAACAAAGGCACCGGACTGCAAGGCTCGCACCCTCGACAGTGTTAATGGTGTCTGTTTGTCATGGTCAAGTTTCGTCAACTCCACATCGAGGCCCTCTAGACCAGCCATGGTCTTGTGGTGCACTCTGGTAGCAACATGTTGAAACCATGCATCAGTCAGCAGTCTGTCCAGTGTTCCATGTGAAATCTCAAAAAGGTCATGGATGAACCCATCATGATCTCGAAAACAAGGAGGTATAAGTATCTGCCAGCCTATGCTATTGAGCAACGAGATCAGTTTGGAAAAAGGCCCATCGTGAAGAACCCCTTCAAAGCGTTTCATGAAAAATTGCCAGTACTGCAGTAAATCTGGGCTCTTTCTACACAATCTCCGAATATCAAAAATGGCTGAGCGCAGCTGGTAAAAACCAGGATCAGCGGTAGTAGGCGAAGCCAATGAAAGTCGAAGAAGAGGGTTTGAGCCAGCTAATTGAATGCCCATGTGTTTGACTGCTTGAGTGCGCAACTTGGTGACATGGTTCTCTGCAAAAACACACCCTAATGCACCATGTAGAGCTCGTGCCCAAAACACCATCGGCAGAATTGCAAGCTTCTGAGCTAATGGCGCCCTTGATCTGCGTAACTGAAGCCACTTCTCCTGCAGAGAGTCTCCTCTGCGAATGAAGATTCGGACCCTATGCGCTGCAGTAAAGGAAAGGGAGCCTCCCAGTTCACTGGCATCCTGCACAACGTTGATGCCCAAATGGCCCAGTTGGTTTCGGAGCTCGCGCGTGGTACCCCAAGCATAGGTCTTGTCCACATCAATGGAGAGGCCCCACATGGTCAGGAAAGCCCTCAAAGTAAAGAAGGCCCATGCAACCAAACGTGCCTCCCTGGCCAACATTGATATGTTATCCACAAAGGAGAAGTGTCTCACTTGAGGAGCGTAGTGGTGCTGGTAGATTTGGAAGCCCCAATCAACCAGAGCCATGGCAAGTACACTGAGTGGACAACCTTCTGCAAACCCTTGAGTCGAGAGATGTGCATCTCCAACTTGATTGCAGACTTGAAATCTGCGTGTAAACTTGGCCACATATGTGCTCCATGGATGCAGTAAGGTCTCCGGAATGCCAATTGCTTTTGCCAGTGCCCACAAAGGTTCACGTCGAATGCAGTTAAATGCTTTGACGAAGTCTGTGCCAATTCCAGCCAGTGGAAGGGATGACTGAATAGAGGTTTCGACTGCGGCTTGTACATGTAGCCATGTCTGGGCTGGTTCCCGTGTGGGAAGGAAACCATGTGCATCCGCATGGATGTATGGCTCAAGTTGGTGAAGCATCTGCCTCGCCCGCAAGGAAGCCCAACATCTGTAAACTATTGACAAAAGAACAATTGGTCTGTATTCATTGGGTCGATGTGCGTCCCCACACTTGGCTATGGCAATCACCAAGCCTTCCAGGAGCTGTTGTGGCCATGGCTGGCTGCCATTTTCCACTGCTGAGAGAATAGAGAGCATCCTCTGCATCAGTGCTCTTGGCATGTTGAGAAGATCCAATCTGGCCCATCCATCTGCTCCACGGGCTGCCGCTGGGCGAAAACGCCTCAGTGCGCCAACCCAGTTCTCAACGGTCAGAGGAGGTAGTTGAAGAGGAAGTTTTGGCATGTGGGCTTCTATGAACCTGGAAACTCTTTGCCAGGTTTCATCAGTCAAATCAATTTGGCTGTTCCATCTAGGCTTCCAAAACTCCGCAAGTTGTTGGTGAACTTCTGCTGTGGAGGAGGTATGGACATGAAATTCGACAAGATCCCCAGGAGAAATCTCATGAGGCGATTCAAGAACCAGCAATTCATCAATGTGCCCTTGAGTGACAAGGGTTTTCCCTTGAAAGAACCATTGCCCTTGGAGGTGAGGGGGCACCTGTTTGTTCAAAAGGATGCCATTCGTTGCTGACTTTGTGGCAATCACCTCAAAAACCATAGTATCCCAAAAAGAATCGACTTGGTCAGGTCTGGCTTTTCGCAAGTCGTGAAAAAGGGCCTTCATAGTCTTGTCATATCTGGCTTGCAAAACTTGTTGTCTTTGCTGCAAGTTCCATCTTTCGAAGGTACGAAAAGCATGATGGAAGGCTTGAAAAATCAGGTCAGCTGCTTGGGCATCAGGTGGTAGAAGTGGCAAAGGTCCAAGAACTTGTGCAAAGTCTTGTTGCAGCCACCATACATCAAAAGAACCTTCAAAACCTCTTGAGCGTCGTATTGCGGACCACAGCTCGATTCGATATTGTACAGCATTCTGGTGTTGATGTCCAGCCACGATGGAGTGTCTGTATGACTGGATCCGTCTTAGTTGTTTGAACCAAAGGATCACAGCTTTGTTCACCGTGTCTGCAACCAGGTGCTCCTCGCCAGGTCTGCTTGCCCTACAAGACTGTGGCGTGGGTGTCAATTTGGCTGGTGCAAGTCTTTGCGCACGCCCACAGTGCGCCGAAGACAAAGACCGAGAAGGCAGGTCTCTGACAAAACCATTCAGAGACTGCTCAAAGGTCCGAGCGAGCTGTTTCAAGGTCTCAGTGGAACTAGAATGCTCAAGAGGTTGAGTTTCGTGACTTTGTTGATGCCAATCAGCAATTTGAACTTGATCCCATGGTATCTCCCTCGGCCTGGGCCATGTGCGGATTGATGGCTTCAGCACCCCAATGTTCAATTCGACCGCCAGAGATGAGTGGTCGTGAAAGACATCTTGGACATGAAGATTGTTACACAGGGAGGCTGCCATCGGAGACATCCAAATCATGTCCCTTTCAGTCGTGCCTTTGCAAGTCGGCACAATTTCATGATTCCACCTCTGCGCGGCCATTTCTTGTGCTGAACAAAAACCATAGGCCCTCCACGTATCAAAACTGGTGAGCTCATGGGGGCTGAAGTTAAAATCTCCAGCAATCAGCACAATGCCGGAACTGCCGATCACAAACTCCTTTGAGATAAAGTCCATGATATCCGTTGTGATGGCCGTGGCTTTGGGCCAGGTGGGGCCACGAGGTAAACCATAAATGCTGACCAACGTCACAATGTGATGGCCCACGTAGTGTTGGGTAGCCAGCACTCGGCCAGGTTCCCAAAAATCATCAGGCCAGGGAACTTGAAGACGCTTGGAACTAAAGTCACTGGTGCAGGCCACTCCTGTCCATGATCCTGCCCAGGTGGAACGTGCTCTCAAAGGAGCTGGTGCGCCAAAGTGGACTTGGAGATGTCGTCCAACTTGTTGGGCATAGTACTTGAGCGCTTTGGCAGTGGAAAATTGGGTGACTCTGGAAAGTTGAGTCTCAGAGTAAGTCCAGATTCCACACCCTTGGTCCACTGCTAGCCATTCTTTGTTTCTAAGTCCTCCTGGGTTGGTGGTGCCAATGGTGAGGACATCAGAGGGTCCTGGGTGACTGGCTTCTCCAATCCTCTGACCCGTCAAACCTGGCAAACACAAGGTGGACTCCGTCTTGTAATGTACTTGGTGAGGCGCACAGGCTTCGACCAGGGAACTTGTAGTATTGGCCGTTTCAGCTCCATTTGCCAACTGAAAAGGCAGCATCAGCAGGAAAAGAAAAAAAAGACGAAGTCCAACAAAAAAGCTCGGACTAGATGAGGATGAGCTTCGATGCCGATTAAGTCCATCATCGGGCATCGCTCCCCATAGTCATTCACTTCGCTGTCTTTTGGCAAACATCGCCTCAAGCTTGTCAAAGCGAGCTGAGAAGTCCGCCGTCATCTCTGATTGGTGGTTGACCAGCGTCTTCTGAATGGTGTTGCCCAGGTTCTCCGACACCGTTTTCACTTCCTGATGTAATCCTTGAAGCTCTTGCTGATGAGTGCTCAAGGTGTAGTTGATGGTCTGAATGGCCGTTTCAGTTGCCGATGTGGCTTGGCCAACCTGAGTAAACCATTGATTGAACTGCTGTTGTTGGGCCTGGATTTCACCCATCGTAGTTTCAATCTGAAGGAAGCGAGCTTCGGTGGCAGCCGTGGTCTGTTCACCCATGCGATCATCATGTTGTTGCTTGTATTGATCCAGTTCTTTGCGCATGGATTCTTGTAGTTCATCTCGAAGTTGTCCAGTCATTTCGGCCAGATGACTCTTGCCAGAAGCTGGTTTGGTAGTTGACTGTCCCGTGGTTGGTTGCCAAGAATTCCAAGGGTCGCAAGTTGCATCCATCCATGGGTCACCACCTCCATTGTGACTGGATGAGCTTGCTTCAGTTCGCATGTGCTTTTGAGTCTTGAAGGATGCCACAAAAGAAGGTGGTTTCTGGGTGGCCAACTGCTTGGTGGTTTCCGTGATCAACACTTCCTTGCCAAAGGCCGTAAAAGTGGTAGTTGGAGGAGGATTGGAAGACCCAATTTGCCAGGAGATTCCATCTTGGTGGCCTTTTCCTGGCTGCAGTGGTTTCGCAGTCCAGTCCAAGTCATGTAAGAGCTTGATGATGCCAGCTCTTTGAAGGCCGTGGGGAAGTGGGAACATCTGGAATGTTCTTTGCACCCTGGTGGCAATGTAGGTGGCCTCCGGCTTCAGGTGTTTGAATGCCGCTTCTTCATCAGCTGCTTCAACACAGAGACCATATTTGTTGCGCAGCCGCACAAGTCCAAGTGCTTTTGCGCATGTTTTGCACGCGTGTTGGGCCTCAGCCAACGTATGTGTTGATAACCAGATGATACGAAAACGCTCATCTGGGTTTTTGTCTTTGCGTGGGTCAATATAGATCCCAGGCACATTGGCGGTGAGCAGAGGCCGAAGAAGACTCTCTGGAACGCGCATGAAGACAGAGAAGTAGCTGGCATCTTGGGCAGGCACTCTTCCGCCTTCGGCTTTTCCAAATGATCTCGCCCAAACTTCCATGATGACGGAGTCCAAGGTTTCGCCAACCACAGGGTGGGATTTGGGGCATTCTGGGCCACAACCGTCTCCTTGGCAAAGTTGAAGAAGAGGCACAAGATTGCAGATGACCCTCACCGGAGATTGGATTAAGTCCGGCCATGAGGTGGAGATCTCGTCCTTGTACACATGGAATCTGACAACAGTGTTTGCCACCACGTCGACCTTGGAAAGGCTACTGGTCATGTGTCTGCTAACTTTGTGATCGCCCAGATTCTTCATGCCACCAAAGATCAGGACAGGTTCACCAGTACCCTGGTAGGTGGCTGGGAAGGAGACTTTTTGGACCCCATACTTGTCCATAAGGTTGGAAGGGAGCTCCTCGGTGATCAAGAGTGCCAAAGCGCTGGTGCTGATGGATTGTTGCTGCTGAAGCCAATGTTGACTTTGGGAGAGAGTGGCAATGGCTATCCCATGTGCTTCTGCTTGGATGCTATCAAAGGAGATTTGGGGCACTGTGTCACCATCTTCATCCTGGAAGTGTCCTGGTTGAAGTGTCAGGGCCGTTGGGTCCAGTTGAGGTACTGGAGGCAGCTGTTTGTCCGCCTTCTTCTTGGTCTTGTGGTTGGAGATGCCCGCTCCGTATTTGTGGACTGCAGTCTTTTCCACATGTCGTGCCAGCTCATCAGGAAGGACAAGTCGGATTGCTATTCCAGGTTTGCTGGCCTGCAGTTTCAGTTGAGCCCAACAGTTCTTGGCGACAAAAGCCGCAATGATGGCAGGAGCTCCCAGTTTCTGAATCACAAACTGTGCTCGTTCCATAAGTTTGTTTTCTGGCACCCCATGCTCAGCAAGTAGGCCCGTGAGCTTTGTCATCTGCTCAGGTGACAGAGTCGTGAGTCCGGTGGCATAGATACTTCCACTGGGTCCCCTGTGGTGAAGAATCCAGGTGTGGATAAAGAGGATGTCAGTTGACAGAACCATAAGTCCAGGGTTCAGCAACTGATGGAGGTGAGCGAGAGCCACCGTACCACAGGTGTGGGGGTCCAGCTGAGGGATGTCACAGCGGTGCTTTGGTGGGTGAAAATCCAAACCCAAGTGGCCTGAGATGTTGGAGGCCAATAGTTGCGCCTCTGTGGAGACAAATCCAAAAAGTCCATCAAAGTGTGTCCAGTGGATATAGTGGTCCAGCTTCTGACCCCAGAGGAAAGTCCAATGTCGATGGGCCTCAAAGACGCACAGGATGTTGCCAGATGAGCGATGGAAGTCGTCTTGCATTTGCAGGATGTGTGCTGGTGAGATCCAGTCATGGAGCAGGGCATCAGCTGTTGCCGGGTGGATGATCAAGTGTGTTTCTCGCATCCCCTCAGGTCTTCGTAGGATGCTGTGAATGCCACTCCAGATTTGGCCATCATGTAGTCCAAGTTGTTCAGGGGATTCACTTCCATTTGCCCTCCTAAATGAGCCGCTGGGTTGATGCCAAGGAGCTTCAGTTACAGTCCACAAGGCCATAGGTTGCCACAATCTGAAGTCCACTTGTAGCAACTTCCCTTCTGCGTTGATGACCTTTCTGACGAGAGGGAGACCCATGTCCGTCAGCAGCTCAAACAGAAAACGCCCAGGAGGTACTTGATGGATTTGGAGAACCTCTTCATGTTGAATCGCAATCACGATTTCCTGAACTGGCTTGTTTCGTTCAGCTGGGCCGTGATAGCAGAGTAGCTCAAGTCCAGTGCTACTGCTTGGATTCAATGCGTCATGAAGTCGAAGGTGGTGGCCATCTTGCCAGAGTTCTCCTCCTTCGTTCCAGTCCAAGGAAATGCGCTCTGCCTGCAGGAGCTGAGAAGCTTGGATGTGGACTGGTAAGGTCCTGACCTCTAGGGTCTCACCGAATGCCATCAAATCCAAAGACATTGGTGGAGAGATGGAAAGTCCAAGTGAGTTGTTGGTCTGAGCCATGAGTTCTTGGCAATAAGCTCCAAGCCAGTCTTCAACCCTGGGACATGGTTGTTTCTGTGTCGCCAGCCAGTTGTTCTTCTTCAAATGTCCGAAAACCCAGATGGCTTGTAGTGGTGAGGCCGTGAGTCCAAGAAGGGCCAAGCTCGCTCTCACTGATTGGTTGTAGTGGACGGAGTTTGGAAGTCCAAGGAGATGTCCGGCTTCCTGAGGATGAAGATATCGTGGCCTGCCTGTGGTCTTGGAGATGACGTAGAAGCCTCTCAAACCTCCCTTCTGCAAGGTGAGCGGATGAAATCCCTTCTGGCGGCAGCCGCAGGGACAGGCATCAAGAGCATTGGAGTAGCTGTGCAACAAAGTAGCTGCTATGTGGTGCAATTCCAGCTGTCTGACATCATGTCCAAAACGCGGATCATTGTACATCATCAATTCGTGTGGGGTCAATTGAAGGGCATTTTCATCCTCATGACTCCAATGACCCCAGTCTGCCAAAATTGCTCCTATGCTCTGAAAAGGAGTGGGAAAATTCCACTGAGGCATGCCCACTTTGTTCCATTCACTAGGTAGCAAAAGAGCCCACCATCTGTGTCGTTTGCATGGCCAAACATCTTGTAAATCAAGATTGACACTCAGAAGATCCCAATTCATCGCTGCTGCCAAAGTAGCCAATGCGTTTTGAACTTCATCATTGGTTCCTGCTGCAGGAGTGCACTCGAGGATCACTGCTTGGGGCTGAATCATGTAGATGATGTGGAGACCATGCCATAGGACTTCAGCTCGAGCGTCATCACAGCCGAGTCGCATGCCCTGCTGCGAGTGAGGCTGGCATGGGAAGCCCATCAGGATCACGCCAGGATGATGTTCACAAGCTTGGTGAACTTGCTTGGCGGCATCCCTTGTGGTCAGGTCAAGTTGGAGTATGTTGCCTGGATAATTCTCCCTCAGGTGTTCAATGGCCAAAGTGTTCCAATCCACAGCTAACATGGGGATACAACCAAGGTAGTGGGGGCCTATGCTCATCGCACCCATTCCCGCACATAAATCCACAACATGTGGTGAGAGGGAATCAGTCTTTTCAGGCAACCGTTTCCACCATGATTGTTCAGTCATGGAAATCATCAAAATGTCACCAGTGTCAGTGACTTTCGCATCATAAATGCTGAATCGTCCAAGTTCCAATTCGGCACCCTCAATGAAAGTAGGGATCGCCAAGGGTTCACGCTGACATGAAAAAAGCTTCACATCGATCTTCTCGAGAATTCGGAAAACACCAGATATGCTAGAACCAGCTGGGGGATCCAGTAGCCCAAAGATGGAAGGGACCATTGCGTGTGTGCCACAACCCGATCTTTTGTTGCTAACAGGTTAACCGCTGGTAGGAATTCGGGCCGAAACCTCTTTCCTTTCCTATAGCTTGTGTCTCTTACGTAGTTCTAGTCTTCTGGCATCCTACCCTTGATTTCTGTAGTGTTTCTATGGGATTTCTATTTCTATGGTGTTTCTATGATATTCTATGGGAATTTCTAAAGGGGTGCCTATGGATTTTCTATGGGATTCCCTTGGGATTCCTATGGGATTTCTATTGAATTCCTTTGGGATTTCCATGATATCTCTAGTGGATTTCTATGGTATTTCTATGATGTCTAGAGGATTTCTTTGGGAGTCCTATGAGATTTCCATGATATTTCGAGTGGAATTCTATGATATTCCTATGGGATGACTGTTGGATTTTTATTGGAATTCCATGATATTTCTATGATATTTCTAGTATATTTCCTTTGGATTCTTATGGAATTCGTATGGCATTCCTTTGGGATTTCCATGGGATTACTATGGGATTTCTGGGGGGGGTTCTATGGGATTTGTATGGGATTTCTTTCTGTTTCCTATGCTATTTCCATGTTATTTCCATTATATTTCTATGGGATTTCAACTGAAAGTAAGTTGAAAGCAATTGAAAATCAATTGAATGTAAATTGAAATCAATTGAACATCAATTGAAAGTACGTTGAAATCAATTAAAATTCAATTGAACGTAAATTGAAAGTAAAGTGAAATCAATTGAAAATCAATTGAAATCAATTGAAAATCAATTGAAAATCAATTGAAAGTAAATTGAAATCAATGGAAAGTCAATTGAAAATCAATTGAAATCAATTGAAATCAATTGAAAGTCAATTGAAAATCAATTGAAATCAATTGAAACTAATTTGAAAATCAATCAAAATCAATTGATAAAAGTTTGCTCGGACCCTGATCCCTAAAAAAATTGACATTAAAGAGACTCTTAAAATTGTTTAGGGGGGTCGGGGCCCCCGACACTAATCAGGATCCAACATTATATACTGTGGATTGTTTCTATGTATCTCTATATCATCCCCAATATATCACTATCGCAGTATATCCTATAATATATAATTATATATCCTATATATATATCCAATATAAATATATATATATATATAAACAATATTGGGATCATTCTATATCCATTCCGGGATGAGCTCGGCGAGACCAACGGCGAGCGAGCGAGACCAAGCCAACGGCGTGGACTCCATGCCTTGGTCTCGGCCAACAGTCGAAGAATTTCATTCTCCAGCTCGACCAAGCGATTTCGACCTCTGGTGATGAATAGAAAACGCAGCGAACTGGTTGCCATCACTGCATCACCATGACTTAAGTTTTTGTCAAAAGGCAAACCATCATGAACAAATCATCAATGGGCAATGTTCCATAGCTAGTTATGTGAAATAACCAACTGGAAGTACAACTTCTTCAGTGTCACCTATCGTCCTATAGCGATTGCACAAAAAAAATATGTTGCAGGGGAAACGTTTCACAGCCGTCTGCATGCAGCGATTGTATTTTTTTCTGCGGATGGTGGCGGTTCATCTTTGAAAAAATCATGCCATCCACGTTCACTTTCAATGGAACATGGCAGTGTTGTTGAATCTATATTCCCTTATGTGTATTTGCAAAAAGATCTCTTAAATATCGTTAATTACAATATTTAATATATCAATATCACAGATATCATCCCCATGTTGTCCCTATATTGTAATATAATTATATACTGTATCCGTATTCTCCCCAATATATTACGATGTTTCTCAATCATATACCAAGCATATCCTGTTTCATATCCCCATATGATTCCCATAATATTTCCGTAGACGTTTCTTGTGCCGACCAGTCACCCTTAGCAACCTGGAAGAGCAAGCGATTCTTGTCTTCCTCCAAGCGTTGATCTTCGCTGCGAACGATGACACCTAGCAGCTGATTCGTCAAACCATCCAAGACCACGATGAAGTTGACCTCACCAGGAAGGAATCAGCGGAAAGTGGCTGGGAAAACCGGGAAAACCCATGAAAATGGCTGGAGGCTTTTGAAGAAAAAAGTGTGACAATGTGATCGGGAATCATCCATCCAAAATGAAGGTTTAGTCCTGGGAAAAAGTGGAATCTATAGCTGAGGAAAATATGGGAAATCCCCATCAAAAATGGAGGTGTTAATGGGATATGTTGTGAAATCCAATGAAAAAATGGAGGGGGTTCGTGGGCAATACTGGGAAATACCCTTTAAATGCTGGGAAATCCCCTATTCATGGCATTTCAATGCGACATTGCTCGCTCAAAGCCTGCCAACACAGTGTAGATTCTATCTCTATGGCGATGGCAGTGCTCCAGCAAAGATGGTGCGATAGAATCTCATAGCAGTAAACACTGTGTGATGGCAATCTGTTGGGAGCTACATGGCTGGAACATCAGCAATGGTTTTCCAATCTATATAGTTAAACGAACGAATTAGTTCGGGGTTCATGGATTTCCCAGCCAGCCAGCCGGTTGCAGCGTTTTCTCGTGACCATCCCGGCGGATCCCGAGTCACCAACGAATTTTCGAGTAGCGATGGTCGTTTTGGTTGACACCTCAGGTGTATAGTGCGGATTGGAGAGCTTGGTCGTGATGTAGAACATGAACTGGGGGTTGTAGTCCAAAACGTTGTCGCCCACCTGGAAAGCAGGAATCCAGTGGCTGCTAAATAAACCCTTGGTCACCTGGTGGTTGATGATTAAAATATAGGGATCTATAGGGGATAGGGGATTATAAATAAATAATATATAATACTTTTAATTAATTATGTATATATATATATGAAATTAAATTGGGGATAATAATGATCCTGATCTTGTGAAGCGACGTTTTGGCAAAGCACAGTGCGGCCCAATAACAATTGGTTTTCTCTGGCTTTAATTTAGCGAAAAGTTAAAGCCGATCAAGATCTCCTACTTAAACGGCTTGCCATCACAGGAAACATATCCGGAAATATAAGAAGTTGCAACAAACTCCGTACCAATCAACAGTATGTCCTTGTAGTGTACTGACAAAATGTCAAGCTAGTGTGCACTACGTTGCTCAGTTCTCTCGTGTCCTCTTGTACAAGACGCATTCTGCATTCAACAAGGTGCCTTCAGTGACAACGTTCCTCCACCGTTGTCGATGATGTTCTTCGCCAAAATGGGCTCGAGGGAAGGGTCTAGCTCCTGATTCAACAAACAACGTGACAACCATCATAAAATGTGCACTGCATCTCGTTGCAACTGCGTCAGAATTTCACCAAACCAAGCCTTTCAGCATGTTGTAACATGTTGTAACGGCAGAATCTCATAACTCATTGCAAGCAGAGGTGCTTCGCCCACATTCTCTAGCATGACGGGAGATCCGAATTCAATGGCACGCTCCAGCGACTTCATGATGTCCTGCATTGCACCAAAAAAAACCATCGGCACAACGAATCTGGAGTCCAGTGATATCCATTGATCATTAATCGATCTGAATCCACAGATCATTTCCGATTGATCATTCCTGATGCGATCATCTCCCGTTCCTTGGAGTTGGGGTCGAAGACCCGCAGCTGCCGGGTTTCCTCCATCTTTCGAACCCAGGCATTGGCCTGGCCAAGATGCACTTCTCAGGAGTTCCAGAGGATGACGTTCGCAAACTAGTGAAACTCAGTGAAACTTCAAACAAATACTTTACTTCAAGTGATCC
Organism: Cladocopium goreaui; assembly: GCA_947184155.2. Lineage (NCBI taxonomy): Eukaryota > Dinophyceae > Suessiales > Symbiodiniaceae > Cladocopium > Cladocopium goreaui. Next base: position 732,997 of record CAMXCT020000202.1, on the reverse strand, counting down.
CAGTGATCCCCACCCTGAAAAAATGATTTGCGGGTGATTTACGGTTTCTTTAGTGTCTCATTTAGGGTTTCGTTTACGGGTTCTTCAGGATTTAAGTTTGGGTTCCATTTAAAGGGTTTCAATCAAAGTTTTTTAGGGTGTCGCTTGGTTTTTTTTTTAGGATGCCATTTAGGGTTTCATTCAAAGTTTCGTTAGGGTTTCATTTATGGTTTCTTTAGGTTAATTTATGGCTTCTTTAGGGTTCATCTAGTGTTTCATGTAGGGTTTTCTTATCAGGAGTTCTTTTCAGGAATTCTTTAGGGTTTCTTTAGGTTTCACCCAGGGTCTTTAAGGTTTCATTTCGGATACAAACAGGAGAGAATAAAGCAAAAAAAAAAGGGGTTCATTTGGGGATTCTTTAGGATTTCATTTAGGGATTCTTTAGGGTTTCATTTAGGGTTTCTTTAGGATTTACATTTCTTTAGGGTTTCATTTAGGGTTTGATTTAGGTTTTCTTTATGGTGTCATTTAAGGTTTCATTTAGGGTTTCTTTAAGGTTTCATTTAAGGTTTCTTTAGGGTTTCTTTGGGGTCTTTAGGGTTTCATGTAGGATACAAACAGGAGAGAATAAAGCAAAAGAAAAGACAGAAAACAAATGGGCAGTAAAGACAGGAAGCAGAGAAGCAGAGGAGCAGGAAGTAGAGCGGCAAAAACGCATGACTGAAGAAAAGAAAAAGTAGAATAGTAGTAGTAGAAGTAGAAAGGCATAGAAGCACAAAAGCAGAAAAGCAGAGAAGCAGAAAAGAAAAGAAGCAGGTAAAGCAGAAAAGCATGAAAAGCAGAGAAGCAGGAAAAGCAAAAAGCAGGCAACGCAAAAAGCAGGCAACTCAAAAAGCAGAAAAGCAGAAAAGCAGAGAAGTCGACAAGCAGAGAAGCAGCAAAAGCAAAAGGCGGAAAAGCAGAAAAGCAGAGAAGCAAAGAAGCAGAAAAGCAGAACGGCAGAACAGCAGAGAAGCAGGAAAGCATAGAACCAGGAACCCAAAAAAATCCAAAACCTGCCGCGGAAAAAAAAACATCCCAAGGAATTTAATGAATATCATGGGGGTTCGGAAAGCAGATCCAGGGGGTCAAAAAAGCAAGGTGGGGGGTCAAAGAAACAAGGTGGGGGGTCAAAAAAACAAGGTGGGTGGTCAAGAAAACAAGGTGGGGGGTCAAAAAAACAAGGTCAGTGGGTCAAAAAAAACAAGGTGGGGGGTCATAAAAACAAGGTTAGGGGGTTAAAAACACAGGGGGTCAAAAAAACAAAGGGGGGGTCAACAAAAACAAGGTGGGGGGTCAAAAAAACAAGGGCCCCAAAAGAAATTCTGACATAGTTTCTGACATATCAGACGGGAAGTATATATTGAATACAAATTCTGACAGTCTATCTGACATTCTTTCTGGCATATACTCTGACATTCTTTCCATGGCATTCTATCTGGCATCTAGAGAAAAGGAGGAAGTAACTCTGATAAAATCTAGAGACCCTCACCTGGCAGGTGGGGAACAAGATAAAAACCATGGTTCCCATGCATGTAATGCATTCATGCCTGATTTGTTGCTTCCAATTTTTTTCCAAACCCAGAAACCACGAGCCCAGATTGTGAGCGAAAACTGCATGGCCTGGTTCTGGGGGTCAATCATCAGCGGAAAGCGCCGACTCTTGGTCACCAGCACCTCATTGCAAGTGATGCGGTGCGGTGGTCCCGTCCAAAAATCTAATCAACAACAGTGATATTTGGGTCTCATCGGGAAAATGATGATAAACAATCAGTTGAACATCGTTGAACAATCCATGTTCAAACCTTTGTAGAAGCCACGAGATCCTTGGAGGACGTTAAACGCTACGAGGCACACCATTCTCTGTGCTAAAGTCATCCGCAGGCAACTTCTGCAGGTTCCTCGGCTGAGGCCATCGATCAAAAGCCTGATGCCCTTCTGTTCGCAATTCATCGCGATATGTGGATGCTCATCCTCCACAACTAGCACATTCAAATATATTCAATGTTGTTTCTAGGCTTTGGTGACTTTAGTGAATCCCCATCCAAAAAAGTGCCCAGAATCCATTCTCGAACCTCTGTAGCCTTGGCTAGGAAGCTGCTGAAGGTGTAGCTGCTGGTGAAAGGCACTTCCTGTCAGTTGATCTCAAGTTGAATCATGTGATTCTCCTTGGCTCCCTATTTTCAATGATGGATATCTATGGCTCCGAGCCATGCCCTCCTAACCACTCGATAGTCATGTTGGAAATCGAAAGTCTAGAACGGTCTCTGATTACTTTTTTCAGCCAGTCTCTAGCTTGAAATTGACATGAGCTGCTTTGGCCACAAGAATCAGCGGTCCGGAATACTGAAAGCATGTGAATAGATGCGGAATTGATGCGGAATGAATTGCTGGAATGATCAAATGTGCTATATTTAATGATATGTGTATATGTGCTCGGAATGAACGACGTATTATGACCGACTAAACCAAAGCAATCATACAGGCATCTAAATACCCATCGAACCATGTTCATTCAACAGGGAAATTCCATACACCCACTCGTATAAACATAATTACATATATATTACATATTCATTGTGATTAACAACACTAAACTTAAGTAATTATAGACAATATCATATATACGATATATATATATGATTATATATGTATTTAAACATAGTGTATAAACTTTTAATTGGTTCTTTTCCGTTCTTTTCCGGCATATATGAGTATAGCAAATTCGTTAAAAAGTGTCCTTCTCCTTGACACTTGCCATCCATTCGTCGATGACCAGTTCATTGCGATAGGCTGCGCCAAAGGGTCCCGCATAGCTCATGAACGCTGCCGAGACGAGACAATCACCGAACAAGTTCTCTTGCCTCATGGCATAGGGCTCTGTTCAACCGTAAAACCATCAACTGCTCATGGGATTTTTCATGGGATATCAACATCGATATAGCAAGATATCTATAATACATACATATATACGTGTATATGTATATATATATATACACATAAATATATAATAATGTAGTATATATATAATATATATATATATAGTTGGATCATGTTGGATCAATGCATTTTCTAATTGAAACAGACTCTGCCAAAGGCTTCTACTCCAGACTTTTCCCTCAAACTATTGGCCATTGCTGCCACTCTCGGATCAGATTTTCCATGGATTTTACTGGTTCAGGATGGTTCCGCTCCGGTACTTGCAATACAACATTCCTATCATCACCCAAACAAATCATGCATAGGGTTGAATCAAATGGTTGAATCATAGGAAAGACATGGAAAGACGAGTTGTGATTGGCCACTAAATGGCACAGATATATGACCTGAGATTGTTGGTATATTTGCTATCCAAGCACTCTTAAGGACACAAATTGCTTTGGCATTGCAACTTCCCAAGACTTTGCCAGTGAGTTTGTCTGAAAATAGAATGCCCACAAAATCCAAGGTGTTATCATACGTAATTTCATATCATTTCCCCATTCAAATGGCAATTTTGGTGGTCCTGGTATTTTCATCTATTTACAGACACACTCAGTGCGTAGCATAGATTTGCTTAAGGGCCAACCCCCCAAAAGAAGGTATTCCTTCGCTTATACATTCCCCAAACGATGGCTTTTCTGGAAAATAACAAATAACATCAAATAACCTTGAACATCCTTAAACAAAACCCGTTTTTTTCCGGCAAGTTACTGTGTATCGAACTTGCTCAATGACTCTGTCCAGCGGACTTTCTCACCAGCAAGGCCGTCCACCAGTTTGCCTGGCCAATCTTCAGCCACTGCTTCAGTTCTAGGTTTCTCATGTTTCTTCTCTAAGCATCCCTTGAAGCCGCGCAAAAAAAAAGAAGTGTTCACATTAGATGGTTTAAGCTCTGCAAGTTGATGTGGTTTATTTAAGTTTCACTGGATGATGCGTCAAATTTTCACCATCTCTGATCATCTCTGCCACCTTCTTGGACATGGGCGGGTCAGAGAAATGCTTTACATTTCAAAGGATGCTGAAGCAAAGTTCAATGAATGAATTTTTGATGGAGCTATGATTTGTTTCTTTGACAGGCTTGCTTACGCGATCAAACATTTTCGAACATCACGTTTCAATACGTTTCATGTGTTTTTTTCCAATCCCTGCTTTTTGAAGACATTGTTGTGCAGTTTGGAACATTTTGGAACCATTTCATGTCCATGTTATAGACATATATAGAAATGCAAAGACATATTTCGCCGCTAGGCCAGGACTTGATCTTATTGCCAGGACCTGACGAAACTGAGCAGACAGAATGTAGCTATAGGATGTGAGCAACTGCCGCGGGATGCCGCGGGCGTTGCAGAAACGATCTCTTGACATCTCGGTCCTCTCGGTCCTCCGACATCTCTTTTCACTTCTCATCTTTTCTCATCTTTTCTCATCTTTTCTCATCTTTTCTCATCTCATCTGATTTCATCTCATGTCATGTCGCCTCATCTCACCTCATCCAGTCTCATCTCATGTCTGGTCACCTCTTTTTTCCTCTTCTCAACTTTTTGCAGCTCATCTCATCTCATGTCTTCTCATCTCTCCTCTCCTCTTCTTAGATCATCCCAGATAATCTCAGATAATCCCGGCTCATCTCAACTTTTTTGATCTCTATTCTCAGCTTTTCTAATCTATTCTTAGCTCATCTGAAGTCTTCTCAGCTTGTCTCAGCTCATCATGCTCATCTGCCCTGATTTCTAGAAGAAACACGGACAGCGCGCAAAACGAGAAAAAATGGGAAAAAATGGGAAAAAAAAAAAAACAAACGTTGTCGCAACATTGGGGCAGCCACTCCATGGTTGCAATCGAGTTGCCGACAAAAGACCTATATATTATAATACGTATATATATATATACACAGAACTACTCCCGCGGCAACCATCCCGTTCGGAAAAAAAGGCGGCGGCCTGCGCGCTCCAACTTCACTTTGAGCTCTTCAGCCGTTCGGGCCAGTGTTTCCTTCCGCATTTAAATCAGCTGGGAAATCCTGGGAAAATCATCCATCATGTGACGAAAATGGAGCTTTAACTGGGAAAACCATGGGAAATCTATGAACATCAACATCTATAAATGATACCGTCAACTACGGGGACCCTTGAGGGGGATTCTAGAACCCCGGGGTTCTACAATCATTTTCCCAGGGGGGGCCCTGGGGATCAACTTGATGATGTTGGAACCTTGGCAGCTTGTGTTGGGGGGGTTCTGGAATCATATCATGGGGAATCAGGAAAATGATCCTAGAACCCCTTCATTTTGGAGCCTTTCTGTTGTCAAAAAACGGAGTCAACAATTGCACCTAAGCAAAACCCGCAATCTCACAAACTCAATTATCCGCCTGCTTCCTTTGCTCCCATGCTAATCCCCTTTTCCTATTTCTAACCCCCCTAATGAATAAAAATAGATCCCGGTTGTCATTTCCGGGAAATTTCAGGTTGGTCAATTTGATCTTTAATTAATCGCATTTAGAAAACATTTTTCGGGGTCAAGATCCCATTTGAGGGTTCATCTTATCATCTTAATACTAAAAACTGATTGGCTGGGACTGGTTATTACTCGCGTCCATGACATCATTTCATTTTTTGATTAGTACTTAAGGTTTCGATGTAGTTATCAGGGGAAAGCGTCGTAAGACAATTTTTGGCAATATGTCAAAAAAATGACATATAGTAGTTTTAAAGTATGTCTTAATCTGTTTTAAAAAGAACTTTCTGGCACCCAACACCTTTCGGTTGATGAATCAATTTGTTTTTTTCCAATTCTTGTTCAAGGATTTTGCAGGATTGGGAGGTCTAAAATCATATCTATGGGCCTTTGTGACGACAAATCCACAGAATGAGTTGGGAGATATCATTTCAGAACCGTGTGTAAATCTCAAATGTTTCCGAGTAGTAGTTAATTTTACTTAAATCAAATTGGGTTCTTCATTTTGGTTCAGAGGATTTTGCAGGATTGGGGGGTCTAAAATCATATCTTTGGGCCTTTGTGAAGACAAATCCACGGAATGAGCTGGGAGATATGATTTCAGAACCTTATGCAAAATTCAACCGTTTCGGAGTGATAAATCAAATTGGTTTCTTCATTTTTGTTCAGAAGGTTGTATAGGAATGGTGGGTCTAAGTTCATATCCAAGGCCCTAGTGAAGATAAATCCGCAGAATGAGTTGGGAGATATCATTTCAGAACCGTGTGTAAATCTCAACCGTTTCCGAGTAGTAGTTAATTTTAGTTAAATCAAATTGGGTTCTTCATTTTGGTTCAGAGGATTTTGCAGGATTGGGGGGTCTAAAATCATATCTATTGGGCCTTTGTGAAGACAAATCCACGGAATGAGCTGGGAGATATGATTTCAGAACCTTATGCAAAATTCAACCGTTTCGGAGTAATAAATCAAATTGGTTTCTTCATTTTTGTTCAGAAGGTTGTATAGGAATGGTGGGTCTAAGTTCATATCCAAGGCCCTAGTGAAGATAAATCCAAGAATGAGTTGGGAGATATCATTTCAGAACCGTGTGTAAATCTCAACCGTTTCCGAGTAGTAGTTAATTTTAGTTAAATCAAATTGGGTTCTTCATTTTGGTTCAGAGGATTTTGCAGGATTGGGGGGTCTAAAATCATATCTATTGGGCCTTTGTGAAGACAAATCCACGGAATGAGCTGGGAGATATGATTTCAGAACCTTATGCAAAATTCAACCGTTTCGGAGTGATAAATCAAATTGGTTTCTTCATTTTTGTTCAGAAGGTTGTATAGGAATGGTGGGTCTAAGTTCATATCCAAGGCCCTAGTGAAGATAAATCCACATATTTTTTTTGGGGAGATATTATTTCAGAACCGTGTGTAAAACTCAACCATTTCCGCGTAACAAATCATATTGTTTGTACATTTTAGTTCAGAGGGTTGTACAGGAATGGCGGGTTGTACAGGAATGGCTTGGTGAAGATAAATCCACAGAATGAGTTGGGAGATATCATTTCAGGACCTCTTGTTGCATTGGTGATTGGTACCTGGCATCCTGTTTTTTTTAATCTGCGTTTATGCACTTTGCATGTTTTGGTTCAGGAGGTTGCGCAGCCAAAGCGATAATTTCATATCCATGGTCCATGGCCCATGTGAACATAAACCTTCTTACACATAGAAACGGCACTTTATCTTTCGGCGCACCATGTCTAGAAAAAAATAAAAATGCAACAAATACCCGTAGAGTGTTATACACACACGTAGAAATCCTACTCCCAAAATGGCACATTTTCCAATGACAAGAGTTCCGGGCACTTTGGACAGTGCCCAAAACGATGGGCACCAGGCTTTCCAGGTAACTACTTCCACATGATCCATAGATATCTGAAGTGGGCGGAAACAGCAAATTACAACATCAAAAAAAAACAACTCTAGGAACCAAAACCTCCAGGGTTCTACAATGGGGGGAGGTCAGGTGACAATCATATCGCGTACCCATTCTAGAACCCTAGAATTTACCCCCAGGGGGGTACCCATTCTAGACACTTCGTACTTGAGGGTATTATAAATGGACATTTATATATGGAACATCATCTTAAACTATTGTTGGGTGATTTTCCAGCAAGCCATGTTTGATTACTAGAGTCACTAGAGACTCACGACCCTCCAAAGGCATCCGCAGCACCGATGCTCGTTGCGCCTTCTCATTGTTGGATGAGTTGAATTGGTCGTTCAGGTTCTTCACAAGGTCCTGAACCTTCTTGAGTTCCTTGGTTTCCAGGTCAGGTACTCTTAGGATCTCCTAGGCAACTTGTCGTGAACTAGAAGGCAAAAGGGAACCAAGGTGGATTGACTGCTGAATCCCACCGAGCAATGATCCATCATGCGACAAGGAGGCCCCATGCGCAAAAAGATGTGCATTCTCCAATTGCCAATGGCAGCACACTGTTTGAAATCTTGTTCAAATTGATTCAAATTGCCTGTTTCTGGTTTCTTTTGTCCTCCATTTTCAGAAAAACAAACATATTGGACCAGCTTTGACAGGCTCCTTTTAAAGGCTTTGGCTAATTTTGGCTATATGGCTCCAAATTAGGGACTCCCTTGTGCTGCTTGGTGAGGCGCAGCATTTGCTTCTCGCAATTGCTTCTGCTTCGACTCCAGCTTCTCTTGAGCTTGGCGAAGCTTGTTCCTGGCCAGCATGGCATACATTCACCATGGCGGGGATGTGCCTGGATGTTCCTGCTACATCTATATCGTGCGGAAAAAAGTGTCGGTCACATCTTCGGTCCTTTTGGGTTCCACTTCTCGATAGATCTCTGCATAGATCTTCATCGCATGAACCCATTGACACAATGCACCAGCCGCCAAAGAGACGTTTGACCTAAGCGGAGCAACACCACGGCAGTGTGAGCTTCGAACAGTGCAAAACTTACAGTAGACAGCTAGAATTGCGCATGGCGGGTCCAATCATCCGATCGAACAGGCACCCCAAAAATAGACTTGATTGCCCCACTGAAAGTGATGAAGCATGATGAAGCTCATCGGCAAAAACAAACTGAGACGTTGGCACCAACTTTGGCGTGAAGTTGGAGTCTTTTGTAAATTTCTCAATCTTCCGGAGGGTGGTGTCCTTGATATTGTCCTGACAAGACATCTCCAGCAGCTCCCAATGATTTTTAGGCTCCCTGGCCACCCTACGAGGGGGTAAAAATGAGTCGTTTTTTAGAGGTAAGAATGATCACTTGTTCCATCATTTTCCCCAACAAGTGGCTATCATTCATCCAGAATGGTTTGGAGCAACCCGGATCTCCTTGTCAAAGTTCTTAATCCTGACAAGGAAGTTGGTATCGTTCAGCTCAGTCTTGGCCTTGTGCGGGATCCATGGCGACGCACCCCTCATTCTCCCTCTAAAAGCCCTGATTCTCGTTTTGGATTCATTTCGGGGCTCATAGGGCTATTGAATAGAGTGACTGATGTAATAGATTTACTATTGGGTAGATGGCATTATGTGAATTTATTCCTGTCTCTTCCATACGTTTGAGGCCATGCTCCGCTGCAAAAAGCATCCGCCACTGAGCCACGCCTGCCCCCATGAAGGTGTCTTCTCCATGACGGTCATCACGGCACACATGGTCTTCATTACCGCCTCTGGTGGCTTTGCATAAGCTTTCACCTCGGGATGGGCATGATGGGCACGGGCCAAATGGACCAGCCCCCGAGAATTGGGTGAAGCGGCTTCTGAAGCGTGTATCTTTGTGATTTCTCCATGTTTGATATGTCCAATAAATATTGGGCATTTACATGGATTCCCCATCAAAATGACAAACAACTTGTTTTTTCGTAGAAAACACGTGGTCCCTTAAAGCCAGCCCAAAGAAGAGGAATCTCTCAATGTTTTTCCAAGTCCCGCCTCCGCGATGGATTTCTTGTCCAACTTTTCCAAAGCATCGACAGCTGCATCCAATGCAGGCATGGCCTTCTCCAAATCGCGTGTGGCATCATCTGCCAAAATCTTTGTCTCCTTCGCAGCTTCCACGATCACCCTGATCTTCAGTGTTTCTAACAATCCATGTCATGCGGAAAAAAAAGCCCAGTATCACACAGTTGTTGCACAATTCTTGCATGCAAATGACATTTTGCCGGTTGCGTGTGGCCAACCTCAATAGGCTTCTTTGCAAGACTTGCAACCAATGTGTGAGATAAAATCTGCCAGTTCAACTTTCACAATGAAATATAGTCATTAAAACTGTCATTCAGATGAATTATTCTTTAATATGTGCCATGGTCAAAATACGGTATAACATGGTATAACGATATATTGGTCATTCCACTCTCATTCGTGATTCCCATCCGCCAAATTTTAAGGGTGCATCTCGTCCACCGCTGCGGGCGCTGCGGGCCTTGGCTTCTTTTTCGATGCGAATCGAATCCGCCTCGACCTGCGCTTGCTGCGCATCTGCTTTGGATCTTTCGGCTGTAATGACCTGCCGGCGAACTTGGTGGTTGATTCATATCCAAGAGAAGGGATTAAACATGGGATATAATATGATTTAATGAAATGAATGGGATATTATAATATGCTATTATGATATAACAAATAATTATATAGTAATGATATAGTGGCTAGTTGATTCATGGTGGGATTCCCAGCTCATCGACGATGATATTCAAGAACATCAAATAATTATAGAGGATAGTATCCACCCATGGTATCACCACAATCATCAACCAACAGGGCTCATTGGTCAACCGTCAGTCTGCCAAAAAGTCTGCACCGCCGGAGATTTCCAAAAATCCTTGAGGTCTCCGGTAGTCGGATGTTAGTCCATCTGTGTCGCTGAATCGCGCCTTCAGGAGCTCCTCACACTCTTTGGCCTTTACGTCACAAATCTTCTGTTTCTCTTCCTCGGGGGCGGGAGCTAAAAGCGGGGATCGTCAAAGATGCCGTAGAAAAAGCAAGAACAACAAGAGAAGATCAAAGGGACACTCTGAAAAAGTGATTGATATAATAGTTGATATAAATTAAAAAAATAATAGTTAGTTATATACATATATAACATAAATATATATATATATAATATCATAATGTTCTTGTTCTTGGAAACTGATTGGCATAGCTCATCCCAGTAATTCACCCCAGTGAACCCAGTGGACTAACTTGGACTAACTTGGACTTGTTCACCCCCATGGCAATGTGTAGGGGGAATCCATAGTGATTATATAATGCATTTTATATATCATATTTTATCTGTTTACCATAGATTTCCGTCAGTCATGCTTGGCAAACTACTGCTTTCTCTGCTGTTTTTTCTTCAGAGGCTCTAAGTCTATACTCATCTCAGCAACTTGCACGCGGGCATCATCCAGCTTCCTAAGCGATGACATGGGCACAACTGGCGCACAACTGGGGCAGTGATGTCCTTGTCCCAACAACAGACATATATAAATTCGGATAGCCATCATGAACCAATCCCAGCGGATTTCTGTACTGCACAGTTGAAGCGGACTCTGAGACCCCAATGAGCTCCAGCACTTTCCTTTATTACACGCTTTTGTCTGAGAATGGCATACTCCCAAATCCTATGCCTCAGAAACATGTTCCTCCAGAAAAATTGCTACAAAAATAATGGCTATACAGATCTATAAAGTAGTATAATATGGGCAAATTCTCCACAATTCTTAGGGCTAGCCTGACCGACCGCAACAAAGTGCAACCGCAACGAGTCACGACAAGCCGTTCCGCAGCTTGTCTGCCGCAGCCCCAAGCTCCTTCTGCTTGTCCTGTTCAGGCTGGGTCAGGTGACGCTGACGTCAAGCGCATCACTTCCAGGATGTTCCAGGAGACAGGATCAGAACATGAAAAAATGATGAATGGTTTGATCATGGAACTATCATGGAACTATCATGGAACTATCATTCATGAAAACATGTTCCTGGTGAATATGAATGGTTTGGAAATGGTTTGTCCACCGAGTTTGAAACTCTGAGACCCGTCCCTGTGAGTCCACTGCCTTCAACATCTTCATGTAGCCCTGCACGAGTTCCAGATAGTTGGTCGGCGTTACATAGTTCATGCGTTTCTGCTCCTGGGACGGAAGCGAATGACGAGGGGTCCCAAATCTGGGGTCTTTCAGCAATGTTAAGCAATGTTAATCATATTAGAATCAATGTCTGTCCAAATCCACTGGTTAGTCAATGTCAAAGCAATCATGTTCCCTATGAAAATAATGTTTAAAATGCCCGTAACTTGAAGGTATGCCCCAACCTTCAAACACCCTTCGACCATCACGAACTGCACCCGTCATGGCACCTGGTAAATGCGCGTGGAGAATCGCATGACGGTGGTGTGTGCAGAACCAAAAATTTCAGCCACCGGTGGGCGGAGAGACTCTTCAAGTTCGCCTGATGAACACGGCGCGAGCGACATAACGAGTCCCATTCATGGATGGCTGATTTTAAGATTCCAATCATCCAGCTCTTGCTTGATCCCTGCAATTCATAGTTGCCAGTTCTGTGACTGGAGAAAATCCGTATGTCCCACATCACTTTTTTCCGTGCCCCCAAAAAAAGATAGACATACGTCATATATGCGATACTATATAATCATATAATATTATAATAATGTATAATATATATATATACATATGTTGCATGGTCGTAACAAAAATCCATGAGTTGTTGGTTTGAGATGCCTCAGTTTCCATATTCAACATCCTTTAGGCAATTCTTATGGATTCGTATGGTAGTCGTATTCCTTGGATTGAATGACTGGAAAATTTACAGAAAACCCTTATATTTCATGGGGAAAGCCATAGTTTCCTGCATATTTTCCTTTCAACATCCTTTAACCAATCCAGCGATGTATGCTGCCTGTGAACTGACCATAACTTGAGCAGTGTTCAGTCGTCTCTTGTCGTCCCACTTGTCGTCCCTTATGTCCCTTGAAAAACTGGTTGGTTAATAGGATTTGCATGGATTTCACATAGTTGGATGGTGATAAATCCCAATTTGTCGGGGGGTAGTTGGTGTAACCCCCTATAACCTATAATCATCAATATACAGCTGTGTAGCAGCCACTTCTCTCTTGGGTTAGTCCCAAAAAAATAGGGGAACCCCCCAATTCCAATGGATGCTCATCATCTTCATTCATTTTCTCCATTCTTTGATGGCCCTTTAACATGGCCAACTGGATGAGTTTTTTTCACCAAAATAGTTGGTTAAGAATAGATTTCCACATGGATTTTCCATACTGGATGGTGATAATCTGATAATCCCCAATTTGGATAAGTATTGGACTATCTATGTCTATTTATCACCATCCAGTATGGGAAATTTATGATAAATCATTTACCTGGATTTCCCATAATGTGGGTAAAACAATGCCATCTGCACCATCCCCCAGTCATCACCAGAAATATATATATATTATATATATATATGTGCTATGGTTACCATTCCCAGTCATGAGTGGGCCCTGCCACGTGCCCTGCCACTTCCCAGTCCTTCCGTGAGGAACTTCAGGGCCACTTCGGTCAAGGCTTCGGCAGGCCAGGGCAGCAACCAAATGGCCGTGGTACAGCTCACCAGCGAGGGGTACATTCCTCGAAGCCAGAAGGGGAATCAAAGATGGTCAAAGCATGGGGGATCCATAGAATAGAAAACCATGATGTATAATATTTATAGGGGTTATAACTAGTTCTAATTACTCTGAATATTTCGAGATGTGGGGGGTTTTGCTGAGTCATGGGGGTTCCCCAGTCGTCACCATGGTTGTTGAGTTAAGCTATCTTAGTAAAATGGTCTGACCATGACGACTGGATGATTTGGTAGTACCCCCATGACAAAACGGAAACCTCCATGTGGTTGGGAAATTCTGCATTTGTGGCTCCAACTGGCTCCCCATGCATACGGAAGATAATGGAAGATGGATAGCCAGAGTTCAGCTCAGTGCTCCCCCAAAACCACTGGATAGTTGATCAATAGATTGATTTTCTTGGCAAAAATCCACAGTAGAGGAGGGCTTTAACCTCCGATTTTCTGGGCTGTTCTTTTCCTGTAGATCTTCCCCAGAAAATTTTGGGAGATCACGAAGCTTGGGGAATCATCATGATCTATGGGGATGGCCCTCCAAAGAATACCATTTCAGCTGCCCTCCAAAGCTGCTACTTTGAATATGAATATATGAATCAATCCAATTTGGATGCAGCCATTCACAGTCATCACTTGGATGCAGGGCTGCTACAATGACTACATACAACGTCTACACGCGGCGTTGGCGTCAAGCGGCGGCAGTAGTCGCGGAAGTTGTTTCCGATGTAGGACATGCAGAACACCTCAGCGCTGCGATGATTCCCACATACCAAACCAAACAACCTGTGATGATCTGATGGACCGGAAGACTTATAATGGGATTCCATTAGATCATGATTTTTTCGCATTAATAGATGATGAAACTCCCTGAAACTCCCCAATATCATCAATATCTAAAGGAAAGTATGAGGCTAAGTTGCAATGTGAAGGTTTTCGCGCACCCGTGAGATGAAGAAGTCATACATAGCTTCTGGAGTCGGCGCAATCTTGGCTTCCTGCAACTCTCTCTGGGCACATCTTTAAAATGGACCCAAAGAAAGACTCCTTAAACAGATTCCATCATGTGTATACATACATATTATAAAGATATAGAATTATATATTATATATATATAATTATAAATATATATATATATAAGTATTAAATCGACAAAGCGTCAACAACTTCAGCCTTCAGCAGTCCTTGCCAGCTTTCTCCAAATTGGCTCGGATCGCTTGCAATTCATCACCTGTGAAGAGGTTTGGCACCTCACCCGAACTGAGCATGTTCGCGACATCCTCCAAGAAACTCTCCTCCACAATCTCAGTGTCCTAATCCCGGTGATCCCGGTCATCCCGGTGATTTGAGATGTCCGTGTCACGAGTTTTTAGTGAGGAAAAAACTAGCCACTGCCAGTATGGATAGATATTAGGATATGATTGGTTCTGATATGGAGATATGTGCAATATATATCAATATATTGCAATATGCCAGTAAATAAATAAATATACAGTAAATAAATAAATAAGATATGGAGATTGGTTATGATTGGGGTTCGAACGGACACAGTCTGGATAAAGTGAAACTGTCCCCATTCTCTTAGGACTGCACTCCAATGAAGCCCTCATGAATTGATGACTGAGGTCTCCCTGGAACTGGATGTTTTGTTCATATCCAGTCACCCGTCCAAGCTTCTGAGAACAAGAAAGTCAACTTCTGATTCTTCACACCAGTAAGCTCATAGAGCTTCTTCAAGTCTTCCAAGAAGGCATTATGCTTGTACCTCAGTTGTGAAGGATGATCTTGTAGAAGCAAAAAACAAAAAAAAACAACCAAACAAACTCTGTCACGGAGCATAGCTCTGGTGGTCATCTGGTCGCCACATGAGAAACAACAACAGCTCGGGTTCTTTGCTCACAGTGGCCACATGTGGCCACTATCTCTTCCGCATGTTGACACATATCAACATCAATCGATCAACATCGATCCACTAGCATCAACTGTTTAATTACACTGCAGTGGAGTTGCTGCTTGGTGATCTCGATCGAGAAGCACTTGTAAAATGCAATGAAAGAAGCCAATCTCGTCTGACAATGTCGTCCAGAACCACCCACACCGATGAGAAGAGCATTTCCTCCAGGCATCAGTGAATCAGTGATGACAGTGATGAATGCCGGCGCCTACCTGTTTTATGTATGGCCTGTGGAGCCGGCCCAGCGCCGAGTCAGTGTGGGTCCTTGTGGCTGCTTCAGGATTCGCAAGACCTTGCAGCAGATCTCCACAGCCTCCTTGAACCTGAGATCCAAACATGGTCAACGGAAAAAACATGAAAAACACACATACGAACTATGCATGTACCGTTTGACCCTCCAAATACCCACCAAAAAGTGGTAAAAGTGCTAAGATGTACTAAGATTATGGTGTAAACACACAATTTTCATGGCTACAAACTGAGGGTCAAACGGTACTCACATGCGTTTTTCTACGTCATTTCTTCATGCGGCTGGATTGTGGTTGGTCTCTGCAGCCTGAGGAGCATGACCAGGGACATTGGAGACTTCTTGAACATTGCATTGTAGTCCTGGGCCATTTGGCCATGATTCCCCAAATGGTGAGGGAGAACAGTGAGGTCAGTATAATTTACCCAGAAATAATCACAATAGATTCAATAGATCATCATTTAGATTATCATTGTATATCGTCATGTGATAGATTATCTGCCAATTGCAGCTGCAGAGATCTGCTCGTGCACCAAAGTGTACAGCTGCATCTGGCCTCGTTCCTGCTCTCCATGAACTTCTTCAGACCTACGTCGGATGTGCAGGATGGGACCCTGGTGCTTTTCAGGATGGGACAACATGTAGCGATGTGATTCGTCTTCATCAGATGGTGGAAAACACGAATAATATATGTAGAAAATATTGTATATAAGGGACAGTCCCCCAACCAGCACAAGGGACTCCTTGGAATTACTAATAGATATATAAGGCCTTATTAATAGGAACATGTCGACGATGGTCCACAGCCTCAGTAGAACGAGTTCCTCCCAAGTCTTGTTTGATGTGACGCATGAACATGTATTTCAGAACTTACTTTCTTCCAAAAAATCCCCACCTTAAACACTATTCTGACATAGTTTCTGACATAGTTTCTGACATACCATCTGGATCTTTTTATGGCGTATATATTCTGACATTCTATTTGACATCTTTCTGGTATCTATTCTGGCAGTCTATCTGGCATGAATTCTGACATTCTCTCTGTTTGGGGCGAGCTGGAACAGAAGTAGAGAAGAGGAGGCGAGGAGGAGGATGAGAAGAAGAAGGAGTTGCACCTTTGTTAACATCTAGAGACCCTCACCTGGCAGGTGGGCAAATATGTTATCCACCAATAGAACTACAGCACCCTCCTGTACTCAAACATGGCTTGCTGGAAAATCACTCACGTATAGAGATGAATTTCTCAGTTCCAGTTCGGATTTGTCCAGCTAGCCATGTTTCATTTTAGACTGTCCTATCCGGATATGCTCAAATTCACCAACAATGTTGCCATATGGCTATGGATCAATACCTATTAATACCATTTTTAGGGGGATGAACATCCATTTACCAGCTATTTTGATGTTCACCAGGGGTACCAGGGTTTTGACACACTGCCATATCGTCATTGGGGCATCGGGCCATCTGGCCTGAATCACTGGTGCGATCGTGCATGTAGTCGTAGACCGCATCTTCGGCTTCTGGGTTGCTGAGATCCAAGGCCGCGAACACAAAGTCGGGATCTCCGCCGTCGATCCTTGAAACGAACAACGAGTTCTGTGAACTGTTCACGGAGGTCGAAAAAGAGGGGCCTATACAGAAAAGCCATGTGGGAAGATGTAGCACTATAGATGATGTATACATAGTATAGATGATGCTGATGCGAATAAATCTTATATAATTGTAATATAAAATAAATATAATATAATATAATTATAAAAATTATAATATATAATTAATTATTGTATATATATATTATAAATTATATATAGTATATTGATAGATAATATATGATAATAGAAAGATCATAAAGCCATGGACACAGCCATGGATTCACGACGCCAGGATTCTCTTTCTGTCTCACCTGCAGGCCGTTGTCCATGGCAGCATCTAGGAGGTTGCGGAACTTCTCCCGGTCCTGGCAGTCACGACATGTCACGACATGTCACGGCACGGCACGACACGAGGTTGGACACGATGGTTTGAGCATGTGTTCAAAATCTAGGTATATAGTATTTCACTACTAGATATTACTAATTGTTAAGTTATGATAATCAAAGGTTATCAATGGTTATCATATTTAGTGATCCCTATATTGATTTCTTGAGCCATCTTGATACTTAAGATATCTATAAGATCCATA
Source organism: Cladocopium goreaui (assembly GCA_947184155.2). Taxonomy (NCBI): domain Eukaryota; class Dinophyceae; order Suessiales; family Symbiodiniaceae; genus Cladocopium; species Cladocopium goreaui. Next base: position 715,538 of record CAMXCT020000202.1, on the reverse strand, counting down.
TTTTCTTGCTGCCCGACCTTCGCCTGACACATGGCTCTCTCTCTCTCTCTTTTGCCCCTTTTGCCCGGATTTTGCCCCTTTTGCCTCGTGGTTGATGAGGCGATCCATAAAGACGCGACAGCATTCGTGGTACCACATGCGCACAATCTGCTCCTTTTGCTCATGCACCTGGAGATTCGTGAGATTTATCATGAACTCATGGGGCTACAGGCAGCCTGGTTTGACCCGACTGAAGCGCTTAAAAGTGCTAAGCTAGCTGGCTGGACTGCTAGCTTTGGACAAATTTTTGTTGGCTCTAAGCTGGTTCAATGAGTATTGCAATCACCACAAGTGCAAAAGCAGTACCTGTGTGAAGTCCTTCAAGGTCATACAGTACTAGTCTCTTCGGTTTCATCCTGTCTGATATGATTCATTGACTGTTCAGACTTTCCAGAATCCCAAGTCAAGTTTCAACAGAAACGATCACAAAGCTTTAGTTTCTGTATTTTACCAGGTCAACCGGAAATGGGGATAAATACAACAAACCGTTAAGCGGTCAGCACTGTTTTGAACCAACGCTACAGAGTAGATCGATGATATATACACTACATGGTTTTACTGCAGGAGTTTTTACACCCCCCTCGGGCGAGCAGGGACGACTGCGGAGAACGAATAACCCAGAAGAGCATACCCTCGCGGGTAGCCAAATCTGTTTATTTGGTTTTGATCATTTTTATGCAGTCTTTCAAAGGTCCCTTTAAAAAGCTCAAGCCCGTAAAACCCAGCGCAGCTTTGCAAGGAAGGCACATTACCATGCCGCATCTTGCGCTATGCTACAAAAGAAAATCATCGTCTACCTGCGGTTCCAATAGATCCACCGGCCGCCGGCCTCGTCACGGTAATACCAAGCCCCACGCCAGAAACTCCATTCTCGGCGTGCACCATAGTGATCACGATTCCAACTCCAGGAGGCATCCGGGCGACCGGAGCTTGCAGCCTTTGATGTGACTCCTTTGCTTGCTGCTTTTGCAGTGGGCGGTGTCTCAGGCTCCAAGAATGGTCGCGCTCCTGCTTTGGGTGTTGGTGGTTCGGGTGCAAGAAATGGTGCATTGTTGGGGTCAACTGGGGCATCAGCGTGCGAGGCATCTGCGCGAGCAGAGCTTGAGGCGGCAGTGTCATCATGTGTGGTGACGGATGCATCAGCTTCGGCTTTGCGTTTTCGCTCAGTGGTGGGCGCGACCGTGGGGTCGGCCTTATGACCTCCAGGACCTCCAGCCTTTGCAGCGGCGCTCTGCTTCTCTTTGCGTTCAAGGTTTCCCCGAACCAATGGAAGATTTTCCTCATACACCTTTTCGAGGAATTCAAGAGTGCCATCAAAAGGAACTTGGACAGTGCCCTTCCAGGTCAAAAGGCCACGGAATGCGCCACGGCGACCGATGTAGCTGACATATTCATCCTCTGTAAAAATGTGGCGGCCGAACATGAATCCCCAGACCTTCTTCCATGTTTTGCGGAACTCAACTGGGAAACCATCAACACCTCGAGGCTGGGACATGAAAATCAACTTAGATAAGCAGTTTTCATTTTGGGCATTGGCGGCGACGCCAGCCGAGATCTGAGCTTTGGTCCTTGGGGGATCGGGGAGGTTGCCATATGCGAACATGTCGTCGAATATGCAGTCCTGCAGGTCCTTCCCCTCACCGTGGATGCGGTCGCAAAAAGTGACGTCGCTGGAGTATCTGTCTTCCACGTCCTCGTAGCCCAGCGCTTTTGCACGTCGATGCCTGTCGCGGCAGTCTTTGAGGACTGCTGATTCCACGGATGTGATTCCCCTGGGGCCCAGTTCCCGGCGAAGCAGATTGGCTTGCTCATCCGTCAAGGCTGTCAGCAAGCTTCCGCTCATTTTCCCAAACATTCCGAACCCGGCGAGACTTTGCATTCGCCGTTCAAGGATGCGTGTCCTCCTGTTGGGTTTGTCGGCCTCTTTTGTATCGCCACTTTCGTCCACTGGGAGTGGCTCATATCCACATGTGGTGCATGTCACTTGGCCACTGACGTACTCAACCTGGCAGAGGGGGCAGGAGCCCATGAAAGGTTCGCAGTACTTGGGTGCAATGTAAACACGGCGCGTCCTTGCGGACGGCTGGTCAACTTGCATTGGGGCAGTGGCTGCATCATCATCAGTGGACTTGGCATCGGGTCGCCCCGTGCTGGTGTCATCCATTGGGTCGTCATTTGCATCATCTCGGGCAGTCAGGGTGACCGCTTTGAATTTCGGTGCTGAGGCTGATTCCGCGCCTGTCCATGAACTGGGCTCGAGATTGCTCTCGGCGCGGGTCCAAAGCACCTGTCCTTCTTCTGAGATGCTGACCAGAAACTGCGGTGGAATGCGTTCTGAACACAAAATACCATCCATTTCTGTGCGACTAAAGATGACACCAGCTTCTACTGCTTGCCGCATTGCGATTTTGACTTCGACTGGACATTTTGCTCTTAATCCAGATCGATACCCCTGTGTGCCGATACAGTGTTCTGCCATGTAGATATGAGCACGGCCACTGTTGACTGTGTCACCGCCGCCTGGGATCAGGCCGTTCTGTGCGATGCTCTTCCAGCTGCTTCTCATCGTGCGATGGAAGACAACCTCAGGGACCTCAGTCATGGCACACAGGGGCACGCCAGTGAAGGCGGCTTTTCGCTCGGGGGATACTTGGTTTGAGCAATACACCATGGTTGAATTGGCATAAAGACCCCCTGCGGTTTTCAAGGCAGCTTCGGAGTGACCCTGAATTGCACGGATTTTCACAGGGTAATACGGCATGCCTAGGCCATTGTCGACAGGAAAATGGGAGATCTTTGCACACAAGAATTGGAACCTACTCTTGCCATGCTTGTCGATCTTCATTGCGGTGCCAAACAGGTTTGCGACAGTGATGAAAACATCTGGGGGCACTTCCTTGCGGAAGGCTTTGGCAAAATCCTCCAAGTCAATCCAAAGGTCTTTGTCCATTGGCACCTTGGCACAGGATCCATGCCCCCTGCAAACTTTGTTGACACGAGTTGCAAAATCAGAAAATTTCTTGTCGACACGAGTCTGGCCAGCAATGGTCTCAACGTCGGATGCCGATATCAGCTCCAGCTCATACGCCGTACCTTCAAAGAGGATACCGGGCACATCGTCCCCGTCTGCATTGGTCACCATTGTATATTGGTATTCAGGCAAATGCTCTTCCATCCAATATGCTTTCACGTGGCCGGATGCATGTCCCTCTAAGCGCGCAGTTGCCTGCGGCTGGTACTGGCTGGATGTGGCTCTCTTGTCATCTGCGGGCTCATCCAATGGTGCTGGTGCTGCTTTCGGTCGCGACTTCAACATGACCTCAGCCGTTTGGACCAGGATTGTTGCTCTGCTGGATGCAGCGGGCTCGCCGTCGCCGGCGGCCTTTGGAGGGTCATCTTTGGGAGGCTCAGCGAACGTGCCCGAAGGCATCGTCTTGGTGTCGATGTAGTCCTCAGTGTCAGGTTGTTGAGCTTCGACGTCCTCCTTGGTGAATGACCTGCCCGTCGGCGTGATGTGTCTTCGGGACTCTCCAAAAAGCAACTTGGTGATGTTTGCACATGTCTCCTGATAGGATCTTGGCAGCTCGTCCAGGACGGCGCTCATGTTCCTCCGCAAATCATCCCATGTCTCCTGGCCACACTGAGCAAGCTCCAAACCAATTCGGCCAACCCGCCATCCGCAATCAATTGCGAAAAGGGTAGCTGTCCAAAAGGCAGCAAGACGCGTGCGATTTTCTTCAGAGTTGGCGAAATGCCACTGGTCTCTGAATTCCATTGCGTCGGCGTACCCCTTTGCTTTCAGCCACGGATACTTCGGATTGGCAAGCCCTTGCGGGCTGCTGGTTAGAGCTTTAAATCGGGGCTCCAAAACATCAAAGAACTGGTCAAAGATAGGATGGATGCCATAATCTGCGCTCCAAGGCGCGGTCGTGAGACCGGCCGACTGCAAATCCAACTCCCGGGCCTTGTTGACAAACCATGTCAAGTGGCGCTCACAATCATCCAGGATCGTGGGCCAGTGCCCGTTGGGGCCGTCGTACGGCCAATTTGGATTTTGGGCAATCCCATCCTCTCCTACCAATTCATTTCCGAACCAGGACAAATGCAGGTTGATGCGTGCATCAGGATAGCGCTCGCGGGCGTCCGCGGCCAATTCAATCCCACGCTTGACCAGCTTCTGCAGAGTCTTGCCCCAAAGCATCTCATGGATGAACTCAGTCACATACTTAGGCTTGCGCTGCCGGTAATGCTCGGACAGGTCAAACTTCTTAAGTGTTTTCCTACGCCCTGTGATCAATGCACATGACGAGTCAGAGACTAAGATCCAGATTACATCATTGACGGGCATCTCTGGCAACATGATCTTTTCAATGTGGGACTCCTTTGGCAAAAAGCAGAAGCTAAGGTATTCTGCAAGCGGATCCTCTCGACCGTAGAACCTCAGGGCCGAAGCCGGCGTCCATTCAGTCATCAGTCCATCCACGAGGTCCTGAGCAGCCTGATTCTCACCTTCATTGCGCATGGCCAATGCAAACAAAATGCGATTGTGAAGGAGCAACCATGCTTCTTTGTTAGCCTCACGTGTGGCTTCGAGCGCAGCCTCGCGGCTGGCCGGGTGTGCTGTGGCATATCGCGAGTCAGCCATTTTAGCAGGACAGGCACGAATGACAGCGGGTGAAATCCTTTTGGATGTTTGGCCCACCACAGCTACCCGGAAACACTCATGGAGCATGTCAGTCAACTTGAAGGTATAGTTCTCAGCAAGTTTAAGAGCTTTGCCCCTACTTTGATCATGCTCATGTTTGCCATCACATTTGAATGAGTCTAACACTTCGAGTTCTTTGAAGTTTCCTGCAATAGTCCAACTTTTCTTCATTGGTTGACCGTTGTTTCCAAGAACACCCAACATACAACCATCAAAGTGATGAGTAGTCATGGATCGTTCTATGAGGAATTTTCTAACCATCGGCCATCTCCAATATTTGCAATTCTTGGACAGTTCAAATACTATCAAGGTTCGTTCATCACAAACTTCATCCACAAGTTTGACAAAAGACTTGAACAACTTGGTAAACTGTTTTTGTTGCTCTTTGATTCTTTCTTGACCCTCAACAGTAAGGCCATTCACATTCCCCCATGGGCTACCTCCAACACAAGGCAACGATGCATAAAGTATCAAAGTGCCGTCATTGAAATCATTTCTGAAATCTTGGACTTGGGAGGCTAGCCGTTGCCGACAGCTGTTAGTGGTACCATCTTCTTTTTCGGTAACCCTAATGCAGTGGCAATCTTCATTGGACTTTCTTGGGGTACTAAGTTTCGAATCATCAGAGCAGCAAAATTCGATCAACATTCTGGGCTTAAAAGACTTTTGGGAGCCCCCCTGATTCCCGGCAGCAGTTGCTAGTTTTGGCACCTTAGTGGAGTTCGGCGCCGCGGTGTGGCGGGCTGCTGCTTCTTCCACCTTTGTCGGGCCAATGCCAATGAGATGAATGGCATGCAACCAAAGGGCTGGTCGGGTAAAAGGTTTTGTAAGAATGTCTGCAACTTGGAAACTGGTTCCTACGTTGAGAAGATCGAACTGTTTACATTCAAATTGTTGTTTCAACCATTTGAAGTTGATGTTTTGTGTTTTATTCATGTGTCTCATGGATGCTGATGAACCGGTGGACATGACTGTGATAGTCGCTTGGTTGTCCTCCATAAATTTGACTTGATAAAATTCAGGGAAACTGGCCTTGAGGGAGTTGATGTCCGCTGCACTACAACCTGTATCGACGTTCCCATTACGGATTTCATCAATTTCAGGGTCGATCCTAGTGAACACGGCATCTTCTTGGGGCTTCGCGGCATCGCGAGCTGGCTTACCCTGTAGCTTCTTGAAAAAGTTCAACTGCTCAAACAGGGCCAGCATTGGAATGCCCTCGGCTCTCATGCTGTGATTTGCGGCAACTACCTCAGCCTCAGTTGAAGATATGGCAACAACCGTTTGTTTCTTACTGAATGCATTTAAGGGGTAATACGTGTTGGGGCCTACAAGCACAATGGCACTACCAGTGGTACTCTTGCTATCATGTTCGCCTGCATGATCTGCGTCGGCAAAAAGCCAGAGTTGGCATTCGTCAAAGGCATCCCCAATGAAACCCTCTAGGAAATGGTGCTTTGTACAATGAATGTATGACACCAATCTATGCAAGGCAACATCGCATTCTATGGACCATTTTGTCACTCTTGATGCCAAACTTTGTGTGGCACGCAACAAGTCGAACCTTGCCATTCTGGCGGCAAAGAGTATCTTCATCAAGATCTTGCTGGCCACTGGCTGGAGTTTGCCAGGCTTCTCATCTTCACTGAGTGTGGGCCGTGCGATGCCAGCATCTGTGAATGGTGTTGGCACCTCTTTTAAGGACGATGAGCTGACTTTTGCAAGATTACAAGAGTTTTCTACGCAGGACCCCAGGAAATCACTCATGTCATACCTCACTAAGTTCACGGGCTTGGCCATGACGCCAGCTTTTGTCTTCACAGCATGATCAACCCCCCTGAACTTAGAGGCCTTGGCTTCCTTTTTCGCCTCGTGTTTGTCGCGATGTGGTCCTGGTCTGGCTTTACTTGCCATTGCAAACTGCTTGAATTTGTCAGGTCCATCTTGTCCATAACAGAAAACTGCTTTTCCTGTCCAGAATTCATTTGTTTGATTGCTAGATGTTTTCCAATCGTCTGTATAAACATCATAGCCCCCCTGATTGTTCCCGTCGGTGATGCTAGGACAACTTTTCAATGTTACCTTTTTGTCGAAGAAAGTTATGCGACTTGAATTTTGACAAGTTACATCTCCCCCCTCATCAACCGGCTGGTACAATCTTTTTCGGGGTTGAATGTGGTGTCTGATCCATGCCATGTTGGTTTCATCATGCTCCCACCAGTCTTGTGTTCTGTGTTGTGCGGCTGCTGACTTTTTGGCTTCAAAGGCGAATGCGAAAGGGTGTGCCTGCGAAGGCAACCGGATGTTGTGAAATTCACGGTGCATACAGCCAAAGTAGCGGTCATATGGCTCAGGATCACCAATGTTCACTGCAGCCTTGACGCTTGCCCATGCCTTTTCCAGATTGGCGGTAGGGCCAGCCATCTTGAAGTCATCTACATACACAACCAAAAGACAGTTGAGCTCTTGATGATGAAAAATTGAATGCCAAATGTCAGGTAAAATTTGCTTCCAACCCTGTTTCACCACACGGCTATTGAGATGATTTTCCCAAATACCCCCACTATCTGGATGACCATAAAGGGCAAGTAACATAGGAACCATGGGTTGCCAGTACTTTTTCTCCCAATCTTTGGGCCATCTGTTGCGTGGAAGTGACAACCATGTGGGCACCCCTGTGAAGAGGGCTTGTATGTAGGCTTGGATTGCATCTGCCTGCTGTTTGGAGAATCCGGGCTGACTACCGAAAGCATCTAGCAGCTTTGCTGCTTCCATGGATGCTGGGGAAGAGCCTAACTCATTGAAGAGTGCATGATCGGAATTCTCATCCCTGACATTGTTCCCTTGGAAAACCGTCCTACCCTTGAACTTCCGGCGAGGGTCTGATTCAGGCAATTCAGAGCCCTTCTCATAGCAAGCCTCAAAGATTCGACCTAGGTGCACAGTTTGGCCATTGCGACGAGCCTCAGCTACTATGTCGCGGCATTCACGAACACGCTTCTCATCCCAAACACCCTTATTACGGAGATTATCCCACTCCTTATCAAGGGCGGCCTTGGCCTTGGGGTTGCTGGCAATCTCATCTTTTGATACAAGCCTAGCAACTGAAGCGAAAAGCTCGAGTGCGACCTTGAACTCAAGTTCCTTGATCTTCTCTCTGACGAGCTCTCTTATTCGAGGCCGGTGCTCAATTGTGGCAGGCGCGGCAACTTTTGGCATTGCCGGCACGGAAAACTTTTGGGAAGTGGCTGGAATAATTTCCCAAACATTGCCTACGAGCTTTGCAGTTGCAGGAGGGCGTTGAGTTGCCTCAAGCCGGGCTGGTGAAGACTTCTTCTTTTTGCCCTTGCTGCCAGACGAAGATGCTGGCTTTTCCTCCTGCTCCTTGGCTGCTTTCTTTGCTTCTTCCTCGATGATCAACTTCCTATCTTGGGGTCCTAACATCTTCCACAATTCTGAGTCGATCCCCTCCGGACGCTTTGAACCTTTATAGTTACGTACGATCCGGTGACCATCCCAATGATGTCCGTCTGGAATTATTTCACCTTTAGGGGTCAATTTGAGATCTGGAAATACGGGCGCTTCGGGTGCATCAGGCTCGACATCGCTGTCGGCTGGTAGAGGCGTACCTGGCTCGTATTCATACTCATCTTGTGGCGGATGCAACCTGGACTCAAGAGGCACAGCTTTGGGTGTCTGCGGAATAACCTGGTCCTCGAGGCGATCGGCTTTGGGTGCTTTCGAGTCAATCAGAGCTTTCAAAGGAAAGATGAAACCCTCGGATGGCAATTCCAACCTCTTTGTTCTTTGGATTGTCAGTGCACCCCAGTTGACATGATAATCTGCAGCTTCCAACTTGGCAACTAAGTATTCACCCTTCCAATCATGACCTGGTTGGATGTAATACCCAAGGAAAATTCCTTCATTTGCTGTTGGGGAGAGCTTACCTGATGTGTTATCCAACCTCTTGGGGTTATTCCAGAATAACACTTTAGCACCAAATGGAATGTGCATTGCAGGGAACTCTTCACCAAACCTGAGTTGCCATGGGGATTCACTGCCGTCAAGCTGGGGGCTTGCATTGATCGCGGTCGCATGATGCTGCATGGCCAATGGCCACATCTTCAAAGGAAGTCCTGATTGCAACAAGTTGCTCCGGGCACCTTCCAACATCTGACGAACTTCGCGCTCAGCAAAAGACTTTGATGAATCTACATATTCAATGGAAGTTTGGTGTCTGTAACCCAAATCCTTGATGGCCCTGATCAATTCTGGGGAATTGTCAGTGTACACAACTTGAACATCATCCTTTGATCCAATGAAGTGATTCAAACCATCAACACAGCTTTGTGAGTCCTTGGACTGGCTAGGGTAGACATACCGATATTGGGTGTGCAGATCTTTCAACACCAATGCGACTTGCTCCCCCCTGAAACCCTCTTCTACGTTTTTCTTGATGATGACATGATCCCCAATGACATGGTCACCGAACACTTCAGTTTCGATTCTCTTCTGACCACCTTTCTTTCGTGCCTGAGGTGCCATCATCCTTGCTCGTTGGCAGGTTCTGCAAAAGGGGTTCTTGGGGAAATGCGTGTACTGATGTTGGGTACTTGCAGCTTCAGCCAATAGGTCCTCAGTCTTGCGGCTTCGGATGTACTCCTGCTGAGCGTCATCCTCCACCAGCTCATCCAATTGCTCATCTTGGGCTTCGTCCCGTTTGGCTTTTGAGCTCGACCGTGAGGTCGGCATTGCAAACAACTTTCTGAGGTGCTTATCCTTTTGAAATTGATCTTTGGGATAAACCTTGCAACTATCATCCAAAACTGGGACGTGACCTTCAATCTTGAGCTGGACGACCTTGTCATCTGGACGGACTAGGATTGGTTTGCCATTGGCAGGCCATACGAAACTGTAACCCTGATCTACACATCTCGTTCCTACGGAGAGCACAGCTGGGGTATGATCAAGTACATACGGGTGCACGGGATCTGGCAATGCGGACAACTTGACATCAGCAACCTCGTTTGCCTCGGTCGAACCATTGGCTGTGACTAAGGAAATCGGATGCTCGGCTGCACGGCAGTTCTTGGCACTAACATCCCTCAGCATTCCTTTGGACACAAGATCGGATTCACTACCTGAGTCGACAAGCCAACTAACACCGGCCTTTGGCGCGGCTGTGGCAATTGACGGGAATCGACCAATGTCTCTAAGAGCTTTGGGACCGCTAATGAACCTGCACTCTTTGCATGTGATGTCACGTGTGTCCTCATTCCAACAACAAAACCCACAACTAGGTGCAACATCTGAATCATGAAGTTTCACAGTTTCCTGAAGCTGTCTTGCACGAACCTGAGCCTCATGCTGTTCAACCTTGGATGAAACCGGAACATCTTCAGCTGTCTTGTACACCTCAGTGAACTCTCTTGGACGGTGCTTGACTGGGACTTGACGACCAACTGCCTTCACCTCGATCACATGTGGGGCCTTTCGGAATCTAAGGCGCTTCATGCTGACACTTGACTCATCGGAGCACGAAGTTGCCTTCGGCTGTTTTCGCACGATGCATGCAAACTTCTGGATCAGGCATGGAGCGGCTGTGGAATCCTTGCTCTTCTTTTTGGGAGCGGGTGAATTGGCCCTTTTGGTGTCTTTGGTGGCGGCAGCAGCTTTGTCGTCATGCTTATAAAAACATTTGTCACCACGTCTGCACTTTCCCTGGGCATGATAGATACATGGGGTTTTGGCCATTTCTTCCTTGGACATTTTCTTCCCCTTATCATCTTTATTGCCCCTTGATGGTGAACGTGTTTTGGTTCTTCTGGGTGATTGAGTTCGAGATTTGTCATCCTTGACATGCTTGAATGGACATTTCTTCCCCTTATCACAGGTACCCTTTTGGAACTTATAGCAAATCTTGTCACCTTTGCCACCTCGTTCCTGCGATCTACCACGACTTGGGGAACCCTTTCGGCCACCGCGACCATCGCCTTTGGCAGGTGCAGCCTTTGTGTCCTTGATCCCAGCCTTGTTCTTCTCCGCGATGCGGTTCCTGTTCTCCCTCAATCGTTCACGATCGATCAAGTTCTTCATGGATTGGTGAAGAAAACTATAAGACTTTTCATGGGATTTCTCATGAGCACGGTCAAACATCTCAATGTCATACTTCAGCAACTGACTTGGTCGGATCTGCCTCAACAAGATGTCCCTTAACACAGCATCATCGGGGGTGACAGCCATGCCAGCTAGGGTAGCATCCCATTTGTTGATGAATCTTCGGAGATCCTGGACAGTATCGCCTACTTTGACAACACCCAAAAGATCTTCTACTCTGTAAAGGCTACCTGCTTCTTCTGATGTCTTGAAGTAGTCCTCAAACATGAGCAGAACATACCTTCCCCTGACCTGGATGCCTTTTCGGGATTGCTGCTCCTTGAAATTCAAGATCCTAGTTGCGAGGTCCCCTCCGGCTGAGCGCGTGAGCGCTGCTGATAACTTTGTATCCAGCGTGAGGAACTTTCCAGGATCTTGGAGTTTCTTCTCCAACTGCTCTCTGGTGCACTCTTGATCGTACACCTCATTGAGCCAGAGCCACGCCTCATCCGGGCGATCTGAACAGCTTTTCACTTCATCCCTGACATGATTCTTCCAAGTCCTATACGACTCCGGAGCGGGCATGTTGTTCAGCTTGATGAGTTCGGCCTCCTTAGTTTTTGGCTTATCCTTTTCTTCCCTTTGGGTTAAGGCTTTCACCAATTCAATAAGATCTGAGGGACCCATAACTTGCTGTTGCTTGGTTACGCTCTTGGGGGAGTCATTTGGGGGAGTTTTGATAGCTTCAGTGGGAGTGAAAAACCCTGACTGCGTTGGCAATTGAGGCTGGTCGTTGCCGACAGCCGGCTTTTGCTTGGGACTGCCACCTTTGAGCAGCTCATCCAACTTGGCCTTTGCTTCTTGCGCCAACACTGCAGGCGTCTTCAACTCATGAATCGGCTCGTCACTGCCTTTGGCAGCCTGTGCATCGGATGCTTTGGGAGTGGCAATATTGAAGTGAGGCACGCTAGTGGTAGCGGCTGGCTCGGCATTCAGGGCGGATGCTCTCGGAACGGAAGCATGCTGCGCTTTGGCAACATGCTTTAACTGCTCCTGAAGGTCATCGATTTGGTCCTGAAGGCTAAGGTTCTGAGCCGCTGCCTCATTGATCTTGTCGGCCATCTCCTTCTTGTAGTTCTCGAACTCAGTCCTCAAACTGATGAACCTGGCCTGATCAATTGCAGCCTGATCTTCATATTGCTTCTTTGTGGCAGCTATGGCATTCTTTGCATGTTCAACTGTCTGTGCATAAGAAGCTTCGAATTCACTAGTGATACGTTGCCTTTCCTCTGCAATTCTCTGATCATGCTTTGTGTTTGCCTCTGCCTTTACATCCTCTATTCTTTTGTCATTCGATGCCTGAGCCTGATTCAACCTGACCTCCATCTCATCGCCTCGTTTCCTCTCCTCGTTGACGGCACTAATGGCCTTACCTTCAATCTCCTGCAGCCTTTGCTCATACTCCTGCTCCTGCATTACGAGTCTACTTGACCATTCGTTTCGAATTGAGTCAACTACTCCATGCATTATCTGAAGGTGCCTCTGTTCAGCTTCCCTCATGACTTGCAGGGTATTCCCACTAGTAATCTGGGACAGGTTGTTTTGTATGAAGGTAAAGTACGCGACAACGGGTTGGAACATTGTTTCGTCATCCATCGGCTCGGGGTTGCCCCCGGCCACATTGGGCACAGCGACAGCCGATGGACCTGACCCTGGAACGGCGAGAGGATGGTCAATTGGGGTCCCCATAGCAAAGTAGTGAGACTACGGCTGATAACCTGTATTTTACCAGGTCAACCGGAAATGGGGATAAATACAACAAACCGTTAAGCGGTCAGCACTGTTTTGAACCAACGCTACAGAGTAGATCGATGATATATACACTACATGGTTTTACTGCAGGAGTTTTTACAGTTTCTTTGCAGCAGTTTGGCGAAGCAACTGCAGTTTTGTCTCTGGATTCCTACCGGCCTTGGTGTCTGCCAGATATATCCCTTGGAAAATTTTGGCAATGTCCCGCAAGTTGAAGAGGTAGTGGCACTTCTCTGGCGTCGGCAGAAATCCTCGTGGGGCAAATGGGGCAAATCAGCTGGGTCCGTGCTGGGCTGTCCGTGAGACGCCGTTGCAAGGCCGAGAAGCCGTCGATCACTTGGGTATAGATGTTGATGGTGGTCATGGTCAAAGGCTCAGAAAGAGCTTTTACATCTTCGTTACTGAAGCCGTTGAGCTTGTTGCCTGCCACAAGCTGTGTTAACATTGTCAACTGAGCCATCCATCCTTGTTGGACAGGAATGACACAGGAACATCAACTTGCTTTTATTTAGCTTGCCAAGCTGCTTGCCAAAGTCATAAAAATGCGCTTGATCTGGCTGTCAGCAGGATTGACCTCGGGGTTTTCAGCACAAAATCTGCGAGATCAACTGTGGCCTGGATTTTTTTTTAGCCATTGAAAAGACAAGTCACGAAGCAAAGATTATTGGCAGCACTCTGCAAGCGCGCCGAAATCACTGCACGGCCACCACCTAGGTATTTCGATGTTTAAGGCATGACCGATTGGATGGCTTAAATATGCTTCAATGATTGATGTTGCCAATGCATTGAATCTCTTGGCTTAGCACCAGGTGGACCCATCGCAGAGACCATGTGAATGCCCTCTACATACCTGGCTGACTATTGTCATGCAGATCTGGACAAAGACTCTCATGGTACTTTAAGTATCTTTAAGTGACTATCAAATCTATCAACTTGCCGCAGATGTCCAAGGGAGAGGTCTTTTTTTTGTTTGGCTTCACGGCTTTGTCAGAGATTCTCAGGATTCGAGTGACGACTAGAGGCGGCCTCAGGGTTTGCTTCTGCCGATCATACCAGCAGCCATAGTCGATCCACTGACGCAGCAGTTCCAGAGGAGGCTGCGAGCCAAACAAGTCCTTCCTGACCGAATCAAAATGGTGAAATGAGGTTCCCTTAAATATAGGTACCCCAAAATCATGTAGGATTTTTCATTATAAACCATCCAGCTATTGGGGTACCCCCACTTATGTGGAAACCTCCGAAATTGTCAAAGTCAGTACGAGTATCTTTGAATGTGCTCACGACCTTCCGCAAAAAAAACATATTCAGATTCAATTTATATATACAGTAACCCCCAAAAAGATAGAAAGTGTTTCCAGGATAGTATAGATGGTATTTACCTCCATCATTTCCAGGTGTCCAACTTTTCTATCTATGACTTGGGGTTGCTATATGACATGTTATTCCAACATATAATGATGAGACCATGAGGCCATGCCGCAGTCCTAGGCATGTTCAGGTCATCCACAAACATCAGCATTCGCTTGTTGCCAGCCTAGATGGTTTTTCGGCGAATGAGGGCATCGCGGCATCGCTGATTGAATCTCTTTAAATGACCCTACCCCGTGTCCATCCTGTTGACTGGGCAACCTCCAGAGTATCCAAACAATTCCTCATAGTTGTAAGCTGTTCATCTTCATCCAAATCTTTCTTTTTTCCTGCAAAGTTCCTGTTTGCAACCAGCCAAGTGATGAACCCTCAGCAAGTTTGTGGTGAAATCATGTGAAATCATGTGAAATCTCGCCAAGTGTCGGGACCAAACTTGTTTTTGATGCGCTTTTCGATCTTGCTCTCAATGATTTCTTGCGTCTTGCCTCAAACCGCAGTTCCCGGTTGAACATCCGGTTGAACATCCGGTCAGCCGCTGAGGCCACCGGTTGGTCAACCTTATTACCAGCCCAGTCCAGCCTGAAGAGGTCATAGCAGACATGTTGATGGTCAAAGATGTCCACGCAGAATCTTCAAGGCCCTGAATCGCCTGATGCGACGCGATTTTAGCAGGAGGGAAAATTTCACCCTCTGATCATCGAACATAGCGATGGACAATCACCATGTTCAATAGCTAAAATCATCACTGGGTCATTTTCCCTGACTTTCCTCATGCTGGAGGATACAGTGTGCCACACATTTTTCTCAACTGTGTCTGCAAGGGTTTCTCAACTGTGTTTGCACGTCATGTTGGCTTCCGAAAGCCTCCTGAACTGCGATGGTCTTGCCAGTGCCAGTGCAGCCCACCAAAAGACTATGGAAGTGCTTGGCATTGAGCTGCTTCAAAATGAACATGTTTCCTACGTGTCGGCAAAGAAAATTAAAAAGAAAACAGCAACTAGCAAAACAGAATGCCACCACATTGCTTCAGGAAATTGCAGTGCTTCAAGAAATTCGGATGTGGAGACATTCAACATATTCAACTGTTGAGAATCCTGATGAATCCTGTGTGTTGATATGTGTTGTTAATTGAAAAATCAGGAAGTGGATCACCATGGATCACCTGTTGGCAACTCTAAGCCCTGATGGATCTGCCGCCGTGGCGGGGATTTGATGCGGTTGCGGTCGTGACGCAAACAGGGCACTGATGGTGTCTGTCGTCGGCACCACAATCTTGTGGAAAGGCATGCCTTCCTCAGCGCAGGGCGCGAGGGTGGGAGGTTTCCGTGCCACATAGCCTCTGGATCCCTCTGGTAATTTCATAGTTTGCTATGGAAAATCACCACATTGAAGAGGCAAATCGATCATCGAACTTTATCAATGGGCGATTTTCCATGCCTGATTAAAGCTGAGCATCTCCAGGCTTGAAGGGGTTGGGCAGCTTTTCATCCCATGGGGCAAAGTCTGCCTTCTCAAAGTTGAAGGCATAGTCATAGATTGATTGAGAAGCAGGGAAGTAGTTCCTTAGGATGACCAAGACAAGTGGATGTATCGGTTGTACATTCCAGTGAAGTGATTATAACAACCTGTACTTGACCCATGTACAAGTATATCTATCTGATTTATTCTGATTTCCAGTCACAATCCATAAGATGGTCCAAAAGCATGTCCAAGCTATGAACGTTGCGGTCCTTGGACTGATGTATGCTGAGCTTCTCAACCTCTCGCACACATTGGTCGAAGGTAGGTCGGGATGCCTCAAAATCAATCCGTTTGATGTTGAAATCGCAACTGCAACTTGAGATACTCTCTGGTTATTTAACATATAGCTAGGGAACATGACCCATTTATAGATGATGTACCCATTAAACATTGTCCATTTTCCATAGCTATGTTGAATAGTCAACGGGTAAATTGAGTGCATGCCATGATTCCAATTGATTCCACAGCGAAACATTGATCATTGATCTCCCGCCTCTGTGATGGATGATCCCAACGACCAAATCAGAGAGAAGGCGAACAACTTGTCGAGGGCTTCCAGTGCTTTCTCACCAAAAGCTTCGATGTCAATCTTGGGCGCGAAGGTCTCATAGAGGCCTTAATACAAGAAACCTGTATATTCCCATAGGATCCATGTATGGTATATTTACCTACATTTGGGTGATTTTTAGGGCAAATGTTGGTAAATATTCCATACATGGATCCTATGGGATTGTACCAAGACATGGAAGGCATGGAAGATCTTCTGCTTTTTGTGAAAAAAACACCGGAAAATGGGATCTGAATGGATCCTTAAATGGATGACAGCATTGGTGCCTATTGAAATCCTATTGATCCAATCCTTGACCAAAAAAACCTGGATGACATGCAATCCACATAAAAAAAAAAAAGCTGCAGATTCGGCAAGTTTCGAGTGAGAGACATCACAGCATTGGTATCCACGATTGGAGCGAGCTCCGCGCATGTCTTGCGAATCTTCAAGCACTTGGGAATCCACTTCTCCGATAGATTCAAGACCTGAGCTGAGGACTGCAGCTGCAACGAAACGCAACCAGGAAAGTATGTAGTGACTTCGTGCAGCTGCTGGACAGGGTTTTGAAATGTTTTGAAATGATCAAGCGCAACACAGAATACGCAAGGAACGCAACTAGTGGAGGCCCCGACAATGAGGTTTGTTTATTATGAAATCATATGAAATCCAACCATATGTCACCATCGCATGACGTCACTGTCACGAATTCACAAGTTGGAACCAAATCAGAGGACCTGCACCCTCTGCCATTATCCCCCCAAAACCACAATCTTTTCATGGGATTCCAACATATCTCCAAATTTCCATCCAGTCATGGGGTACCAGTTATCATCCAAGGTTTTTTTGGATGACTATTTTACTATTGAAACAACCATGGTTTTTCCCATGGTCACTTGGGGATCATGACGTTCCCGCCAGGCTTCGCCGGCCCTGGCGGCCTGGCCAAGTCGCATCTTGCTGCCGGTTCTGCGGGATAAACTTCTCGACCCATGACTTGAAGTACGGCTCCCATCCAAGGTCTGGTGGATCAAAATACACCTGGAGACAACGACGAACAAAGGGTCATGATTTCAGGTACCTGAAATGGAGGGACTCTACCATATATAAAGATTATAAAGCCATATTCAGGGGACATCTCCACATAGCCCATATGCCTTGTATATCGTGGGTAGCTCCCATTGTCGGTAGCTGAAATCGCCATTGAAACTTGGGGCTGAAAAATAATCATCATCATCTCCATCATCTCCAGAATCCTCCAAAATGTTTGATCAATCCACCCAACACAATGCATCAAAACATCTCAAACATACTTCAGAAGACCTTACTGAAAGCTGTCCATATCTGTCCACTTCGGGCTTTTTTAGTGGATTTGCACGCATAGCCATAGGGGATATATCCGATATCCTAACTTCTAGAGGTTATTCCCATTTTGCTCACCCCAAACTGCACCCACCTTCTGTAGGGTTTTAACATGTTTTAACCCATTTTGGCCCAAATTTCTTCGATTTGCTTACCCCAGGAAAATGACTTAAAGATACCCAACAAAAATCCCCATGCTGCTTTCCCATCTTCTTGTGGGAAATCCATGGAAATCCCGCTGCCAAGAAACCATTCCAGCTCGTGAGACGGTTGCTGGAGAGGCTTGTGCTAGGTCCGCCACCTCAAAAAGTAGCCGCACCATGGGCGGCATGCTGATGCGGTCTCCGTTGATCAGGGTTAAGACCTGGCCAAGGATTGTGTTTTTTTTCATGGGGTTCCAATGAATTTTCATGGGGATTCATAGATTTCATATGATTTCATAGGTTTATATAATATATCATGACAGTCAATGTGGTAAATCCTATGGAAAATAAACCTAAAATAGATGTTTTTTGCCAGTTGTGGTCATACCATGTCATACCAGGGATGGTAAAAAATTGGGTTTACCACATTCATGGGGATTGATGGATATTGATGGAAGAGAATGAACTTGATGGATTATTGATCAAAACTCTGAATGCGTGTCCTACGGGACTACGGGTGGCCATGAAGAAAAAAGGTGTCTGAAGGGATTATAGTGCACTCATTTTGTCATAAACGAACAAATTAAGACTCGGTCAAGACATGTTGAGTATGGTTGTGCCATGCGGCAAATGCTTCCAGGTCCAGGTCTTTCACATTGTCACTTGAGCAGTGTTCCATAATCGATGATAATTTCCAATGCATTGGGTAGTATAATAATTCGAACTAATTCATAATTATAGTGTATAGTGACAATCTCCCATATATAGTGGATAGATGTGGATAGTGATAATTAGATATCAACAACAGTGGATAGATACATATATATATATATATAGGGGACTAATTAATACTAATTATATCTAATTATCATCCACTATCATCAACATATAGTGATAATTAGTCCCCTATCAACAACAGTGGTTTTGAACAAACAGCGGATGCTCCATGGTGGCCTTGTTGTCATCCAGGACGGTATTCATGGATTCAATCCACAGAGTATCCACCGGCCCGTCCAACACCAGCCACTTTTCATCCGGCTTTTCGTCCTTCACGAAACGATGCGCTTTAAAAGCACCGTAATACATCATCTGGGTCTGAAAATGTTAAGCATACCCCCAATTTTGGTTTTTCTTATAGGGAAAATGACCATTTATAGTGAGTTTTCCCATTAAAAATGGTGAGGTGAAATACATAACATGGTCACATGGTATACAGTGCCGGAGCGTACTTATATCATCCATTATCATCCTATATATTGTTGTATTATTATTATATCAATTATATAATATAATCCTATATTTCGTTATCGTTTACAACTGTTATAACATGTTGTACAGTAACTCCCAAATCGCTCTGCAGTGTCAGTTGCCAAGATTCCTGGCACATCCGCCGCATGATGGAAGACAGCACCCCATCGGTCCACTCCATCATGGTCGCAGCATCATATGCACCATAGAGCTCGTTCCTGAGCGAAAACCCCTGGATGAAAAAGGATGAAAAAGGCAGATCCTGCATGCCAGGTGGGCATGCACAAAAATCCATGTTCAAGCAGTACTATCCTTTACCATTCCAAAGTGGTGATGTGTCCATCATTCCAAGGATCATCGTGATGGATTTTGGGTTGATAATGTCAAAGACCACCTTCTCCATACCTTGGCAGCGTACAGCTATGGGTCACAAGCCTGGTAGCCTGCTGATCCATCCCCAGCTATGTGCGTTGCTCATCCCACAGCATCCCATTTCGCAGCAAGGCACCCTCCTGCCCCATGGACTTCAAAATGCATTTGGCCTTGGCCAGAGTTTTCCAGCAAACGCTCTTTCCTCCAAGAGTACCACCCACCAACATGTTGCCGTGGCGGGTAATCTTCGTCTCCTCAGTGGAGGCGCATGATGCCTTTGAGTAAAAAACAAATTTACAACACCTTGAATGTATACAAATAGATAATGGATATTCGATTCAATGATAGTTTTTAGATGTTTTTAGCAGGTTCTGTTCAAAAACACACAGCTATGTGCAGTGTAACCCACAGAAACTCATGCTACGTGGCCTTTTCGAAAAGGGAAGAGGAAAATATGATCCCCGTCTAACACGATGCCCATGCCTGAAGTATCTTAAAGTGTTATCATCAACCATCATGTGTATCCAAGTCATTCAAGTTATCCAAGTCTCATAGATGCTGATGCACTTTGCCACAGAGTGCTTGACCTTTTGACAGCCCATCTCTTCCAAGACTTGATTGATCACCTCTTCCAACTTGCCGTAGTCTAGCACAGGAAGCTCAACTCCTGAAATCGAAGAAAAACCACGCAATCAACAAATGTAACAAAGCAGAAATAGAAAGGATACCTGACAAACAAAGGCAGTAATATATATATAATATATAAATTCCTAAATTGGGAACTCTCGGTTCCTTGCAGACATCAGTCGTCTCATAGATTTGAGATCTGAGCATTTTCTTTACAGTCCTGGGAAGATGTCGCTCAGGAGCGCTTGATACAGGGGCACATCTTGGGACACCCACTTCGGAGCGTTCATGTCCTTGGGCTTTGAATATTGGAAAAAAACCAACATGAAAAAACGCGGATTCGAAATCATTTTCCCCATGGAACATAAAGCCGTTTGGAGGGTCTACACGAATTTCAGACACAACCCGTATGGCTGTGATTCAAGCTATGTTTCCCCAACTGGAATGACTTTTTAAATATCAAATAAGCAAGTTTGATATATTTTGATAAGATGTTCTGTGTCCAGCGGTAGAACATGAGCCGTAGAAATTTGCTTCGGATTGCACTGAACAAAGCATCGTTGATCGCACGCATGAGGAGGATCTGCTCCGGCATATCTGGCTCCTGGCCAGGACTGGGAAATCCCCCATCAACGAAGGTTTTTGTTTGGTTTTCCATGGAACCCTTCGACAACGACCTCACTCTGGGAGACTGGTGTTGAACAGAGACGGGGATCACAGGGGGCAGAGTTAGAGGTATTCCTGCTGCACATTGGAAAATCCGAAGGCAAGTTTCAGCAAGTTGCAAGTTTATGCGATGTTTCTGTTCACACCCACGGGCCTTTCGCTTCAATGCTCCCGCACAGCCTAGCACCGACTTGATGTTTCGCAAACCGAAGTCGTAGTGATGCTGCTTGGACCTTATCTTTGTCAGTTCCTGTTTCAGTTTGCTGGTGCTGTACATGCTCCCTGCACTGACAAGTGCTGTGTCAGGGTTACTGGTGGCGAACCAGGGCGTTCCGGCTGCAGCATCCCTTGCTTAAGATCTCACCTCTTTCTAGACAAATCTTGGGCAGCCACATCTGCTGCAACATCATCTGATACAGAGTGAACTTCTTCTTTGCCAACATTTTGAAGTCTTTGAAGCCTCCAAGGCAACGCTTCCGCATGGGATCTGATACTTGCTAGCGGACTACGAACACGTTGCTTGGCAGCAATAGCAGGGAACCAAAGCTAATGCTTGATCAACTTATATAAGTGTACGTTTGTCCAAACATCCAAGAATACCATTTATAATCAAACCTGACAATGAAAAATCACCATGTATAGATGATTTTAGATGATTTTAGGTGATTTTTCCATGGAAACCTCCATTTCTACCGGATTTTCTGGCTAGCCATGTTTGATGACCGAAGGATACAGGAGAAGATGATAGAAGGGAAAACAGCAAGCGCTGAACAATCCTGGCCTTCGGAGACAAGCATGATTTCCTAAGCTCAAGGGATACAACTCGACAGAAACACACACGACTGAACACCTTACCAAGTGTCAGCAACGCACAAAGACATAGATCCTGCCTTGCCAAATCGTCACAAGATGACCCAAACCATAGCTCACAATGCATTGATATAAATAATTCACCCTTCCCTTCAAGTACATAATCAAATGTGGCAATGCAAAATCTCCTATAAATGTATATAGATGATAGATGATTTATGATAATTATCCCTTTGAAATCCCAATTTGCAAATGATTTTCCCGATTCCCATTGATAGCTGATTGTTCCCAATAGAAAACCCCCATTTTTCCCCATGGTTTCCCCCATGTTTGTCCCTAGCTCCCCACCTAATTCCAAGGTTCCATGATCATGGCCAGGTCCGGAACCATCATGGCCACCGGCCGGAAGAGCGCTTTCAGATTGTCGGGAAGCTCCGAGCGCCCCGCGTAGCCCGGGTTCATGGTGATGAAGACCTGGAAGGAGGAGCTTGGAAAACCGCCAGGTGTTTTGTTTTCTAAGGTGGGTTTATAGTTGTTAGACAAAACCAGTGAAAATCACTTGTAAATCTGAAAATCACTGAAAATAGGCCTCCCGCCCAGGAAAAATGAAGGTGTTTATAGTTGTTTATTACCAGCTTCCCCATTGAAATATGTTACAACATATGGCTAGTTGGGGGTATAGACCAAATTTCAGACACACACCCATATGCTTCCATTTCAGTTGAAATAATGGGGCTAGGGTTGACCAGCCATGGAAGCAAAAGCTTGAAACAATGACAATGAGATGGGATACACCTTCAGCTGTTGAATTGCTGCAAACAATATGAAAAGACTGTGTCTGTACGTACTGCATGAATCGTAGCAAGAGTGATCTACGAAACTACGAGGTCACATGAGGTCACTATCAGCGCACTTTTCAACCTAGTCATGTGAATCGCGGAAATGTGAGGAATACGGCTATGGGTGAAGAGTCATGGAATCCTGCGGTGTTCACATCGAAATTTTTGCGATCTGCGCACATTCATTCCCCATATGCTGCAGAATATGCTGTAGAACATGTGTCACCCATATTTTTGAAGTTTCCAACTGTTCTATCATGTTACTATCATGTTCTATCTTTTTTTGGGGTTGCTGCTAAACAATTCCCATCTCAAAAAATCTGCAGCGGACATTCCATGCACCCCAAGTGACGGCACAAGTCCTCTTCAAGCTGATTAGGATGTCCTATGCAGAGTGACGCTAAATCGGGCTTCAACAATATAGGGCGAAACTAGAGGTTTATACACCTTTTCGATTCTTTATGGAAAACGGTGGAATTGAAAACCTATTGAAAACCCGTGCCGTAACCAAATCGTACTAAATCATACTAAATCCCATGAAATTTTGGGTTGCCCCTTACATCCCCTAAAACAATGTCAGGGGACAGGTCTCAGCACTTGAGCTGTAAGTGTAACTTCCAGTTGTGTCCTCGAAGAGAAACTTGTCTTTCTCTTCTTTCAAAGCAGCTTGAATGGTCATGATCTGCACTGCCACCACAGACCTGCCAGATGTGGCAAAACCACAAAGTTTTCCATGCTAAAGCTGAAGACAAGCACTTCTGCAGACTGATTTATATACATATAATATATATATGTTAAGACCCCTTTATCATCTCAGATCACATTCAATTAGTGATTTAAAAAAAACTCATAATCATATAGTTAATTAATACACAAGTCGGTCACTGTTGATTTCTAAGACAAGGTGCAAGACCGAAACATCAATGCGGTTGAACTCATCGAAGCATCCCCAGCAGCCGCACCTTACAGGTCCAACTTCATGATTCCATGATCTCCGTGATCGAGATGATTTTGTGAATGACTGAATTTCGATGTAAAGAATATATGAAACAACGAGATTTTCAACACGAAATAAGATAGTTTGGAGTTTCCATAGTCATGGGATAAACCCCAATAGCTGGATGGTTTATTTCATGGAAATATATGGAAATCCCTTAAAAAAAATGGTATAAAACATGGATGATGAACAGGGGTACTATCACTTGGGAAACCTTCATATATAGTAGTCTATAGTGGTTTCCTACAATAGGGGTACCCCTAAATCATCAATTTCAATAGGATTGTCCATGAAATAAACCATCCAGCTGGGGTTAACCCCCCTGGATATCTCGAAGAAACGACTCCCAGGCGCTGTGCAAGTCCTGAGAACATGCGCCCCAGGGATTTATAGTCGAGGCCATCCGAACAGTTGAAGACGATCACATACCTCGTCGATAGCGAGCTACGGATACGGAGGATACGGAGACAAGCCCGTTTTCAACACGTTGGTGTTCGAAACGGGATGGGAATGGATGGGAATGGATGGGAATGGGGGACTGGGATGATTGTGAAGATATAGTCACTATATGGTAGTTATGGATTGGATCATTCCTCCATTCCCGACGTTTAGCACCAGTATGACAATGGTAGCAACCAGAGGAGAAATCTGAAAAAACATGTGGCTATGAGTCAAAACCCTGGCACCCAAGTTGGGTCACTGAAGGTATCCTAAAATATCCTTAAATGATGTTTATTCCCCGAACATATCCAAAATATGGTAATAATAGGTTTTGACCCATCACCATGTCTTCCGCAAAGTCGGGACTTTGGTGCATGAAACATCATGAAAGAGAAAGCCTCAACACTCGCCCAAGTCACATAGCCATGCCTTTGCCCAAATCTTTTACCTTGCTGTGGCAACTCAGCTGGCCATTGGCAATCAATATTATCAATTCTTTCGCACTGATGGTTTGCTACCTGCGGGTGTCTCAAAGTTGGTAACCCCAAAACATCGACCTCTCCTCATGTTCCATCCTTTTCCATCGATTTTCCATCGATTTTCCCCATTAAAATGCCATAGTCCATGGACCATGGACCAATGCCATTCCCCTCCCATCCCCAAATTTCTGGCCATTCCTAGCCCAGTAGCTGACTCGGTCTTGCCTGTGCCAGCAGGTCCGGCAGGTGCACCACCACGTTTCAAGTGCATGGCCTGGTACAGTTGGTCTCTGGATATTTTTATGGAAAATGTCACCCCACTTTTTGGAAAATGTTCATTGGTAAACTATACTTGGAGAAACTATACTATGAATCTATGAGAAACTGAATTCTCTCAACCATATGTGATGGGTAGCTCATTTAAGACCAAACCTCAAGGTGTATCTATATGTTGCTCAGCACTGCACGGCCTGAGATGTTTCTGCAAACAAGTTGCCGTGGTGAGCGTCATGTAGCAGCGATCTGTCATCGGTGTAACCACCAAACGTCCGTTGTTGCCCTGGTATTCATAGCCTGTTGGCCCAGGCTGTGCTTCACAACATCCATTTAGTAGTGACCTCTAGGAAGGACGTTACACTGCAAACCAAACCCTCAGTGATTTCATCGGCGATAGATCATCATTCCTCTCATTGCGGTCAGCATAGGTGAGGATTGGCATGGTTTCTGGTGAGACGAATTCACGTTATTCATCTATATATATATATGAATTATGCATCTATAGATAGATAGATAGATAGATTAGATTAGATTAGATTAGATTAGATTAGATTAGATTAGATAGATAGATAGATAGATAGAGAGATAGATACATAGGAAAACACATAGATAGACAAACAGATAGATAAGATGATACTAGATTAGACTAGACTAGATCAGAACAGATCGGATAGATTTAGATTTAGGATCGGATTTGGATTTATACTTAGCTGAGATTAGATTAATTAGGATAGATAGCTGGCTAGATAGCTAGATAGACAAACAAATAAGCAAATAGATCGATATGCACATATCCACTATTAATTAATATAATATATATATAATTATATATAATTACATATATTACGTATATCTTCTCAGGGACACAACTTCTGACGCCGCGAAACCGTATGGTGCTGTGGTGTTGGTCTGCAGAACCACACAGGTCTGCACCGGAGGCTGGCCACCAACCGGTTCCTGGTAGAGTCTGAATAGGATACCTTTTTGGACCTCCCAGAAGTTTATGGGATTTTGGATATCCATAGCTATGAACTGATAAGTTTATTCCAAATTTGGGATTTGGATGGATTTGGGATATCCAATGTTTTTTCATATATCACTTCATGTGAAGTTCATAGGAAACTATGGAATATAGGTGTCTATTGTCCATAGGTAACTTCATATTCCTATGGATCTCGCAAATTCCTATGGAAGTTTATCACAATTTGTCGGACAGACCTAAAGTACAAATTGTTGCAACATTAAAAAGATATGCGACAGCAATCATACAGTATATTGATATACCGAACAGCTTGAGAACTTGCCTTTTGCCCGAACATGAGACTGCTGCCCGCCCTTGTGTCCTCCTGACTTTCTCGCAGTTCAAAGCGCAACTGCGAGGTCCAGTTGAAGTTGCTGGGCGACTCTGTTTTGAGGTTCTTAGCAAACCCAGAGCTTCGACATGTTCAACCAGAAACAAACAGCAAAGTCTTGGGCCTTCATGTGGATCATGCAATCATTCACTGATTGTTCACAGGTTATTAAGTGATATAACCATATATAACCACTTATAACAATCATGAACTGATAGATACGAAATAATCAAGCATCAATCAACCTTCAACCAGGTGGAATTCAGAAATACCAAAATATATCGACCATTCTCAGCTGAAGAAACAATCATGCGATCTTGCACATCTCGTGCATGAACCTCAATGGTGATTAGCGCCACGAGCTTGTTGCGTTCAATCCTGGGCAGTTACGGAAACTGCCCCAAGGCCCGGGTTAACGTCTGAAAACAGGGTACCCAAAATCCTATGGATCATTTAATGGGATTTTATAGTGATTTACTGGGATATTAATGGGATATACCCTCTGGTAATGACTAACACAGCTATTGAACATTGCCATTTTGCTTTGCATTTTGCTAGTTGATTTACCTACAAAAAAATCGAGACTGTATATGATGGTCGATGCAAAAAATTGACATGCTGGGATGCACCGAAGTGGGCAGCCGAAGATTCTCTTATCGAATCCGATGGCCGCACCGCAGCCGTTCATATATTATTCATTATGAGTGGGGAGTATAATCGTGATATAATCATACAATAAATATATATATATATGAGGATGGGTCAAAATTTGAGACTCGGGGGACCGCAGATTCTAGTCTATGCTTAGTATTCACCATCTATTTTTAGGGGTACCCAATTTTGACCCATACCCATATACGTATACATAATATTATACAATATTACCAGCAGTGTATATACTTGAAATCACCAACATCCATCATCATCCACCAACATCCGCCATCATCCACCAACAAAGAATTTCTTTAAGCACCCCACTTTGTGAGAGGCTTTCGGATCATCTCACATAGCTTGCTGATGTACTTGCTCTGGGTTCGCTTCAACATCCTGACGTGACCAGCACGACATGTTTCTGTCGAACGCTCTTAACATGTTCAACAGCTTGAAACAGTTTCAAACCAAACAAAATCAACTAAACCAACATAAACCAACTTGTTCTTTCACATTGAAACTTCAACTTCCAAGTCCAAACACGAAAGGGGCGAGAAAAAAAATGTCATTCAGCGGCGCCGCCTGAGGGCATTTTTCTGGCCCTTTTCCACTTTGGTCAGTGCTGCAGCACAGTCGGTGGTCCAAGCAATCTGCCCAGAGGTGATCCTAAGACGGAAACGATTGGAATCTCAGATCAATCCATGAATAATATGATGATTATGATGATCAATATGAAATCATATCAGATCTTCAAATATCTTCAGATATTTTATTGGAATATCATTGCAATATATTGTAATAATTTGTAATATATTAATGTAATTAATATGTTTTTATCAAACACATCTTCAGATGAGACTATTGGAATATCAAATCTATCATGATATCGGAATGATGTCATATGAATAATGTGATACGAATAACGAGTTGGACATGAAGAGTAAAATGAATAGTGAAACTAAACAAACAGAAAATTACGACTGCAAACTAATTATTGACTATAAAGAAGAGAAAAACAATGAATTAGCATGAATTTGCATAGATCAGTCTGAAAATAGAAATGAAATATGCACGACATGTTAATTTCCTCTAATTAGGGCTCAAGTCCAAGCACCTACGCTCGTTTGAGACAGCCCTGATGTGAGGGGCCACAAACACCTTATCTTGCAATAGCCAAGCCGGACCAAATTCAATTTCCCACGAAATCCGAAATCACAAAAAACTGATTTATCAAACGCCCAGGAAGGCGGTTTTGCGTGAGGACTCCCAAGATGCTTGGCGTCAAGCAACAACAATTGGCCCAGGAATTCTTTGACCCATTTCTCTTTCTTCATGGCCTGTCTGACATGGTGGAAGTGCCAGCAAGATTCGGTGCCAGTGTATGTACCCTCTGGTATTTTTCTCAGATAGCTGTAGAAAATGGCCATTTATATCCATTTATAACATTTATAGATTATCTACCTATATCAACATCATTAAACACGGTAATCTTCAATAGCAAAGTGTCAAATTACCAGAGGGATGAGACGTTTCAAGACCCGCAGCTGTGCACCTTGGGGTTGATGTTCATGTTGTGGCACTTCACGAGGTGCGCCTTCAAGGATTCGAACATCTTCTTCTCCACTAAACCGAGCCACACCTGCGCTGTCGGAAATGCGGCGACCGTCAGATGGTGATGTTACTGGAATGCACGAAAACAAACAAAATTTGCTCGCTATCAGTCCTAGGTTGACAATTTGAAGCCGGTTGGTTGATTTTAAAATGGTCAGCAATTCTTCACTGAAAACCAATGATGAATGTAGTATGTATAAATGTATATATATATATACATATATATATTATAAATATATATCATATACTTTTTGTAAGTTATATTTACGTAGACCATCGTAGACCCTATGAGCAGGTTTTTTTGTAAATAAACACAAATAAACATAACCCCTTGGGATGGGTCTTTGTGATATGTTTTTAAGAATGGCTAGCAAGCATGCAATCTCGAAAAATGGGGATCACATAGACCCTGGAAATTCATGGGCCAATTCATGGGCAAAATGGACAGCTGGCACAAAATAGACCCAAGACTTGCATTCTTGCTTTACCCCACTAACATGAATCCTACAAAAACTCAACATACTTGAATGGAATTCCTGTGCTAGCATTGCAAGTATGGCTAACATAGACCCTGCAATGGCATAAGAATCTGTTAGAAGGGTTGAAATTATTGCTAGTCAAAAGTAAAATCCATCCTTGCCAAAACACCATTTCAGGTAATAAATGGTAATAAAATATCAAGCTTCCGACCCAGATGCTCCATGTATGGAATACTTTTACACACACTTACCTCCAAAAAAGTCCAAATGTAGGTTTGGTAAATAAACCAGCACCATTGAACATAGCGTCGAATTATCATCTAACCCCAAAAAGATGCCGAAACGTAACATCCAATGGTCCAACAGTGGTAGATTTAAGCTCTTTTCTGATGGGTCTTCTTATTTCAGACTCGGAAAAACTAGAGATTTTCGTCGATGTTTAGCATTCAACAACCATTTTTTTGGGGGTAGCCCAACTTGACCCTGACCGCCAAATCCCGCCTCAACGGGTCCTTCAAGCTTCACCGGTGTCACCAATTTCTCCCTCTCTCCATCTGGTGCATTGAGACCTACGGCCTCCAACAGGGAGAATGATGATCAACCATGATTCACCACTGGATTTTGGTGATTTGGGCTTCTGTTTCTCATTTTCAGAGCTATGAATCATGGCCAAGTTGCAATGCGGCAATAGTCATCCTACCATGAAAGTTGGATGCCCAGATTAATGTGGAACCCCTTTATTCATGGTATGACCATCCCGTTTGATTGGGAAACCATGGAACTTGATCATGGCACCATGGGCCAACATGGGGTAGCTTTCCTAGCAGCACCAAGATTCACGTCTTTGGGGGTAACCTCAAGATTCATCAAACATGGTGTGTCAATCCAGGCTTGTGATTATCCAAAAATGGATTGTTCTGGCTGAATGGTTAAGAATCGTTAAGAATTTAAAAGAATGATTCGAAGATGAGTGCTAAAATTTGACCGGATAGGTTTCAGGAATGTGTTGGCTGACCATCTCTCAAAAACGGCTGCCTCCCATCGACGGTTTTGCGCAGGGGGCTGCAGCTCCAGTGACTTGACACCTTCGAAGCATTTCTTGATGTGCTTCTGAACTTGTTCAGGATCACGCGCCTGGAAAAAGGATGAAAAACTGATGAAAAACTGGGTGAAATACCAGGTGAAATACCAAGCGGATAAAAAGCTCGTTGCCTGATGGAAGCACCAAACCGGGCAGCGCTGGCCTGGCCCAAGATCTCAAGCAGGTCGTCATTGGAGATGAAGTAAAAGCGCGGGAAGAACTGACCTGAAACGCGGGAAGTTACCCTCAATGGAACATGGCTAGCCTGGCTTGGGAAAACCATCACTAAATGGGTCATTTTCCAGCCATGTTTGAGTACGGATACAACCATTCTGCATCACAAGGCCTCACTCCATCGCTCATTCATGCTTCCAGGATTCTATAAAGCATCCAGCCCTTGCTGCGTATGTGCTTTGTAAGATATTCAGTCATTTCCATTGGGACTGGCACGCTTTTTCTCCAGGTAATCATTGAGCTTCTTCTGAATGTTCTCCTGAGTAGCAAGTGGCAAGCTTTCACAAAAACCGGTGCAGCAGGCATAGCAGCAGTTTGTGTCGCAGAGCACCCCCTGGACATTTTCTCCTGGGAAGTAGCAATTCTATCAATCTGGTCTCTTTGACACCATACTCTTGAATGGGGGGCTCTTAAACTGAGGGACTCCCCAATCGTCCTCAAAAATGATCAAAAATGGTGATCAATCTATTAATAATGGAAAACCATGGACAACAAATAACAGAAAAAATGGTGCGGGTCTCCCATATGTTGAGAAACCACAGGAGCCAAGCTCCAGCTTTGCATCCATGGCTCCAATGAGGCTTCGAAGGATTGCAGGTTCCTAAGCGCGATGCAGCGAAGGCTTTTTCAGCGAAGGTGTTCAGAGTTTCGGCCATGAAGAAACAGGACAAATATGGGGAAAATGTCAGAAAAGGTCTGAAAACTATGGGGAAACCTCTCAAAACCATGGAGTTTTATCATCATTTTCCCGATCATTTGATGGCTATTTGCCCAGCGTCTCCAACATCTTCGGCTGGGAGCAAGCCTTTGTTGCCAATGGCTCTTGGTAGACTTTCCTGGCGCGCACTGCCAAGCATCCGCCAAGCATTTTTGTTGTGGAAGTCCCAAAAAATGCGGATACTCATCAACTGGAACACAATACACAACACAACGACGCAACGATATTCTACCTGTTTCCGGCGAAAACAAACACACCACCAACCAAAAATCATCATATTCATCATGAAGTTGAATCCGTTTTTGACACTAAGATTTCAAGCTCCTGAATCAACTAAGATTTCCTCACCAAACTTCACCAAACACACCGGCCTCATCATGTTGATGAAACCTTCATTCACGTCATCGAACATGATCGACTCATCTGGAAGGTGAGGCCGAATATCTTCCGAGCCCCGGAAGACGTTCTCCAAATACCTCAGGGACAAATTGGACCGGATGGATCGACAGGAGCATGCTGGATCTCCAATGAAAATAGATATGGCTTGAAATTCGATGTTCGTTTAAAAAAAAAAACAGCAACAGGTCACAAACAGGTCACTTTTTGGTATGAAAAAATATCCTAGGGATAACCTACTTTAATTAACATTTTTTCCAAATACCGTCGAGTATTTTTAGTTGTGTGAAAAGAACATATGAAAAATATAAGGGAACATGTCTCATGTCCAATCTGTTTCTTTCGATCTTGCTAGCAGTTAGCATTTAGCACTTGGCAACACATAATATATGTTCAACTTTAAAACAAATCAAAATATTTCACCCTCTGGTAATTTAACATAGATATTGAAAATGGTCCATTTATAATTCAATTAGTTGATTTACCTATTAAAGATTGTGATTGTTCCATAGCAAACTATTAGATAGTTTACCAGAGGGTAGATCTTCAGGCCAAGCTGCATCCATGACTTTTGAACCGACTGGATAGACTCAGTAACTTCCGAGATGTGGGCTAAGGTTTTTTCCCAGTACTCCACCTGGCTGCGGGTCACGACATTTTCCGAGATATACAGAGATGGGGGGGTTCCATAGTCAGGGGAATCTCCCCAATAGCTGGATTCTGGATGGTTCATGGAAAATCCCATCCATAAATGGATGATTTGGGGGCACCCCCATAATATGACCGGCCTTCGGAGCAAAGGGCAGGTAGAAGGGCGAACCTTAGCATCAGAATGTGAGATGAAAAACTTTGTGGAGAATTCCTCAGTTCATCTTTGTTCCTTCAATGAGAATACCTTCCAACCGAGGCGTCAGCTCTTGTAGGACGACAGCGCTTGGATGTTCTCGTCAAGTGCCTCGACGTAAGACTGGACGATTTGGGTTGTTCCCTTCAAATCAAAGTTGTTGCCCGTTGAATTCTCATCATTCAGACTACAATGAGAAAATAATCAGAATGCACTATTGCATAATCATGTTGAAGAAGAGTATATAGCATATGTATATGTATGTGTCTATATATATAACCATGCCACTTCTGTATGTATGTATATATATATATACAGATGTGTTTATATATATATAGACGTATTTGCACATAGTCAACCTGCAGTAGGTGGAATGTGCATGTTCAAACATATTCACATTTGGGTGATGATGTTTTGAAATTGCCATGCTCTATCTACTGCAGGATGACTATAATTACTTTTATAAAATCAACCATGTGTGTATCTATAGATTGCATAAATACGTACACATATTGCATACACATATATTTATAAAATTACATATGTTTGTATGTTTGTTAATATGGCGTATAGAAAAACCGCCAAAAAAATAGAAACGTAAAACCCTACTAGCTAACATAGTATTGAATTGTTGTTCTACCTTTTTGATGGTTATTTTACATACATGTGTATACTATTATCTTCTGTTACATTTATATTTTAACTGTATAATCAACCATATATATATATGCGTATTAAATTACGGGTGGAGAACATTTTTGCATTTGGTTTTTTTTCGGGTGAGTTTGGGGATTTTTCTTTTTCGGATTCCTGTTCCCTTATATTTGCAGCATTCAGAAGCTATAACCCTGGTTTTCATTTGGTATTTGACGATTTTGCAGTTCTTATGCTTGTTGGGTAGGGGGTGGGAGGGGTTAGGCGTTAAGGTGCGGGGGGTGGATGGTGAGGGGTGGGGGAGTTAGGGGTTTGAAGGTGTTGAAAATGTTAAAGGTGTTGAAGGTGTTGAAGGTGTTGTTGTTGTTGTTGTTCTTGTTCTTGTTCTTGTTCTTGTTGTTGTTGTTGTTGTTGTTGGTGCTGGTGGTGGTGGTGGTCTTGTCCTTCTTGTCCTTCTTGTCCTTTTTGTTCTTCTTGTGTTTCTTAAGCTTCTTCTTGTTCTTCTTGGTCTTAATCTTCTTCTTGTTCTTATTTTTCTTCCTGTTCTTCTTGTTCTTCCTGCTCTTCTTGTTCTTCTTGTTGTTCTTGTTATTCTTGCTTTTATTGTTCTTCTTGTTCTTCTTGTTCTTCTTGATTTTCTTGTTTTTTCTTGTTGTTCTTGCTCGTCTTGTTATTATTGTTATTCTTTTCTTCTTGTCAATGTCGTTGTCGTTGTCATTTAGGGGCTTAGGTGCCGGGGGGTGGGAGGGTAAGGGGTTTGAAGGTTATAGATGATGCTGATGCTGATGCTGATGCTGATGCTGATGCTGACGCTGGTGCTGATGCTGTTGTTGTTGTTGTTGCTGCTGTTGTTGTTGTTGTTGCTGTGGTTGTGGTTTATGTTGTTGTCGTGAAGAGAAGAGAAGAGAAGAGAAGAGAAGAGAAGAGAAGAGAAGAGAAGAGAAGAGAAGGGGAAGGGACGGGAAGGGAAGGGAAGGGAAGGGAAAAGCAAGAGCAATAGCAAGAGCAAGAGCAAGAAACTCAGGCAATCTCATCCGGAGACTACACAAGAGGAAGAGAGACGAGCACATCATCATCCAGTTTGGGGGCAGCACCCAAGCACAAGGAGTAGCTGCAAAGGTACGGCCGCTTCACGCGTCCGAAGTGTATCGGGCCTCAAGGACCCTGGCCCGAGTCTGGGCAAGGCTGATAATGGTGTCAAAGTTCCCCGTGCAAGGCCACGCAAGCCAGCTTTCAAGCAAATCGACAGGTGCACCGCGTCCATGACTGAGTTGTGGGCATTCCCAATATTCGTGGTTGCGGTCAGGTGAAGGGTGCGAACACCATTGACATGCTTCAACGGGTCGTTGAGATGTCACCTTGATTCGTGCCTGAGACACGTAGTGGCCAATGGCAATGGCTTTGATATGAGCACGCAAGTGGGTCGGTGCTGAGTTCCACGCTCGTGAGACCAAAACATGGCGTTGCCTCACTTCAGGCCACGTCCAATTGGCCAAGGCCGTAGCGGCCTTGTTGGCCGACTTCAAGAAGCAGTGCCACTGTTGAGCTCGCCAAGCATCGCGCAAGTGGTGATCAAGAAGTTGAGCGTCGAAGTTGTTGATATCAAGAATGGTGAAGTCCTGGTGCTGAGGTTCAACAGCATTCAAGTTGATGATGATGTGTGCGTGGTCATGTCGCCATCGCCATGGTCCTGTGTTGTTCCATCTTGTCGACGGAGCCAGTGCTTGGTGACATTGATTGGCCCCTGGGTCTACTTGGAAGGCCACATGGCCCGTAGCTGGGAATCCCTGAATACCGCCATGATGGTGTGCTTGGCCACGATGTGGCCAATCCTGTAATATGGGTCAGCTGCGTGTCCAACAAGAAGTCGAAAAAGTGCCACACTGTTGATGGTTGTGTTGCCATAGATTTTTTGCCATCAGCAATCGGAGTGGGTTGAGGCTCTTTGCTGCTGGAATTCTGCTGTAGCTGGGAGCTGCCGCAAGTGCCATTCCAGTTGCTTTGGCAAAAGCTGCCTTTTCAGAGGTGGTGTGTGGGAGCAAGTTCACCCACCGAATGACCTGAGCGGCTCTGTTGATCCTGTGTTTCTCCTCATCAGTAGGGCCGCTTGCTCTGCGATTCGGCTGTGTGAATGTTCCCAAGATTCGCATCCTAGGCTTGATGGTTCCTGGGACTCCTGCTTGGTTGATAGCGTCCTGAAGAGCCGCAACATTGCTTTTGTGCCCAAACGCATTGAAGTCAGCCTTGCTTGCGTTTTCTCCAAGGTTGAGTTGTGCTGTAGCCTGTTGCCATGCTCGAGCAAGCGTGACACAAGTGCTTGCCCGCGCTGTGATCCAGAACCTGTCATCGACGAAAATGGAGTGACGTTGAGGTCCATGTTGGTCTTGGGGATGAGCAGCTCTGATTCTTCTGTAGGCTTCAGACATAATTGCCAGCAGGCCAATTGGGCTCGCCGAGTCTCCTTGCGATAGACATTGAGCAGAGTAAGGCCGGTCGCTGACGTAGTTGGCCGTAGTGATCCAGCGTTGTTGTTGTCGCCATGCTGCAGCGATGGCATTGTTGATACCGGCAGGTATTCCCATGCGTTGCATCGCCGCTGTGCTGTATTGCCACGCCAGTCTGTCAAAGGCCTTGGAGAGGTCAGCACCTCCAACGAAGCGATAGTCTTCAGCTTGGTCACTGTTGCTGAGATTGGCTTCAACAGCAGCAAGGTTGGGAATGAGGGCTGTGTGGATGCCCTTGCCTTGGAGGCATCCGTGCTGCTCCTCAGGCATAATCTGTTTGAACCATGGTGCCAGTTGCTTGATTCGGTGAGAACTCCAAATTCTGTACCAGATGGAGCTGATGCTGAGCGGTCTGCTTGAAGAGATTCTGTCCGGTGGTTTGCCCGGCTTAGCAATGTGGAGTTGCCGCCAGTGGGTGGTGCTGCTTGGCCACGGATGGCCTTGCTCGATGTAGTTGTAGAAAGAGGCCACGATTTCAAGAGCCGGTCGGGGGCAATAGGCCACTTCCTCCCCAGTCCATCCGTCAAGGCCAGGGGCTTTTCCAGCCAGGCGTTTGGCTGCGCGTCTGATGTCCTCAGGTCGGAAGGTGGGCAGTTGTGGTGCCTGAATTGCCGGCCATGGTTGTTGTTGAGCAAGAATGGCTTGTTGTTGAAGGTCCTCCTCGGTAGGTTGTGGCCAGATGGCCTGCCAATATTGATGTATGCGATCAATGAGCTGATCTGTGTGGATGATGTCGCGGTTGGATTCAGATATGTAGGCCAGCTGGGCGGTGAATTTTCCACGTCCAAGCCATTTCCAAGTTCTGTGGTTGCTGTTGCGCAGCCTGCGTCGCCACGCGATGATGCGTGCCTGCTGTTGTTGCGATTCAATGCTTTGAATCTCTTGTTGGATCCAGTTCAGTATTTGTTGCTGATTGTTGGGCCGAAGTTGGAATGGGCATCCGAGTTGTTGCAGGTTGTACTGCAGCTTCCGCCAGAGTTGCCAGCTGCTTTCAGTCTGCGTCCTGTTGTGGTGGATGTCCCAATACTCGTTGTGTCGTCGGTGTTGTCGTCGAAGTCGTGCAAGTCGAATGCTTGTGCTAAAGTGGCTGTTGGCGCTGTTGTGGTTGTGGCGCAAGTAGGTTCCAGGGTTGGTTCCCTTGGTTTGCCGTGTGTGCTGCTTTGGTCGGTCGTTGCGACCTTCATAGGCTTGGTTGTGAGCCCGACGGAAAGTGTGGCTAAGCGCTTGGAGAAAATCATTCCACAGCTGGTCGATGTCCGTTGTGTTGTCCAAGGGAGGGAGATTGAACTGCTGGTTGGTCCATTGAAGATCAAGCTGATGTTGCCAGTCCTCCGGGTTAACATGATCAGGTCTGATCCATTTCGGTTGTGGAATAAAGCATCGTTCAGGTTGCTGTTGGATTTGGTGGTCCAAGTTATATTCCAGGAGTTTGTGGTCAGCGTACTTGTCCTGACGCAAGTTCACAGGTGCTTGGATGCCGTGCTGCAGGCTGTAGTCAATGCAGTGATTGCCTCCCTATCTCGTGGGGACAGGCTCCGGGGGATCCGCATTGTCCGCTTCGTCACCTTGGTCCGAAACTTGGTGGGGGTAGACGACGTTGGCATGCAGGGAATGTGCATAGATGAGCAGTGGGTCTTCCAATGGGTTGCCGTTGAAGTCACCGCCCATGAACCATTTGCCAGAGCCGAGGCTGGCCAAGTGCTTACCGATGTTATCAGTCCAAGGTTGCTTGTTGATGCCAGGACGTCGATAGGCACTGATGATGTGAAGGCCTGGGATGGCCACGTCGATCCATTCTCCTTCCTGATCAGCATGCTTCTTTGCAAGGACGGCAGGGATATTTCGGCGGATAAAGATGGCTGTACCAGACTTGGGAGCTTCGTGTTGGTGGGTGGTATCCGTTGAAGCCTGAAATAACTGCCATTGTCGGTTCGTATTGTTGATACAATCGACTTCAAGGTCGCTGAGTCGGGTTTCTTGCATGAGGATAGCATGGATGCCTTCCTGGGTGGCAGTGGCAAGGATGTCAGTCCTCAAGTGGTAACTGGCAATGTTGATTTGCCAGATTTTGAGGGTCGTATCCTGGGGGCCAGGGTTGGGTTCGACATCGCCGCAGGTAGTGAGATCCAAGGTCCAGGTGTTGTTGGGACCATTTTGAATCGGCTTGTTGATGTCCTGCTGTTTGGCGCTGGCTCTGGATGGGTTGTGTTCAGTATGATCAGCTGCTTGTTTGGAAGAAGTTGCCTTGATGCCCAGGCTGCATCTGGCCGTGGGGATGTAAATGTTCTTGCTGTTGGTGGCTCCCGAAGCTTGTTGGGCATTGGCACACTGTCCGTGATTCTTCCTCCAATTCTTTCTTTTGATCTTGAGCATGTCGTTGTAGGCTTTGTCAGAAGCGTACCGTGTGGTGCGCTTTTTACTGTTGGCAATCAGTTGTTGGGCCTGTTGCCTGATGATAGTCCATTGGTCAACTGTGTAGCCGAGAGTTGATTGCAGAAGTTGGCTTTGGTCTCCGGTCAGGCCTTGGATCCACTTAGCTCTGCCTGCATTCTTGGCTTGGGGATTGCATGTAGTGTTCCCCATGTGAGCGGTGTTACCTTTGGCAAGGCAAGTAGTGCAAATCCAGGTGGTCTGATCCGGGACACAATCTTGGAGTTTGTTTTGCTTCACATGCAGCAGGTTGTGCTGCGCATCATCGGGGGCAACAGCTTGCATTTGCTTGGCGCGCATCATGGCTCGATTGGTGAGAGCCGTGCTGCCCTGGGATGGACAATCTTTGAGCGTTTTGTTGTGAATGGTCTTCAAGTGTTTTTTCCTCCAGAATTGTCCTTTGGAATCTCCTCTGACCGGGATGTCGCTTTCGCAGAAAGGGCACCACCAATTGTAACTTCCTTTATCCGCTGCCTTGGCATGGTCGCGCTTGCGCTTCTTAGGGCAGCCAAATGTAGGTGGTTCATCAAAAATTGGGGTATGGTTTTTGCTTTTGTTATGGATGCTGATTGCCTCCAGGGTGAGCTTGGTAGGGTGATTTGGGCCAGCTGCCTTGGTATCGGTGGGTTCACCAAGGTCAGGTTGCTGGAGCTCTTGGGCATGGAACTTATCTTCTGGCGCTTTCTTATGGCCAGGATGCTTAGTTTTGAAATGTCTGTGTTTGGGAACAGAGATTCCTCGAGCAGTTGTACTTTCAATCTTGTGATTGCAAAGTCGGCAAGTCCAAGTGTAATTTTTTGGGCTGTCTTTTTTGGTTGCTGTGGCCAGGCTGGGGTCGGCCTGTTTCCCGAAGAGCCGCTTCGATTTCGGATTTGCATTATTTTGATTCCCAGGTAGGCAAGCTGTAACCACCCTGGGGTTTTTATTCACGGCAACCTTGGGGTTATCCAGGTGGGCAGGAGGCCGTCCTGGCGTTTTCCCAAGTATGCCGGAGTCACTCTTCGGGTTGGTAGGTGGAAACACGGTCTGGATCGTGTGAACAGAAGGTGTCCTGGTAGTTCTGATCGTGAGACGAGCACATCGCATGATGGCGCCAAAGCAGAAAGGAGAGAAGCATCCAAGCGCAGGCGAAGAACAGGAAAGAAACAAAGACGGCAACAACATTAAAGATGTACAAGGGTTAAAGAACCAGGACCATATGTGCTAGGGTCAAAACATGGTAATTATATAATGTATGATCATCCATCTCATAATGGCAATCCTTATCATGGGCATACAAATCCCTATGAATGGATTCATGAGAAATTGCTTTTATGGGAAAGTAACAATGTTTTTGCCATGCACATCAAACACAAAAAAGTAGAGAAATAAAACAAACACCAAAGCAAAACAGAAGAAGAAGAAGAAAAGCAGAGAAACGAAAGCAGACAAGCCGAGAAGCAAAGAAGCAGCAAAAAGCAGAAAAGCAAAAAGAAAAGAACATCGCAAATAAAAAACGGAGAAGCAGAGAAGCAAAGAAGCGGAAAAGCAGAGAAGCAGAGAAGCAAAGAAGCAAAAAAGCAGAGAAACAAAGAAGCAGAGAAGCAAAGAAGCAGAAAAGCAGAAGAGGCAGAAGAAGCAGAAGCAGCAAAAAAGAAGAAAAGCAGAGAAGCAAAAAAGCAGAAAAGCAAACAAGCAGAGAAGCAAAGAAAAGGAATTGAAGCACACAAAATAAAGCAAAAAAAAAGATTAGAAGGCACCCAAAAGCAGAAAGCAATGGAAAGTGTAAGAAAAAGGACAAAAAAAATCCCCAAACTCACCCGAAAAAATATCCCTAAATAAATCCCGTCCCTTAAATTGATATACATACTACATTAGTACAGGTATTGCAGAAATAATATGTATATATATATATATACATATTAATACATGTTACATCTATAATATAGAATTTTAAAACATGATTGAACTGTTGGTCAAAGGTTGCACTCAGGTCTTTTTTTGGTTCATGTTGTCTATTGTCTTCTCACTGTCATATCATTTGATTTATATATATATTATTAAAACATATAGTATCATATAGCGTCATATCAGTGTATATATATATATATTTATATTACATATTCTAGTTACATACATACATCTCTTCCAATATACATGTCATTGTAATTATAAAATACAGGAGGT
The DNA here is from genome assembly GCA_947184155.2 of Cladocopium goreaui. Taxonomy (NCBI): domain Eukaryota; class Dinophyceae; order Suessiales; family Symbiodiniaceae; genus Cladocopium; species Cladocopium goreaui. The sequence continues at coordinate 676,070 of CAMXCT020000202.1, read as the reverse complement.
TTCCTACGTCATGGGGGTAGAACCCCAGTAGCTGGATGGTTTATAGTGGAAAGTCCCATCTATAAATAGGCAACCTCCATATGAGTAGCGGACATGTTTTTTTGTTAAATTTGATGCCATGCACAAATTAGGGTCGTCCCCTATCGGTTGTGAGGATGTCAGTACTCCCAGAGGTATCACAAATGGGGTATCGGTATAGGGTTGTACCCTATCAGTTATGAAGGCTTTAAGTGCAACCTCAGAAAGGCCAAGGCGAAGCAAGACTAAATTAGTACAATAATCTCATCTATAAATGGATGATAACTAGGGGTACCCCTATGACTTGGGAAACCTCCATATACTCAACCAAATCAACCCATCCACCATCCCTTGCCTGGTAGAGCTCCTCGGTGCTACGGACTTTGAAGGCATCGCCCTTGTGCTCCACAACATCGATGGTCATCGTGGACCAAATCCTGGAAAACAATTGCACACATCGGCCAAAAATGCTAGGAAAAAGGTGGAAAAATGCTAGGAAAATATTGAAAAAATCGGGAACAAGATGGAACATGCTAGGAAAAAAATGAAACATGCTGGGAAAATCCAGACTTCAAAGGATATTCCATGATTTTCCAGTTGAACATATGCACGCTTATCCTGGGAAAATAAATATCCTGGAAAATCCAGAGTACCTGTATGATCCCGGGTATGTTTGTTTGTTTCCATTAATTAAAGGTCCTTGCAGGAAAATGCTTGGAAAACGAGTTGATTCATGAAAAACATCCATGAAAAACAACGCTTCCTCACTGTAAACGCAGAGCGTTCCTGATCGTTCAGTTGTTATGAACAACCCCCTCTCAGGGATGCTCCCAACACCCCAGACATGGAGAAAAACTGGATAATTACAGAGGTAAAATATGGTAAAATGACCTATTTTCCATGCAAAAGTAGCTATCATTTGCCAATGGCTTGGATCAACCCTGTCTCTGTGTCCCAACGGCCCATTTCCAGATCGGGCAGCGCCCCCTCCTGGCAATATCTTCCAAGCCATTCTCAATCTTCGCCTCCTTCTTGGCATCATCGCAAAGGCGCGCAATGAGGTCGGCCTGAAAAAAATCTGACCCGATCCACTGAATAAGACATGTATGAATGCAATTTGTTCCAGGCAAAAACTAGGAAATTCTAGCCGGGCATTTTGATTACCAGAGTTCAATGAACAGTTGTGAATTATCGAACTTCAAGTGTCAAAAGAGCCAACTCTCAGAAGCAACAGCGCCAGCTTCCGGCCAAAGCGGCATGGTTTTGAAGGCCCAAATCCATGACTCGTTGCAGCGTGAAGCCAGCATCTTTCGGATTGAAGGTTTCCTGTATAGTGCTTGCGCTGCAACATGAAACAATTCTACTTTCTGATCTTTCGGTGCGTGTTCGAACTGTTGGAAAGGCATCCAGACTGCTTTGTATACAACATTTGAAGCATCGGTGCTAGTTTTGGGGATAGGTCAAAACCTATTATTAGATATTACCATCATTTACCAGCTATTTTAGGGGACCATAGGATCCATAGGGTACCAGGGTTTTGACGCATCAGCATTTGAATTCAATTTCCTCAGCTGTTCCCAGATCTCCTTGACTTCCTTTACAATTGCTTCAATGTGACGCGCGCGCATGGCATCGGATCGTAGATGTGTAATCACTGGCATCCTTGGCACCAACACAAGACGCAAGCACCAACAAAGAAGAGTCATATGTGTGTCCAAGGAACACACGCGAAACAACATGTTCGTGGATGTAATGGTTATGCCGGTTCATTCCTATGCGCTCAAAACTTGAAGAGTGAAGACGTTTGGAATCGTTTGGAGAAATAATTTGTCCAAGCATCATGTTGCGGAAGGTCTCCAAGTCAGACTTCAGATCTTGATAGACTTGCCAGTTCTGCACGTTCTTGTCCTTTCCAATGACCTTCAGGGCTGTGAAATTTCAGTTCTTCCAGCTTCAACCCAATAGTATTCAGGACAAATAGAGGGGCCGGTGTTATTATTTTTATATACCATTATTATCCATTATTACTACTACAAGTAGCATGATTCTTATTACTGTTACTTATTACATTTTATTACAGTATCAGTATATGGTTATTTAATGCTGTTTACTTAGTTGTCGAATCGAGGGAACCTTCTATCAACCAACCAGTGGGCTCAGTGGGAATCTGGAACATCCCGGGTCCCACCTTGCGCAGTTTGCCAAGGAATTGCATGGCGAGCTCGTCCATATCATCCGTATTCCTGGCTGTCAACTCGTTAAATGGCCACACCTTAATCCCATCCGCTTCATGTTAGCTACACCCCCATGGTTGATGGCCCCAAGATGTGTAGATCCGCAACAAAAAACATCAAGAAAACATGGTTTCTGGGTGTTAAATATTAAGGGAAGGGATGATTGATCCTTGACGCCTTGACCTGTTCGGCCTTTGATTTCTCCCTGTGGCATCTGGATAAACAATTTATGACAATTCAAGACGAGCTTCAAGGACTGGAAGCTTCCAGAGCGTAGCTTGTCCCATTCTTTGTTCCAACCATCTCTGATGTCCCAGACCATCGTCAGCTTCTCAATCTCCTGCTCCACCCACTCGAGTTCCTTGTAGTTGGCAGGCTCAATACCAAAGAGCTCTTGCTTCGGACGGAACTCGGCTTCCAGTTTCCGCTTGGCTTCAATCTGATTGCGGTAGTTCTGAAGCATGGCATTGGCCGACTCTGGGGTGAGATTGTCGCTCTTGTATGGAGCATGACGTCCGAAGTCCTAAGGTCCGCTTGAAAAAGCTGTGCCCGGCTCCAGTTGTTCATTTTTTCTCGGATTTGGGTTATTGTCCCATTACCCTCCACCAATCATGGCAATGGAAAGAAACATATAGTTCATAGACAACTCTTCCATGAAAACCACCATTTATGAGGATTAATTATTTCCCACATGTTGATTACCGAAGGGTGTATGTATGGAATGTTGTCCCTTGGATTAAAAAACGAACCCATCTCATGGCAACACCTTCATATCGTTTTCTCAAGTCTACTCGAAGTGAACCTCACCCATTTGCCAAAAAAATTACCCACTCTGTCAGAGACTCTATCAATCCTCCATCTATAAACATACGAACTTTGGATACGGTTTTTGGAACCCGAAATCCAAAAACATCTGGATGGATTATAATTAATCGTTCACCAACCTGAAAAAAATCGGCTATTTTGGGACACTTACCCCAATCCAATTCCCAGCATTCACTAACCATCATCCAGATTATATCAAAACCATGTTGCTTGCTTAAGAACGTGCTCCCAGTTCTATGATCATACCCAATATATTTCCACGGTAGGTTAATAATCCCCATTAATCCCCGAATTCAATCATCAACCATGGTTTAGCAACCAAAAAACACCCTTTCTTTGATGAGTATAAGCTAAATGATGGTTAAATTTTCAATCAACCGGGGTTTTCGAACGTTGTCCAAGCAGCTGTCTTGACATCCCGGATGCTCTGACCAAAGCTTCCGAGATCTTGCTCCAGACCTGCCTTCATTTGTTTCTTCGATTTGCCTCGTGGCTTCGTCAAGGTCGGTGCCAGTCTGGAAAGGACGGAGACCCCGACAAAAAGGGTTGACTTCATGATGATGATGGTGATCATGATGATGGATGATGGATGATGGATGATGGATGGATGGATGGATGGATGGATGGATGGATGGATGGATGGACGGATGATGATGGATGATGATGATGGTGATGGATGATGGATGGATGATGATGGATGATGATGGATGATGGATGATGATGGATGATGATGGATGATGATGGATGATGATGGATGATGATGGATGATGATGGATGATGATGGATGATGATGGATGATGATGGATGATGATGGATGATGATGATGATGGATGATGATGGATGATGATGGATGATGATGGATGATGATGGATGATGATGGATGATGATGGATGGTGATGGTGATGGATGATAATGATGATAATGATGATAATGATGATTATGATGATGATGAAAATGGATGGATGATGATGATGATGGATGATGGATGATGGATGATGGATGATGGATGATGGATGATGGATGATTGATGATGATGATGATGATGATGATGATGCTGATGATGATGATGGATGATGGATGATGGATGATGGATGATGGATGATGGATGATGGATGATGGATGATGGATGATGGATGATGGATGATGGATGATGGATGATGGATGATGGATGATGGATGATGGATGACGGATGACGGATGACGGATGATGGATGATGGATGATGGATGATGGATGATGGATGATGGATGGATGGATGGATGATGGATGATGATGGATGATGATGGATGATGATGGATGATGGATGATGGATGATGGATGATGGATGATGGATGATGGATGATGGATGATGATGATGATGATGATGATGATGATGATGATGGATGATGGATGATGGATGGTGGATGATGGATGATGGATGATGGATGGTGGATGATGGATGATGAATGATGGATGATGGATGATGGATGATGGATGATAGATGATGGATGATGGATGATGGATGACGGATGACGGATGACGGATGACGGATGACGGATGACGGATGATGGATGACGGATGACGGATGATGATGATGATGATGATGGTGATGGATGATGATGATGGTGATGGATGATAATGATGATAATGATGATAATGATGATGATGATATTGATGATGATGATGAATACGATATTTCCAAGAATGGGGGATTGGCCCCCCAACTTGCTTTTTTTTATACGGAGAGTGGTGATGAATCAGTGGATGGAGGACACAGGACAAAGGACATGACACGACCTGTCCATGTTGGTATAGCTTTCTATGTCTTTCCAACTTTCATCACTAGGGGTGGTCAAAATTGGGATAACCTTGGCACAGGCAACTGTGCCTTTTTAGGATTAAATAATATTAAAGAGTCGATTTTGCCTGGTAAATCCACATACAGTATCATATATCTTATTCTAGAATGTTATATTTCGGGCATGGAACACTCCATCTCAGCGTCATCCATACCAAAGTGCGTTCTAAAAGTCTACTTGCACTGCTAAAACAATTTCAGTAGGAAAAAAAAAACTACCCCTATAGAAGGGGGCAAAACCAACCTGTCGAATTCCACTGTTTTTTGCTTGGAAACCTTGGTATAGTGATCCAACCCCTCAAATGGAATTTTAAAGTAACATGTCTTAACAAGCCTTGGGCACTGGTTAGAAAATACTTGGGCACTGGTTAGAAAAAGTAGGACATGGCCGAACAAGAAATCGATGATTCAGAGACATCTCTAAGTTTTTTCCCAGTTATTTCATCAGGAAATCTCCAAGAAAAAACTGATTCGCATGGTCTTCTGTTATTCAAGTCATTCCCAATGATATCCTAATGATTCTTGTTTTTTTGGGATTGTTTGATCAAAAAAAAAGCCAAGAAACTGATTCGCATCTCTGCTTCCACCAAGGTCTCCCGGAAGGTCTCCATCTGCGGTCGCATCTGGGCCTTCCTCTGGAGCTCTTCATCTGACGGCATCACCTCCGCTGAGATCCAAGTTCTCGTGGAAAATGGGGGACGAGTCAGGGAAAAATATCGCAAAAACATGGGAGAGTCATGGGAAAACACAATATATTTATGTTGTTTAAAGATCAAGTGATTGAAGTTTAATTTATCATAAATTGAAACTTATATTCATTTGAAGTTTGGAGATGCCTTATCATAATCTTGTTAGATCTACTATCATGAAACAAATACCTCTCTGTAATACATCAGTCGGTGCATATATCACTATACACTGCTCAAATGTCTTCACTATTCATTGGATACTCTGCAATTGCAAAGAATTGCCCACTGGACATGCAATCAACATCTGTTTTTGAGGCATATCTCTCAGACAAATTGTGAGCTCAGCTGTTCAAATGGCACCTCAAATTCTTGGAGCTTTGCATACTTGTCTTCAATAGGCTTGATCTTGTTCTCCATTTCTTCATCATCTTTTCGGCACTGGTCAAGCAAAGCAATCCTGGCTTTCAGCTCATCCATATCCTTGATCTCCGAATGGAAGGTCTTCGTGTTGGAATCGAAATATTCAAGGAGTCGATTCCTGAAGTGATCCAACGTCCGGCATCCAAGAAAATGATATAAAATGACTGCTCCCAATGACTCGTTGACGGCTTCACAGTGTTAATTTGGCATCATCATCATCATCATCACCATCATCATCATCATCCCAAACAGAGATGGAAGAGTTTTTGGAAACTATAACTATGTTAAAACATGTAAAATCATGTGAATATATAAAATCAATATTGGAAAGTCTTCTGCAAGAAAAAACTTAAGAACGAATAGAAAAACATACGTGTTGGAAAGTTGCTTTCCAAACAACATCATATATATAATATATATATATATATTATTATATAACACTAACCCCCACTCCCTGATATTAAACACCCCATAAATGGTTATGTGTAAATCCCCTTCTAGACATTTCTAGACCGTGATTTCTTGGGGGTGTTTGATATTATGTTAAGGGACTAAATGATTAAACCTGTTCCGAGATTCATCTCTGTTCGAGCATTCTCATTCAGGAGATCCGTCAGTTTCTTCTGCCATTTCTGACAGTGATCCACCAAGGCGTTCTTGAGGGGTTGAAAATCCGTCTCGATGAAATCGATCACAACCTGGCCATGGCTGGGAAATCCACTCTATAAGTGGCGGTTTCAGTCAATGGGAAAATCATTTATGCTGGTATATAATTCTATGTATTTCATCAATTTTCATTATATGTCTATAAAAAACATGGAGGTTTCATTTATAAATGAGGAATTGTCCAACAAAGGTTCTCAATTTCCATTTTTCAGGTCTCAGAAGTGTCCAAAATTTGCACATCGAAACAGAGGTCATCACAAATCGAAAACCACATTGGTTACCGCAGCAAAATGCCACTTGTGGCTAGTTTCTCTGAAGCAAAGAAATTTGGGGTTCCATACCCCAAATCCCAAAATCCCATAGCCATTTTAGTGATAAATCGTCCATGGTCAGATTTTTCAGGTCCACAAGCAACGTTCAAAAAGAAGACTTCCCCACAGCGTGAAAACCCGAAGCAGTTGGCCGTTGGCACCTTGGGATCCTCCTGCTGGATGTCGGACTGCACGTCCTTGTAACGTTGGATGTCTTGCCCCACAATCGTCAGGGATCGTTCGGTCTTCCTCAGCACCAGGAGACTGTTCAGCTCCGCCAAACGGTACGTCCAAGGGGGAGAAAGATGGGAAAATAATTGAAAATATGCAGGTAAAATATGATCAAGAAAAAAAATAAAAGTTGTTGTCATTTAGGGTGACATGCGGATCCATGCAACTGAGTGGGAGCCACAGACTCAACTTAGAACTGTCGTTCATCAACTGCCTGCAATAGCTTGTTAATAAGTATGCTGTAAACAAAAAACAAAAAAGGCACTGTACATTAAATTTCCTGGTCGATATTTGTCCAAGCGAGGCAAAGCACTTGTAACGTCTGATGAAGGTGTCCTTGTCCTGGGAGACAATCGGCTGATAGGAGCTGTTCCTCAGATCGCATTCTTCGAAGCGGTTTGTTGAAGATGGGCGATTCTAAGATCTACTGGTTCGTCATCAATTTCCCTATGAAATTGCCATGAGTCAGTAACACTCAATGATATTAGATCACTAGGTCCATGGCGCTATCACTAGTCAGTATTGTTTTTTTGAACTTCTCTCCAGCCCAGCAGCATCAAAGCTATGTGCCCATGGCAACTGCCACTCTGTCACTGCAGCACGATAGATTGGGCAAGTTGCTACTACGGTGATCAACGTACATTTCCAATACATCAACAGTAGTACAATCATTCTTCCGCTTTTCATCCGTTTTTCCCCATGAAATTGCCACTATTTTGGGATCCCCCATCTCCAACATCACCCCTTCGCCGTAAATTTCGCAAGTCGAGCGTCCAGAACTTCATGCGCTCTCCGAGCTTCATGGAACAATGGTTGAAGCCTCTCAGCACCTCCTTGACGTACTTGATACAGCAGTCCTGGTCAACCCCCGTCCTTTCCCCAAGCACTGGTGTCACTGGAAAAATAAGAGGACTGAGACATATCTCTATCATGAAACATGACAATCATGACAATTAGAAAAACAAATATAATTATATATATATATACATATATATATATATATTATATGTACTACATGTATATATTATATATCTGTGCAACGATGTGCAATCTCTTTCTGGCATCTTAATGAACATTGTTTTTTATCAGCTTCAGAACACGCCTCATCTTTGGAGATTTCCTGGCAAGGCCAAAAACTGGGGCTCAAAAACACCCACGAACACATGGGAATTTGGCCATGTTTAGTAACCAATGTAACCAGAAATATGTTGAATTTGGGAATAATGTTACTAAATGAGTTACATTCAGGTTACCCAAATTCTTGAGCCAGGTTTACTAACATGTGGCCTAATGTTAGGTAATTTTGAAACATCTTGAGGCATCGCCTCGCCTCGAAGAAGCCTTTCTTCTTCTTGGGCGGATCACCTGCGCTGGAAATGCCAAGCTCCGAATTGCCAAAACACCGAGACATTCTGGTACAACTCCGTCAACTCCAAATAGATACTTTACAGCTTTGGATTTGTTTGGGAATTTGTTGCATATGCGCATTTCATGTTGGGACTCTCCCTTGCCTTTGCATATGTGACTTTCCTTTCGTTTCAGTTTGTTCAACACATCTTGCTCTTTTGACACGATAGACTAGTGACTAGCAATGAAAAGAGCTCTCCTGCTGTTGTCATTGTATTGCCGCAGCTTGACTCAGCTTGACTTGCTGGATTTCTTCTGAATCAACAGCCAGCGTGCTTCGTCATCAACATATTGGCTGTTCAACACATTGGCTCTTCTGATTATGATGAACCACTGGGTCATTGATGTATAGCCTAAGCATAGGTGCCTGCCTCTCAAAATGAGAGATTCCCGGAAGAAGGAAAATAGTTTTCGTACCCTTCTCAAAACATATTGGTTCAGATTCGTCCTTTCTTTACTTATTCGATATTATTCGATTGGCAACGAAGACTCCTTCAGCTTCAGCTTCACGAGCTTCGCTGTGGGTCCCAGGAGCCCAGGGGATCCCAGGGGATCGGCCCCGAGATCCGAGACAGCCGCACCTGGTGATGGGATTGCATTAGCACCTGCGAGATCTCCGGCCTCCTCCAGCTGCTCCTTCTTCTTCCTTGGAAGACCAAGCTGTTCAGATCTATGTATTAAACTCTAATACGGTTTATGTACTTATTTATATGTATGATATGTATATACATATAGAATATAATGAATATATATATAAATATATATGTAACTATATAATATGTATATGTGATTACATGTTGTATATTTATAAAATGAATGTGGATCATTGTTTTTTGTTTTTGAAGAGAAAAAACATTGAAAGACAACATTGCTTGTACCTTACGTATGTCTAAAAGCGCTCTTTTTTGCGGGGTCGATAATAGGTTTTGACCCATACCCATATACGTACATAATGCATATATTTTGTTACATCAAATCACTAAAATGTCAACCTGAGCCCTGGTTGATGATAAACTACCACTCCAGAGTCCAGGCTTGTGACGCACTTGCCATCGCTTACATATCTATCAAAGTTGGCTCCTTCTTTCCCATCTCTCGCTCATCCTCTCTCCCTCTCCCTCTCTCTCCATGTATAATCACATACATAACATATTCCCTTGATTCATGACTCACCAAATGGCCTTGGCTACTCGTACATCCAACAATGACGGTGCAGGATACAATATTTTGCTGCTCGAACAGTCTCATATCCCTCCCCAGAATGGATGTCGGTCGAGCAACTTATCCCTCTCTGTCTTGACGGTATAGAGGTGCTCGGCCAACCTGTATGAATCACAGCAAGACCGAAACTTCATAGTGCCTTTCGGTTTTTCAAATCATTGGTTCCCAATGAATTTCCTTCACCATGTTCCAGCCGTGGAAAGGGCCGCCTTGGGACAACCGAGAGAGTCATAGTCATATCACCTGGCGCTGTCAAGTTGAAGCATCAAGACGTTCCGCGAGATTGTGCATCGAGGACAGATTCTGAGGACCCGAAGATCTGTTTGGTATTCTTGTGGAGCCTCTTCTCAAACAATCTTGCCAGCACCACGACAAATCATCTGCAACAAGTCTTTCAGCTGGGACATCGGTGGTTTGAAGTCCATTTTCACATCCTGGCATCTGTAAGCCGCTGGGGCAAAGAAAATGCACTGCCACCCGATGATTCCAAACCACTTCTCTCTCTCTCTCTCTCAAATCCGGTGCAGGACATTTTGCAAGCCAAGGCTCATCCAAAACAGCCTGAATCTTGAAGAGTGGAGATGGCTCTGTTTTGGTATCACCTTATGCGGACTGCACGGTCAACGTCCATTTGCAAGCATCACAGCGATAGGAAGGCTGCGCAGAATAGAAGATATCATAAGGGATCACTAAATCACCTGGTTCTGCTCGACATTAAAGCACACATATATGATAATGATCAAATGTGCACAACTGATTTGATGGCCAGGCACCGTTCAAAGCTTTGCACAGATCCTGTAAACTCGTCTTCACAGCCTCCAAACAAGCATGCGTCCCCACCCATGTTATGCAAACGTGCGCCCTGTCAGAAAGGAGAATGCGACCATATGTTTATTCAAGTGCAATCTACGTACTGCAAGCCTGATTTTGTACATGTGTCTTACAATAATCTTTGGATACTATAGATTGTAATCCTGATGTTGTACAAGATCACAATAATGTATATGATCACTAAAATCACACGCCAATTACACAAATCACATTCTTATATGGATGGTTCCGCACCTTCCTCAAGGCCTCCTTGATGCTCTTGTCCTCCTGATCGTTTGATACGGAAGGGAGAGGTAGAGGGAAACGAGCAATCCATATAGCAAAGAACGATCAAGAGAGATCAAGAGCGATCACAAACGCAGGATTGCTACTTAAGCCCTCCAAATACCTCAAAAAATCGTACAAGTACTACTAAATTAAAGGGTAAAACGCCATCATCAACATGTTCCCATCAGTTCCCATCAGTTCCCATCCAGTCTCACCAGTCTCCTTGTCGACATAGCTCTTCCACTCTCGCTGGATGTCAGGCGGATGGCTTTCGAAGAAGCTGTAGGAACCCAGCATAAGTTCCGTGATTTTGCAGAGCGACTCAGCGGGGGCGACTGGCCAAACATGGCCAAACAGCACCAGATGCATTGGCTGATTGAAAAATTGATTTTCAATGGTGATACAATGGGATTTTCATGGATATGAACGGATATCAATGGGTTTTGTTTTCTCAAGCAAGTCCGTCGAATCAAATAAGACAGGACAATATGGTCTTGTGTGGTCTCCAGCATTGATAAGTAGTATAGACGCAGTACCCAGATATCGGCATGGAAGCCTCCATCTGTGCTTGCTCTGCTTTCCGGGTTCATACCGCAAGTGAAGAGTTTGAGAGGGGCAACACTGGTTTGTGAAAGCAACAAATAAATGAAACCTGTGACCAGCAAAGAACCGTACAACCACTCAAGATGCTTGAGCGCTCTGCATATCGTTTCTTTCGCAGGAGCATCCCACCTTGTTGAACTCAGCCTTGACTTCTTCCCGCCTGCGCTCCTGCGAATTGGAGGCAGCACAGAATAAAATGAAGCACGAGGTTTCAATATGTTGTAAATAGTATTTTAAGATATTTTAAGTTGCATGTATTTTTCTTTTCCAACCTTATCTGCCTCGACATGTGTACACACTTACGTCACACAGATCAAAGTTTGGCTTCCTGTACATCTCGGAACTCATCATCACGGTGCACAGTCTTCTTCTCGATCTTGATCATGTGCAGCTCTGATAGCTTCTTGCACACCTTTCAAGGGCACACAGGTTGAGTGCAAGGCTAAGCTTGCATGGCTACAGCCTTGGCTTGCGATATTTATGTTGCCATCTTTCAGATTCACCAAAAAAGGCCTGCAATACGAGCAACCAAAACAGTCCTGCAATACGAGCAACAAAGTAATGACAAAATGTCATAGCGATACCTTTAGCAGCTTCCACAGTCTTCCACAGGACGATTCTTGCATTCAAACATATCGACACGCTGAATTCAAGCGATTCACCCCAAGAATCTCTGTGTTGTTCCTCTTGAACTGCTTCACCCACTCATAGACTTTGGCACACTCCTTAGCAAAACAAGACTAGAATCTTAGAATGTGTGCTAGATATATCTAGACATGGTGAATTCTGTCAAGATCTGTCAAGTGTTGATATCAATTTGGCATAATTTGGCAATTCGCCGAGTTCGGCGGACCGTTCCCGTCCCGAGTTCCCGTCATCCGTCCCGGAATCCTTGCTGAAATCTCCAAGAGTCTTTGCAGCTATCTCGAACAAAGAACTCCTTGATGCCGTCAGAAGTCCAATTAAACCTGGCAGATCTGGCAGGACCATCATCCCAAAATCTCCCAAAATCTCCCAAAACTGCTTGGTGGTATACCTACCCTGAAAAATGATGGAGTGAAAGTCAATGGGAAGGATTATATATCCCATATAATTATGAAATGGAAAATAAAATTGATGTTTTCCTCTCAACCGCACCGCTGCCGACCCTGGGTCTCGCAGAATGAAAGAAATAAAACATCTTTGAAACCACCAACATTCAATCACCAAATGGTGATTTTTAGAAACATGTTTCAAAATCGGCGCATGGTTTCAACATGTTTCAAAATCACCATCACCAATAACCATCGTTGAAACCACCAATCACTTCACCGGAAAAACCCGGTAGCATCACTTAAAACCACTGCCGCGCAACTTGGTCAGGCCAGGTCCAATCTTCCGGTCCAAGGTGCGGATGAGATGGTTGAACAGGCGCCTTGTCATACGCCGAATTCCAACGGTGGTTTCACCATGAGGGTTTCATCGAAATGGGCTATGAATGGGATAAAAAACTGGGATATACCCTCTGGTAAACTAACATAACTATTGAAAATGGTGATTTATAGTGGATTTTCCTATTAAAGATGGTGATTTTCCATAGCTATCTTAAATTACCAGAGGGTACATACGAAATCCTCAGGCCATAATAATGGTCTGAATGCAGGCTGAATATTTAGCCTGAACCATTGTGTTTAGCCCGAGCTAAAAAAAATAGCCCGAGGCACTTTGCGCGAAAACTGCTGGCTCAATGGTATTGAAGTCCATTTCATATATTGAATGGCATGGATAAGGCGGTGCATAATTGAGAAATCCCAGAAGAAACTGTACCATAATATCATGCAACTTCCTACACATTAGCAATGTCAGAAGAACAAAGCAGCAGCCCGGTTAGCTGATAACTGAATAAATCTGACTGGTTTCCATCCAAACTATAACTTCGTATTCAAAAATCATTTTGTGACATGGTGATAGGTAATTAAATGTAATTCAAGCATGGTTTGAATTTCCCAAAAAAAAACATGAAAAATCAGGATTTGAACTGCAAAAAAAACATGAAAAATCTGAACATTTTGAGTTGCGGCATTTTTTGCCCGATTAGTGCGATTTGTTGCCCGAGTTTTCATGATTTTTTTTGGCCGTTGACCAAATTCAGCCCGATTTTTTCATATATGCAGGTTTGCAATTCCAAATCAAGCTTAAAATCGCAGGGTCCCAAAACCAATATAGTGGAAACAAGATGCGTCATGAACCTGTGCAAAGCTTGCAAAATATGTCTTTTACCACCAATACACGTCAAGCGTGCCACAGTCTGGTAACTTTTTGGATTCTTAACCATTGAGCTTATTGTTTGATCTAGTTCTACAGGACGAGAACAGGATACGGTAAGCATCGGGATGACCAAGTAATTCTTGAATTCTTCCCTGGTTTGAGCCTGATTTCTTACCAAATTCAGGTTGAGATTCAAACAAATCAGCCCGAAAATCAGAAAATAACCTGAGATCACCCTCAGACCGAAATTTCAGTCTGAGACCCCAAAAGTTTGTTGTTCCTCTTCAGGCTGAAATTATGTCCTTTTGGAGTTCCTAGGCGTATATATATTATATATATTATATATATATATTATATATATTTTATATTATATATATATATATATTATATTATATATATATATATTATATTATATATATATATATTATATTGTATGTATATAATACTATAAAATATTATACAACATTATACAATAATATACACAACAAATCACAACAATATGACAACAATATGGGTGTGTCTGAACATGGTGCTTCCGAGGTACCGTTCCTCGGGTAACAAGGCAGACCTGGAGTCTGGTTGCAGAGTGGCGTGGCGATCAAACATAGATGGTTTGATGTAGGATTTTCTGGAAATGTGATGTGGCAGTGTGTCAAAACCTTGTACCCCCTGGTGAACATCAAAATAGCTGGTAAATGGATGTTCATCCCCCTAAAAATGGTATTAATAGGTATTGATCCATACCCATGTAGAATCCATCCTATAGATGGAAATTCAAACATCTATAGATGGCTGATTTGTCCCAGCTATCTCCATGGAATTCGGGGATTTCCCAGCAATGTGTGATGATTTCCAGCAAAAAGTCATCAAAACATCCCAAAAAAAAAATCCCCAAACAATCATCGACCAAAATCATCAAAGAAAATGACCTTCAAAAATCTACACAAATCACAAAAAAAACATCAGCAAACACCAAACAAACATCAAAAATCACCAACAAAAACACATCATTCTCCTGGGTCCCTGACATGATCTGATTGTAGTCCCGCACCTCAGGGATGATGTCGAGAGGGCACTTGGACGATGGGAGTTTAACCATCAACTGCTCATGTGATTTAATAGGCTATTAGTGGGGATTTAATGGAAAATGAACATATACATATATACTGTACATATATACATATATGTATGTGTATTTATTTATTTAAGATTACATAAGATTTTATAAGGTAAAACAGAATTACATATTATCTATATAACATTATAAAATATTAGATTCCATTATAAAACATTATATAACATTATATAACATTAGATAACATTATATAACATTATATAACAATAAATACCATTGTATAACATTATACAACATATTTAAAAAAAATACAGCATTAAATAACGTTATATGAAATTAGCTAACACTAAAACATTATATAACATTATATGGCATTCAAACTAATATCTAACTAAAATTATTTGAAATTGCAAATAATTGTTTGGAATGAAACGGAATTATTTGGGGTGACATTGAATTATTTGGAATTAAAATTAATGAAAAGGAATGTTCTAGGAGTGTCCCTACAAGGAATGTCCCCCTCCATAGACAGGACATTAGATAAAACATGTTATAACTGTATATACAACAGTATATATCACAGTATATATAACACTATATATAACATTACATAACATTATTTAACATTAATTATGACATATGGATCTGTCTGAACTGGTTTTTTTCCCCCTCAAAATGGCCATACGGATCCCAGGAATCAGATCGGAAAATGGTGAGGTGTTTCGAGGATGGAAACTGAAGATGATATGGATGTTACTCAATGGTACTCATATTTACTTCCAGATATCTACTCCATGGCCATTTTCATGGCCATTTTCATGGATTTACTTCATTTACTTCCAGGATTTTCATGGATTTTCCATGGATATACTTCATGTTTCCAGGATTTTCATGGATTTGGTCCCCAACTTTTTCCAACTTAAAAAATCTCCGAGTCCGAGGCACCACTCGCAGCACGTGTTCGCGGAGCACCCGCAGCTTGTCACGGTGCCCGGCCAGCTCGTGGGCGGCATAGGGGACCACCTAGGGGCGATCCATAGCAAGTCATCCCATCCAGCGGATAAAAGATCAATGGATTCCATGGATGTTATGATTTTCATGGGTTTCTAATGAAAAAAGGCTATGGATATTGATGAATGCTAATGATGTTCTTCATGTATGTTAATGAACGTTATAATGGAAATTAAGGAATGTTAATGGATGTTGATGGGTGTTAATGCATATATGAATGGAAATATCATGGGAATATTATCGGAATATACTGGGGTGTTTCATGACTCAGTTTTCAAGCTAACTTGGGAGCCACAGAACTAGACTATCACCACCTCGTGGGTCAAATTCCACCCCGTGGACCACGGACCATTGATGGCCAAATAGAGAAAATGAGTGATACTGCTGCCTGCTGCAGCAAGAAATAGACACACTGCTGGACTGAGTTGGATGGCAGTACCAGTACTTTAACATAGCAACCTGTAGAGAAGCGAGCCTATCAACCTGCTTCGGTTCTCAGAATGTCTGAGTTCTGAGGTCCGCTACTATGCCGCTACCCTGGATCTTCTCCCAGTAATAGACCTGCTGGGCAGTGATATATGATATGGATGTGATGGGCTAAGGGATTCCAAGCTCATGGATTATGAGGGCCCGAGGGCTTCCTGTATCACCATGTAATTCTTTATACCTGAAAGAAAAAAAGCTTTGCAGGGATATAATATAATATATATATATATTATATATATAAATACTATAATGCTCCCTTGCCTCTGGTAAAAACACGTCTTATCTAAGACATCTCATGTTGAAAACTGCCCCCAAAAAAAACACAGCTGATGTGACGCAAATCGGACGCAAATCGGAGAGCGATTTGAAGCAGGGCTCCTCCTGGAACATCTTCAAGAGTTCCTTGTCGAAGTTGCACTCCAACAGACCACCCTTGAACTTACTGCTGATGGTCTCCTGCCACATCTCCAGGCGTCTCTTGAGCCTCCAAATATTGACAAATACCCCCAGAAGAATGGTTAAAAGATGTTAAAAAGTATGAAATTGATGGGGTAAAACACCATTTTTTAAGGCTACTAGCTAGGAGGGTCTAGGTCTAGGTAGATGTGACATGTGACGTGATGTGACTACAGTCCTCGGGCTTCACCAGCAAATTCACCTGGAGGCGCTTTGACAAATTCTGGTCATCCATACCTGAAACACGGCTGACAGCTTCAATGGAATGACTAGTCGAATATGACATGGTATGACATGGTATGACTAGATTGTCTTCAATCGCACCTGCGTATCGTAAGATATGGCAACCATATGCAACCATTATTTCCAGTCTCATTCCATATCCTTGCTGTTTCCGACAAGCAACTCTTGAGTTCCTGCACCCAGTCTTGGAACGTCGTGAGCACGAAGGTCTGTCCAGGACACATTCAACACAGGGACCAGCAGAGACCCTCTGAGACTTGACGTCTCGCTTACAATCTTCTTCATCCAAGTGCTCGCCTCCATGTTTCCGTGCAATGTGTTGAAAATGTCTCTGCAGCCTTCTTGTTCTCTGCCTAAAAGCATCTGAAGCTGTCAAAGCTTGAGATGGACGTAGCATGAGCTCCGAAACGGAAGACATACTCATTATGGTCATTGGTTACTTGTGAGCCATATTTCAAATAACACATGCGGCCAAGATAAGCTTCACGCAGGGCTCTAAGTAACAAAGCTGATCAAGTTCTGCCTCAGGCTCCAAAAATCGAGATCTCTGCAGAGAGTTCAAAAACCATCAAAAAACTGTGCTGAAAATTGGCACGGCAATGGTCAACACCTGAAAAAGGATGGTTTTTTTTTACTGAAAACATCGAGAAACAACATATCAACATAATAAAACCAACCAGATTTTCTGGGGTCCGTTGGTCTGTCCACCAAGACCAGCGCCATTTGCTGCTGAATTCGCAACATCAAACCACGCACAGCCAGAGCCTCATGTCGTGGATCGTCCAAGGGTTCTACCGTAGAACATTGGTATCTTAATGGGAACATTATATAGATTTCATATGATTTCATCATATTTCATTCATTTTTCCACTGGCAATGGAGGTTTCCAGAGGTTTCCAACTGTTTCAGACAGACCCAGCGTTCGCTGGTTCGCTGGGCCGCCGCACAGGTCCAGCAAATTGTGGGTGCCCTTGGATGATGGGCAACGTTGGTAACTTCCTGCAAGAACACCGGTGCCAAGGGAAGACGTTTCATGGGGCCCCAGGTCATCCCACCATCATTGGGGATTCCACATGTGGTAAAACACGAAAAACCCAGTGCCATAAATGAGGCTAACATTTGATGATGGATTTTTGCGAACACAAAACAAATCATAATACTGGGGATGGTTTACATTGTTGGGTTTACCACATTAATGGGTACAGTAAGCCCTGTAAATAGGGCGATGACCATCCCCTTTTATGATATTCCTGCCACCCTTGCTTGAAATGCAAACACTCTTCGCAAGGACCAACCTGGATCATGTGATTCCCTCCTGAACTGATCAAACTCTTTTTTGATGTTGTGGTTCAGCTCGTTCAAGAAGATGTTGTACAGGGTTTCACCCTTCTTCTCGACAAATGCTTTGACGCCTGAGTCGCGAAACATATGCGTATGTATGTAGTATTATAGTATAAATAATTGTGTATACTGTATACATAGATAGGTGTAATTACATCATAATATATGTATATATAATATAAATACACAGCATATATGTCACATATAATCACAAATAATACGTATATACCATATACATATATTGTATAGTTGTACATGTATTTGTATATGTGCAAATTGCAGTGTAGCGCAGCACAGTGTAGATGATGTAGATGGGTGTGTTGTCTACTAATGTCTAGTATTGATATGTTACGCCACTCAATGTACGTAAGCATATCCCCGTGGACCTAAGGGGGAGGGTTTCTTTTGGTTGTCCCAACCGTGCGTTTCGGCCGCTGCTTTTCATCTGAAACCTTAATCCAAAGCCCCTCCAAACCTTCACAAACAGCACAACGGCCTTGCTTAAAACCATTGGTTTTTAAGCGAGGAGTGGAAGGAAAGGAGAAGAGAGAAAAGGAAAAGGAGAGGTAGCTGAAAATAAGTGAAAATCAGCAGGTTGGACAAACCAACCAAAAAAAAAAGAATCCAAAGAGCAATTGCAAAATGAGTCCCCCCCCTCCGATTTCAAAATCAGGGCTAGGGGGATGTAAACATACAAAGGAGTGGAGCAACAAACACCCAGGGCTGAGGAACGGACGCTCTCTTTGTGCAAGTTGATAGAAGCTGTCGAGCACTTGACATGCTGTCCTTGTTGGGCAAGATATTGAGGACACAAAAGCCGATAACGTCATAATATCTCAAAATGCGCACGGTGAGAGGAGCAAACTGATCCGATTCTGTTCAGGCAAATATGAACAGGTGCATCCAAGCATCTGTACAGTTCCAACACCCTCAAAAGCACTGTTGATGACCTGTGGCGCAATCTTGCAAAATCATTGAGTCATAGACCTGCAAACAACACCTATCTCGAAACTACACCTACACATACCCACACACACACGTGCATCCCCCTATTCTGCAGGACAAGGGAACTACACTAACTGGAAGAACTAAATCAAACTGCAGCCAAGACTCATTCATGTACATCACCTGCCCAAGAGCTTCACATCACTTCAGGCTTTCAACATCTTTCAACAAAGGAACTCATTTCGTCTCCCTGCATCATCTTGACTCATTGAATGGAAGTAACTGAGCATATACTGAGCTGCTTTCAGCCTCCAAATCCCTCATCTGATTCTTAAATGCACCAAAATGATCTGGCCTCAGATTGCATGGGTCCAGTCGTCAGTTGCTATTAACTATGTAACTGGTCAGTCTCAGGCCAATCAGGGACTTGGTCTTGGGCCATTTTGGAGCGCGCACATCGAGAATATCATAGTCCACATACGGCGGCTGCAATCGCTGAAGATTTTTCAAGAAGTTCTCCTGGTTGAAGTCAAAACAACATGTGAACGCATAGAAATAGCAGACGCACAGCACACAAAATGAGGTGCGCACGGCACACAAAATGAGGTGCGGGATAATGCAGGAAGGAAATGCAAGCTTGAGGGATAGGAAATATAATACTTGGATACAAGTAGATACAAATATCATAGCTTAAAAACTGGTTGAAACGTAGGCTGTGCAGGGGGTGATGGGCGTTTGCCTTGCAGTCTGGAAACTACCTAAATCAAAGCCACAGCCGTCATACCATCATTCTACATGCATCTCACACATCTGTACGGTGAAAAACACATCTGTAAGTGGATCGCAACTGTAGCTTCACAGCGCTAAGGTTGTAGCATGTTTTTAGGGATTGGGGCTAAGCAATGTGTACCCGAACTCGCGCAAAGGCTCCTCAATCTCATTCAGAGAGTTGCTGATCTCACCTTGCAGAAGACTTGTTGCGGGTTGTTCTGATTCTTGCTTTCATGGCATATAAATTGTGTGTGTGTTTGTGTTTCAAGTATGTCTTATTTTACACCCCGTAAATTTCTGAACCCAACAAGGGCTATCTATCTATCTATCTATCTATCTATATATATATGTGTATCTCAATATCCAGTACACATATATCATAAACAAGTCATACAATCTAGGGGCCCATTCTTTGGTGGATTTTTTGCATGTGAACAGGTGAAGCGGTTGGGATTTCTGGTGACCTCAAGTTATCGCACCTGCTTTGGTCCCGCCGAAGGCTGGCATCGCTTGGCCGCGGAAGCGACAGGCGAACTGCTGAAGGCCTTGACAAACCTCCAGCAGATCGCAGCAGCGCTGCACAAAGGCATCGATCTGGAGAAAGATGCTACCTTCCTGGATGCCAAAGATGTTGGCTCGCAAGTGCGGATATGTGAACTTCTGTGCTAATGTCTGTATGTTATTATATTAAATAACAATATATATATAATTTAATATAGTTTGTTAGAACCATATTGCTGTATGTCAGATTGTGTATTATGTTTGTAAAGTTGGAATCGTGCTGGATAATTACGCAAGACATCACAAGCGCTTCGTTCTTCCGCACCAGGCTTATTCCAAACAATTTTTTTGAGGTTGGAATGAAAGATAATGAACTTTGAGGACTAGAGATTTAAATTTCAATTCAAGACTGCATCGTTCACAAAGTAAAAATCTCTTTGCTATCTGAGTCGCAGGAAAGGTCCATGGTCGATCCGTGTTTTTTGAAAGGAGCCGTACCGTCTTTTGATATGCTCGCTTCCACTCTCGACCACAGTCGATGCATTGCTGCAGTTTCACCATAGAGGTCTCTACTTTCCCAGCGAAAATGTCGGACAAATCGATGGTAGCTTGACCTCAACAATTTCACAGTCTGTGTTTAAAAATAAAAATTAAAAAAAACACGCCTGCTCAGTACTCGGGTAAAAATTGAATGGTTCAAAATGGCGTGTTTCACCTTCTAATTAAAAGTGTTTCGCTTCTCATGTTGCAAAGCCAGGAAGTGCAAGAGTACGAAAAATTGTTTTCTTAATTTACAGGCAACGTGCAAGTGCAAGTGCAAGATGTGCGCGTGCAAGTGCAACAGAACGTTATTAGCCCACCCCACCCCACTCCGCCCCACCCACTGACGTGCGTGTGCAAGTGCAAGAGAGCGTCCAATAGCGTAGCATGGCGTGCGTGTGCAAGTGCAAGAGAACATCCACAAGCGTAGCATGACGTGTGTGTGTGTGTGTGACTGTGTGTGAAAACCGTTATTTCATACAGATTTTTTTACAATAGTTCAACTAGAGCAGGGGGATCAGGCTTCCAGTGACTGACCTGATCCAACGAAGCTGGGTCACTGGAAGGGATGTGGTTTTAGGACGCTCAGCCATGTACCTGCTTCATTTTGAACTGTTTCGTTTGGAATCGTTGCTCAAGCTGTCAAGTATAGGTTGGCTAGGTATCAGGTTCAATTTACGTGATGTTCGACCATGACTGACATACCCTGACCTGAAGGCACTTGGGCACAAGGCGACCAGAAGTTCTACTTTCCTCATCAAGCAAAAACCTAAGCAGTGTGTTCTGGGTGCACTCGCTGACTTGTGAGCACCGTCGATCTGCTGCGTGCGGGTCTAGATCTGGTCATCCGGCTGGAAAGGTGGGACTACATCTGAACTGCGCCCCAATGGGGCTTGTGTGTGAAACCCGATATTTCACACGGATTTTATTACAATAGTTCAACAAGAGCAGGGGGATCAGGCTTCCAGTGACTGACGTGATCCAACGAAGCTGGGTCACTGGAAGGGATGTGGCTTTAGGACGCTCAGCCATGTACCTGCTTCATTTTGAACTGCTTCGTTTGGAATCGTTGCTCAAGCTGTCAAGTATAGGTGGGTTAGATTTGGTTAGGTATTCAGGTTCAATTCACGTGATGTTCGACCATGATTGACATACCCTGACCTGAAGGCACTTAGGCATAAGGTGACCAGAAGTTCTACTTTCCTCATTAGCCAAACCTAAGCAGTGTGTGTAAGTGCAAGAGAAGTGCACTAGCGTAGCATGACGTGCATGTGCAAGTGCAAGAAAACGCTATTAGCCACCCCAATGACGTGTGTGTGTGTGTGACCCATAAACGTGGACCGTTGCCGTGTACCGAGAGTACGCGACACCAAAAATTAAAGGACAGGATAACCCCACATGCCAACTTCTTCCAATAATGAGCAACAAATGTTGTAGCAGGACGGAGAAGGAAGGAAAGACAAAGGAGGTGGTGAAGGATCGAGAAGTAAAAACAGTTGGGTGGCACAAGGTTGTATGTGAAAGATGATGTCGTGTGTGACAAAGAATGTATGTATGTATGCATGTATGTGCGTGTATGTATGTATGTCTGTATGGATGTATGGATGTATGGATGTATGGATGTATGGATGTATGGATGTATGTGTGTGTATGCATGTATGTATGGATGGATGGATGGATGGATGGATGGATGGATCTATCTATCTATCTATCTATCTATCTAATCTAATCTAATCTAATCTAATCTATCCTAATCTATCTATCTATCTATCTATCTATCTGGGTAAATGATAATAATTCGTAGGTCGTTGGGTCGATTTATTTATTTCGAACTTGAAATAAGGTTTAGGTCGCATGAAATAACAAATTATTTTAGGTCGTTAGGTCGTTGGAAAGGAGAAACTGGCCAGGGGAATCGAGCCTGGCCAGGTTTCTCAAAAACGTATTTTTTAGACTTTTCGGGCGCGAAAAGCTCAAAAACGACGGTTTTGAGAAAAGTGCACCGGCTCGAGGCCCCTGGGGGGAATCGAGCCTGGCTAGGTTTCTCGAAAACGTCTTTTTTAGACTTTTCGGGTGCGAAAAGCCCAAAAACGACGGTTTTGAGAAAAGTGCACCGCCTTGAGTCTCCCCGGAGAAATGGGGCCTGGCCAAATTTCTCAAAAACGTATTTTTTAAACTTTTCGGGCGCGAAAAGCTCAAAAACGACGTTCAAAAACCGCTTTTTTGGACTTTTCGGGCGCGAAAAGCTCAAAAACGCCACGTCCATGTCGCCAAGTGCCACACCTGCCACGCAAAGTGCCGATCGATGTCGTATCCGTACCACGCCAACGCAAACTGTCGGTCGATGTCACCAAGTGCCACGCCTGCCACGCCAACAGCCGCGGCGACAACGGCGCCAAACGGAGACCCAAGCGCGCCACCAGACGGCGCCAAACGGAGACCCAAGCGCGCCACCAGAGCCAGTCCAGTGCCATAAGTGCCACGCCTGCCACGCAGAGCCACGGTCGATATGCCTGCCACGCCAACAGCCGCGGCGACATTGGCGCCAAACGGAGACCCAAGCGCGCCACCAGAGCCAGTCCAGTGCCATAAGTGCCACGCCTGCCACGCAAAGTGAAGGTCGATGTCACCAAGTGCCACGCCTGCCACAAGTTGTATGGTGACAAGTTGTGTGAGCAAGTTGCGTGTGGTCAAGTTGTGTGTGAGTAAGTTGTGTGAGCAAGTTGCGTGTGGTCAAGTTGTGTGTGAGCAAGTTGTGTGTGTGGTCAAGTTGTGCGTGAGTAAGTTGTGTGTGAGTAAGTAGGTTGTGTGTGGACAAGTTGTGTGTGAGCAAGTTGTTTGTGGTCAAGTTGTGTGGTGACAAGTTGTGTGTGAATAAGTTGTGTGTGGTCAAGTTGTGTGTGGTCAAGTTGTGTGTGAATAAGTTGTGTGTGAGTAAGTTGTGTGGTCAAGTTGTGTGTGTGAGTAGGTTGTGTGTGAATAAGTTGTGTGTGGTCAAGTTGTGTGTGAGTAAGTTGTGTGTGAGTAAGTTGTGTGTGTGTGGACAAGTTGTATGTGATGAGTGGGCGGGCGGCGGTCGGGCGGGAGAAGGCGGGAGTGCAGAACCAAAAACAAGAACCCCACACAAAGATGTGGGGAACAAACAGTAGGCCCGTTTGCTGATGCGAAGTCATGCAGATTTATGCAAGCCAGCTTTTGATTGGCCCTTTGGTCTGACTAGTACCTCCACTAGAGTGCATTGT
Source organism: Cladocopium goreaui (assembly GCA_947184155.2). Lineage (NCBI taxonomy): Eukaryota > Dinophyceae > Suessiales > Symbiodiniaceae > Cladocopium > Cladocopium goreaui. The sequence goes on along the minus strand of CAMXCT020000202.1, from coordinate 651,654 downwards.
TTGGAACATGCTGCGAGCATAAAGAATGCCACAATGCAGCCTCCAACTGCAACAGACCTTCAGATCCAGGATCTTATGAGCTCTGGCCATCTCCGGCCGTGGTCAGCAGTGGGTCATCTCGCCAAGTCACATCGCTTAATGATCTCGTTACTCATCTTGCGAAGCAGCCCGGAGATGCGGTCCTCTTTCTGATAGTGCGTTGATAGTGACCAAATCATACCTGCAGAAAAAAAAAAACTGGGACGCCAATGGGACATTGTGACTGACAAATATGAACACTTCAATGCTGGTGATGCCACGGCAAGCACACACTGCATAACAATGATTGACAATGTGGGAAGTGTTCTACCAAGCATGTCACTGGCTGAACTGAAGCAATTGCTCAGGATCCCATGCTGAGTTGGCAACGTACATAGTTCAAGAGCTCTGGCAGGATAGCAGGTATCTCTGGTGGCGTGGCTTCAGCCAGTTTTTCGCAAGGCTCTTTCAAAAAGTTCAAGAATCGCAGATTCTCCTGGAAAACAAAACACATTAGTATGGGTAATATGATCGATATTATATATATATACACATATACTCACTATACAACAATACTATATGTGTATGTACATATATACAATGTACATATATGCAATATATATATATATATGTGTGTATACATGCATATATATATATATATGTGTGTGTGTATACATGCATATATATATATACATACTATCTATACATACATGTATACATATATATACATATGTATGTGTATGTATACATATATATATATACTAATACACATGGGTATATTATATGTGTATATATATAATATATTTATTATATGTACAAACATGTATACATTTACATTACATGTATTCATTTTGAGTGGGAACCAACAACAGGGGGAGAGTGAAGATCAGGTCATGGCCTACTCATCCCATTGAGACCTGACAGTGATTCCCTGGATGCAAACCTTCCACCATCGTCCACCAAGCTGACATTGATTCCCACCAAATCGTCATTTTGCCCCAGGAAGTGTGGGTTATCACTACATCTACAAACTGCTGGGTATTTCATGAGTCACCACTTTGACTGACTCGAGGGCTCGAGGGTGTAGTGATTCCAAACCTATTTAGCCGTTCTGGGCCTGGCATGACGGGACTGCCATGTCCTTGGCTTCGATTGATCCATTCTTGATGTCTTCCTCCAAAGCTCGAAACTTCTTCAGCCAACCGGACTTCGCATGTTCCAGGACTGTCAGAATCTCTTGGAGTTTTTTGCTCTGCAACTGTTCATGCAGCCGCGACAGATTCCTCGCCCCGAGAATTTGGCAGTAGACCGACAGTTTGCGAGCTGGAAGCCATGGTCCATTTCGTTCGTTGATTTACCTATTCAAAATGGTGATGTTCCAGTTCGCAAACTGCAACAAATAACCAGAGGCTAAGAACTAGATGTCTGGTTTCTCAAGCTAGTTGTATCAGCTGCATCAGTTATGTCAAGTTAATTATATCAAGTTATATCAGATTATATCTAATACATTCTAGTACTATATTCCCATGATATTCCAATGGATTAGTTCTACCCCATCACCATCAACCGCTGAGGCTCTTGTCACGGGCGTTCCAGAACTCAATTTCATCCAGTGGGCCGTTGTTTTCGCCCTCATTGGCTGAATCCTTTGGCGGTCTCTGGCCCCAATGGCGAATGGCTCTGAATGGCTGGGCGGCCACAGAAAAATCTCCAACAGACCATTTTTTATAGGGAAAATGATCTCAAAATATGGGAAAATGGTGGATGAGTAGCCATTAAACTGCCATTTACTGGAAAGTTCATGATGATGGAATTTTGAGATAGCCTATTTTCAGACTGCTTGCGGAGCAGCGTGAGCACCTGTTTTTCTTGGGCTAAAAGAAACCTGCAGCAAGAAGTGGTTGTTACTCACTGCAGTCTTAGTTTGTAGTACAGATACTACACTTGTTCATAGCCATAAGGCCTGTTTCTGAAAACCCTTTTGCACTCCCCCTTTGGCGGACCGCCAAATCTCTATTCACGGAGAAGGCAACTACAGCCTAAAAAGCTGTCACAGACAAATCCTGCTGACAGATCAGAGGCTTTGCTCCTATAGATGGTGCAAAACGCCTACGTCGGAGTTGCACTTTAAGTGCACTCACATCCCTGAGGCCACCATCAAATTTCCGGGTCATAAAGACGAGACCCCTCGCACGCCTAGTGGCCTTAAACACTAGGCCCTTGGAAAATTTCTACGGCCAGTCAGGCCCAAAGCTTCTCTCAGCTGTGCTCTTCATGGACGAACTCCTCTTCCGCGCTGTAGTCCGGATCGTCCTCATGGCGTTCTTCTTCTTCGTTGTTTTCCAGGCCATGCGCTTCAGGTCCATCTTCATCATAACCTGCATCTTCTTGGTCCTCTGTGACTGGACCCTCTGCTGCATCATGACCTTCATGGTCTTCTTCAGGGATCACCTCGAGCTCCACCTCGACGTAGTCCCCATCATCACCATGTTCTTCTTCTTCTTCAATCTCCTCTTCATAGTTTTCGTCTTCAGGGTCTGCTTCGGGGTCAGATCCCTCATCATCTGCAGCTGCATCTGCATGAGCTCGGCTTGTTTTGCCCTTGCCCTTGGCCTGAAGGAAGTCACGGTAGGCTTCCAGACCCAGATTGGCAGCTCCTCTTCCCACTGGGGCTGCGCTTGAGCTCGAAGGTGCTGCGCTGGAGCTTGAAGCGCCAGTTGGCGGGTGTAGGATGGCATCTGCATCCAGGTACTGGTTCACCGCCACGGCTGCCTCTTCATAGGCTGCTTCTGCCCCCTCGCTGCCATTCCCATGGGTGGCCACAGCGCTTTCCGCTCGCCGGACTGCGGCGGTGGCCTGGCGCAGCGACTGCGCCAGTTGCAGTTCGGCCGCTGGGTTTGCGCCCTTGCCCTGCAGGACGATGCGGCCCCCACTGCCTTTGCCCCCTTGGTTGGAGACGCGAAGGGCCCTTGGCTGCTTTCCCTTCGCGTAGATGCGCTGCCATCCCGTCGTAGGGCTCGTCACGGAGTGGGTTATTGTGGAATCCTCACCCCTGGTGCCCTTGCCACGACGCTCCGGCCACCATCTGACCGTGTGGCCACGCCCCTTTCGGAGCTTCTGGGGCTCCCATGCAGAGCTCTTGCCGACCTGGAACTTATTCTTCCGTCCCGTCAGCTCATCGGATCTTCTCTTCATCCGATACATGAACTCCTGGGTGGCCGTTTCCTCCACAGAGTCCTCCTCATTGTCCTCGGCTTCAGGCTCAGGGCTTGCCCGGTCGTTGCGCCGTGGGTCATCTCTGTCCCCAGGGCCATCTCCACCACCGGCACCACTCGCAGCCATCGCCCCATGTTGAGGGTCCCGCCGAAGTTGAGGACGAGCTTTAGGGCGTAAAGCCATCTGCTCGTTTTGATCCCTGTTGGTTTCATCGTACTGCACATCCTCCAGGATCTCAGCCTCTGATGTGCTCGACAGGGTTCTCGACGGTGAAGGCACCCTTGGCGTCGATGGCGGAGTTCCCCCACATATTGGTCGATCGCCAGCCAACCTGAGGATTCTCTGTAGAAGAGATTCTCCAGCATCTTCACCTCTACCTTGTTCTTGTTGTTGTTCCGGCGGCGGTGCAGGAACTTCGCGTTGAGGCGGACTTACCATCCTTGCTGGTGGTGGTGTCGGCATTCCAGCTTTTGCCCTTGACTTCGCCATTGCCATCGCCAAGTCATGCCGAACCACATCGCCCGGTGTGCGAAGATCCACTTCAGGGCCGCCACGCTGTCGTTCCAACCATGCCGTCGCTTCTGCCAGTTCTTCAGGAGACCTATATCTCACTGGCCCAAGATCCAGCGACATGCTTTGTTGCGCTGGTGCTTGCCCTTGTAGTCCTGGATGAAAGCCTTGAGGTCCTCTTGGAGGTCCTTGGTGTTGTTGCCCTCCACATCCAGGTGCAAACCCTTGTTGTCCGTGAGGTGCTTGTGGTCCATGGTGACCTTGTTGCACCCCTTGCCAACGAAAGCCAGGACAACATCCACCTCTCCAAACTCCAGCATATCCCTGCGGAGGTGGTGCCGGCAAATCCGGCTGTGGTGGCGGCATCCCGTGCTTTGGGTCCTGTTGGACCGTTTTGGCCCTTTTGTCTTGCGGCTGCTCTTCATCCTTTTTGGGCATCTCACACTGCCATGGAGGTGCTGATGGCAACCTTTTCATCATCTGTTGCATTTGCACCCACTCCTCATCTGTAAGCGGTCCAGATGCCGATGCCGTTGTGCTCCTCAGCACTGCTTCTCTGGTTTCACCTCTTTCTTGTTGTAGAGCTCTGCGGGCAATTTCTCGATCCAGCCATGACCTCCGCAGTGTTGCTTGGCGCAAGTTCTCATTCTTCTCCTTGCGCTCCTTGTCCCATTCCTCGTAAGAGAGGATTCTGCGGCCTGCTGCTTTCGCCTCCGCAAACTGCCTTTCCGTCTCCTCCTCAGCAGCTTTCCAATCCACCGAAGATGGCGACTGCGTCCTTGGTTGAGGTTCTTCTGTCACCTCAGCTTTATTTTCCTCAGATTTTTTGTTCTCCTGAGGTTCCTTTGACTCTGGTAGGTCTACTTGTCCAGGAGGCTTCCCAGCTGCTTGCCGCTCTTGCCGCTCTCGTTGTAGACGTCGAAGGTACGCCATCTTTTCATTCCTTGTTTTTCCTGCGTTCTGCAACTCCTTGATGTCTTTCTCCAACTGCGTCACTTGTTTCTTCACCCGTACCCTGCGGTACTTCTTCAGCTTGGGTCCTTCTTGTTTCAGGACCTCACCTTTTTCGGCATCTCCAGGTCGTAGTGCTTCTCCATGTAGTTGATCTTCTCCTTGTTCAGATTTCCCAGCACCTAGTCCAGCACTGCTTGAGGCTTGGCCTTCCTGCGTCTGAACCGTCCGCACTGGTACTGCATCATCCCCTGAAGAGAAGCCCTTCTCATCGTCCAACACCACGCGCCTGATGCCCTCGTTTTCCTCATCCTGGGATGATTCTTCCACGCAGTGCCCCTCATCATCTGGCACCCGTGACACTTGCGATGCCGGTCTCAACATCACCAATGAGGGAACCGGTTTGAGACTCACCCTCTTCGGCTTTGGTTTCCCCGGGCATCTTTCAAACAATTCGCCACGGACATCGCGGTCTATTCGATCATCACGATCTTCTTGTCGACCACGATCACCTTGATCTTCTCCACCATCGCTCATCACCGCAAAGAATCGCAGAGCAGGTGGAGGTTGTCCGTCTATATTTGAACCAGGCCGCAACAAAGTCAAAACTGCAACCCGTTCACCATCAAAACTTTGCAAATCACCGGCAACATGTCCCAACGAAGTTCCCCTTGTAGTAGTACTCATGTTTTGGTTTTCTGAGGACATTGTGCTCCCTTTTGAGTAACCCTTTCTGTTTGGGGACATTTTTTGGATTACTGGCGCAACCCCGGAACCCTTACCTTTTCCACTCCAGCTGCTGTCCTCAAGTCGGTCTTGTTTGACCCTTTTGGTCCTCTTTTTGATCAAGCCCTTCGGGATGTCCATCAAATCCAAGCCCATCTCCCCCTCATCCGCGACCAGTCGTGTCGATGCCGAAGGCACCGACGATCCCATGGCACCATCAGCGGATGAAAAAAGAGACATCGCCCGAAGTTGTGGTCCCTGACCTTGACCACCAGGATCATCATCTTCGACGGGATCATCAGGATCACCCTCATATCGAAGTGCGCTCACTCTCGGCACCTCAGGCACTGATTGCAGCCTTCCAGTCACATGCACTGATTGCTCCTGCAGAGCACCTTTTGGTGGCCTTGACGACTCCACCCCATTGCTAGCACATGGTCGCGCCCGATCCGTGGATGGACATCCGGGGACGTGAGCTACTCCCCCATACCCTGGAAAGAAGCTCCGTGAGCCATTACAACCAAGATTTTCTTTTGAACCTTCTGCCGTGCTGGCTCGGCTTTGTGGATGGGGTGGATGTGCCGCTTCATCCAAAGTCCCTTTTGAGGTTTGGCCACTCTTGTGGTCCTTCTGCGGTCTTTTTGCCAGTCTTGTGGTCTTCAGACTCTTTTCTTCGTTTTTTCTCTTTTCATTCAGCTGAGGTTCAGACGCCTCAGCAAGATGTTCAACCCCTGGTAGCAGGTCTCCTCCATGATGTGGGTCGAAGTCTTCTTGTTCACGTTGAACTCCATGCCGTTGGCGGTACAAAGACACTGCCACCATAGCCAAGCCACCTAACACCAGTGGCTCTGAGTCCATCAAAGCTCCAACCCCCATGACTGCAGCTCCCACGCCCTCCAACGCTGTGTTGAAACCCGTTGATGCCGTGGTTGAGCTCGTCCACGAAGGGCCCATCACCTTGGAAACTGAAACCTCTTCATCTTCTGCCATTCCAATCAACCCCAAAAAACGGGTAAATGCTTGTCCTTGGAGTGGCTTTGTCAAACCATCGGCTCCCAGTTCCAAGCCCGAGCAGTGCGACACCGTCCATGGTTCGTCAGGGTCTTGCACCACTTCTCGCAACTTGGCCGACCGAAGTCTCAGATGTCTTGTCCTCCAAGCTCCTGTGTCGGAGGTAAGTTGGCTGATGCCAGACTTGCTGTCACCTTGCATGTGCTTTTTCACTCCCCCGTACCCAAGAACTTCCAGAAGAGCTCCTGTTGATTCCCCATTCTGGTACGCCTCGTTGTACGCCAAGAGCTCTGCCTCCGCGGTGCTCTGGGTGATGAAAGGCTGCCTTGTTGAAGCCCACATGATAGGGTTCCCGCCATGGGTCATCATGATGCCCTGCACTGAGCGGTATCCTTCATGAGGTGGTCCAAAACTTGCATCCACCATCACTTCCAAAACATCGATTGGGCCACCACCCTTGTACTGGAGCTTCTTTGATGCACTTCCGCAAAGGTACTTCAGGCATTGCTGTCCAACTTCCACCACGTAGCCAGGCCTTTTGTGAAGCAGCCTTGACATGACCCCCACCGTGTACGCCACATCTGGTCGTGTCCTTGTAGTGAGCCACTCCCCGCACAACTGCTGGGCTGCTCGCAGGACTGGCCCTTGGAGGTTCTCAGCAGGCTCTTCTGGTCCTTCTTCAACCTTTGGGCACGGGACCCCTGCTGTTTGTTTGATGTTGTGCTTGTCCATGAGGTCGCGGATGTATTTCTCTTGTCCCAGCGCATAGCCCTGGTCGGTCTTTGAGATTTCATAGCCACAAAATGTGAGAGTTTTCTCCCCCGTGACCCATTCCGGCGTAGCCAGTGTGAACCTCTCCTCCAAGGCCTGCAAGGTCTCCTCGAGGATGTTGTCCGGGGCCACGAGCAAGAGATCATCCACATAAACCCCCATGTTGCCAATGACGAACCACTTCTCGCCATTGGAAGTCTTTTCCATTTCTTCAATTGACCACACATGTGGCTCCGGTGTTGGAGCCAGGCGTCGATGTTGACCAGTTTCACCCTTCCAGCTAATGGTCTTGCACGTAGCGTCCCTGTAGACTGCCCAGTCCTTAGGACTTTCCACCAGCCCATAGAGCGCACCCTTGACGAGCCACCATTCTTGGCCACAGACCTGTGCCTCTTTGGTGACCGCCGGTGGTGTGACCAACGTCAACTTACCCTTTTCTTCACGTCGTGGTGCTTGAAGAAATGCTGTTTTCACATCCACCGTTGCACAGCCCCATTCATTTTGGGCTGCCTTGGACACCAGTGACCTTGTACACACCGTGCATAGTCCACCTGCTGCCACTTCTGCATCTTCATTCTTTGAAGCCTGATTTCCACATGCCACCAACCTTGCTTTTCTCTTGAAAGGCGGCTTGATTGTTGCCACAAGCTTCCCAGGGATCACCTCGATGTCATGAGTTCTTTGAAGCTCCTGGTACTGCTCCCTGTTGATCGGTTCGATGGCCTTGTGCTTCAAGAGAGACTCATACTCCGACTTGATTGGCTCTTTCCATTCTTCAAGTTCTCGTCGAACCTCATCCAGGGTCAAGGTTTTTGTCACCAGGGTCTCCTGCTCTTTGACCATTGGCTCCAGCTTTGCCAAGCCACGAAGTGCCCCTTCAAGTCTTTGGACTTCATCGTCGATGTCCTTCAAAGTTTCTCCCATCATGTCATAGTCTCCAACTTGGGTTTCTTCTCTCCGAAGTCGACATAGCTCATGATGTTGAAGAAGACAAAGTTGTTGAAGGTGATCCAAGTACCTTCGAATCTCCGGTTTTTGAAGTTGTTGATCGCCTGAAAGTTCATGATCCACCACCGAATCCAGTCCACTCCCCCCTGTTGTGGTCCACAGCAGCTTTGAAACGCTGGGAGGTAGGAGGTCCACATGCTGTTTTCCTTGAAGCCGTCGAGGTCGACTCCCGTCAGCCAAGCGAAGCTCCCCCGGGGTTGGCACCACTGGTTGTCTTGGATTCAGGACATGTACTTGAACTTCGGCACCACCCTGGTCAGCATGAAGTTCTTCTACCACATGGTCAGGGCAGATTTCCATGGGCTCCTCCACATCCTCTTGAAGATGGTCAGCAGCCTCGTCTTCTGGGAGGAACGACGGCGCATAGTCGTCCGCCTCTGGCTCCGGCAGCTGTGGAAGGAGTGGTGGTAGTGTCCCTGGGACAACCACCACTGTCGACCTCATGAACTTGCCCGAGCTCAGGGATTGGATGTAGTACCCCTTTGATGTGGTGCTCATCCCCATCGCTGGCCCCAAGACCCGGATCTTCTCAAAAGGGTGGTCCCAGTCTCGTCGGTGCCATCGCTTGAGCTTTGCATAGCATTCCGTACCAAACGGTATCAGTGGCGGCAGAGTGATGCCCATTGAGGCCAGTTGATCCCTCTGTCGTTGTTCCACCGTATGCCGCAAGGCCAAAGGCCACCAATTGGCTTCCAGTCCAGCTGCACGAAGTTGCACCCTTGTCTGTGCCTGGATGATGCCCAACTCAGACTCACACCGCCCATTTCCTGCTGATTCATCGCCAGCAGTACTGGTTTGCAGGATGTCCCGTTGTGTGCACCAATCTCGAAGCTTGACACCTGTGAACTCCCGTGCTCGATCACTGTGAAGTCGAAGCACCGGCAGTTGAAGTGTCCTCAGGCGCATGTACACCTCTTGTACAGCTCGAACCACCTCTCTGGAATGCCTGCTTTGCATTGGCACCGCAAACGTGAGGTTGCGGACCTCCACATCTTGAAGTTCAGCGATCTTCTCTTTCCAGAACTGATCCTTCACATCCCACCAACGGATTTCAGCTGCCGTCAGTTCTTCATGTCGATGTGGAACAATTCCCCATAGATCATCTTCTTCTTTTTGATCTTCATCTTTCTTTTTGGCATCGTCTTTTTCCTCCTCTGGCTTTTTCTCTTGGTCTTCACCTGGTTGTGGAGCTTGAGCTTGCTTTTCTTGTTTGTGATCTTCTTGTTCAAGATCTTGTGGTGCCACAGCACGTGCCAGGTTCTCTTCCAGCTCCTTTTCAAATTGCTCCAGGAGATCATCTCGATCCAAAGGACTGCCTTCAGGAGGTTGTAGGCGACGCTTTTCACCACCTGCGACTTGTTGCAAACCTTCTGGAAGTGGAAAGCTGTCTTGCACAGGGACCGTGTACACCGCCACCATAAAGTAGGTCGGCCGTCCCCGCTGGTCAATCCCCTTCTTGTGAGGCCCGCTCAAGTCTATACTCAGAGTATAGGATTCAGGATGTTGTAGCCGACGCCTTGGTCGATCTCTCCCTGCACCTTCAAGACAAACTGCACAATCTCGCCTAAAAGGCTTATGTCCATTTGAAACATGCAGTTGCCACTCTTTGATTTGTCTTTGTTCCACCGCAGACAGCGCACATACTGCAGGAGTCTGCGTGTTGACCCTGTTGATGCCCTTCACCAAGAGGTTCTTCAAGCCCGGTGCCCATGACGCCAAAGAACTCGAAAGTTCCATGCGCTTATTGAGTTCTGAGGGCCATTCCTTGGAAGATCCCCTTGACATCAATCCTTGTAGGTCAAAAAGTTCTTTCATTGATGTCAAAACCGTAGTCGGTTTGTTCGTTTGATGTCCAAGTGCACCTTGATGGAAACTGATCCTTCGCAAGTGGCATTTCTTCACCATCACCTCAGTCTCAGGCCATGCCAGGAAGCTTGGAAAGCCATTCCAACCAGGGATCTTCTCTTTAATGTCCACAGGTGGTTGCTTCCACTGTTCAGGATCTTGTGGTTGTTCCAAGGTGATCTCCAAGTTCTGGTTCGCCTCATAGGCTTGCACTGCCAGCCAGAGCGTCCTCATCCAGAGCAAGTTGTCATTGCAGACCAGCTTGAGCTCCTCTTCCGTGAGGCCATTTCTGCCAAACCGTTCACTGCCATGTCTTGCCCGAACGATCTGTGGTCCATCATCACCTTCAAGAGATCGTAGTCGGCAAACGCTCACAGACCTGCATGGTGGTCCAGCAAGAAGAACATCGATCCTGCCGCTCCTCGCCAGTTGTTCCAGCCACCCATACAAATGGCCATTTCGAAGGTCAGCCCCCTTCGCCAGCTCAATGCAGATGATGACAACACCATTTTTCTCCTGTGCCATCCAGAACTTTGGATCATCTCCTGAAAAGAGATGCACCACCAAGGTTTTTGCGCGTTGAACTTTTCGTCGATGATGTCTGTTGAAGACCACTTGGTTCATGTCGACCTCAGCAAAGCCTGGAATTTCCTTTGCCAGATCTGCAGGCACCTCAGGAAAAATTGACTTGAGTCTCTTGACTATCTCCACTTCTGGACACGCTTTTGGCAGTTCCAAGTTTGGTCTAATGGCTGCCAGTTTCATCTGTGTCTCCCGTCGTTGATGATCTTCGACCTGTTGAAGGATGTCTACCCCTTCTCGCCGAGGCAACGTTGGACACCCCTGATCGAGCCGCACTGGTAGTTGAGCTCCATCTGGTGAGTTGATCTTACAGCCAGAGCCTGTCCACTTCACCTCATAGCCCAGCCTTGTCAATGCTGCCATAGGAATGATCATCTGGACGTCATGGAGTGTCAACAAAGACCCTGTCACCGCATCTTGTTTCAGTTCTGCGGTTCCTGACGCCAAAGCGACTTGAACTGGTTCTCCAAGATCCCATTCTTCTCGAGATTTGGCCTTTCTCAAAACGTGAGTGGCCCCACCATCGATCAAAACCCTTTGATTCTTGCCCATGTCAATCTTCCGGAGGTTCACCGTCTTGACATGGCGATATGCTGTTGAGGAGGATTCCGGGGTTTTAAGAGTCTTTATCAACGATGATACCTCAGTTACCAGAGTCGAAGTCTCCCCCGTACCAGCACCTGATGTTCCTTTAGAGTCAGCTGGTACTTCTTTTCCTCCATCAGTTTCAACTTTCTTCACATTCTTTTGATCATCTTTGGATCCTGCTGAGTTGCCCTTCTGGTCATCTCTGTTGGCTTTGCCACTTTTACCCTTGTAGCCATAGCTTTTTCCACCCTGTTTTCCGGAGCTTTTTCCATCACCACCACCGGCACCACTCCCCCCGGCTGGAGAACCTTTTGAAGCTCCAGTCGTAGTGTTGCTCTTGTCCTCCTTGGTTGGAGAGTTGTATGGGCAATCCGGTTTCTTGTGGTTCGTTGCGCCACAAGTGTAGCAGTGGTATTTGCCATCTTCATGCGCTGGATGTTGGAACTTGCATTGTGCTCCTTGTCGACATCCTTGATCTGACTTCCAGAAGCGGCATACAGGTTGTGCTGGACTACCAGCTTTGTTATCCTTCAGGGTTTTCACTGCAGGGCTTCCTTGACCTTTTCCATGCGTTTCTTGACTACCCATGGCAAGTTCAACTTCTGCTAGAAGCATCTGATGAAGTTGCTTGACCGTGGCAGCTGTGGGCTTTGTGTCAACTTGTGCCCCCATTCGAAAAGCACTGAGGCGGAAGTTCGCCTGAGGATTCCCCTGTAACAACTTTGACATGATTTTGTCAAGCGCACCTACCATCAATGTAGGGTCTGGAACTGTTGCACCCAGCTCTTCAGCTCGTGAGTGATGCCTTTGCCACATTCTCAAAGACGTGGAAGCTTCCAGGTACGTTCCAGCAGGTTGTGTTGTTGTGAGAGCTTGCAAAGTGTTTTGTCGTTCACCCAAGCCCCCTGGTTGGTAGACCTTCATCACCTTGAAGATGATCTGAGCAGCCCCAAGCTGGCGATTTGCAATCATCTCAGCAGCCAGAGTCTTTGGAAGGGCCTGCATGAGCAAAGACGTCACCCTCTGCTCCAACCTCGTAAACCCTTTTGGCAATTCCTCAACTGTAGGAGGTTGCACATTGAGTCGAGTGATGGGGTCACTTCCCAACCATTGTTGATAACGTTGAGTGGTCATGGTCACCAAAGTATCCCACCACCACATTGCACGGTGACTGACATCAGCAATTTGTGGACGGATTTGGGCCATCCAGTCACCTGCTTCAAGACCTTGATTTTTCCCTCCCAATTCCGGGAGCTTCGGCAGAGTGATGGTCACCGGCTTGAGCTCTTCCTCACGAGGCCGATCATCTTGAACTCCACCACCCAAGGAACTTCTTGGGTCACCAATTCCACCTCCTTGATGTTGACCTCCACCTTGACCAAGATTCCCAAACTGGCCTCCTTGATATCCAAGTTGGTTTCCAGCCATAGACGGATCTTGTTGATGAAGATATGGATTCTCACTGTTCACCTGGATCCAGTCGCGCATGTTGACGTCATTGCAAGCTTGACGAAGATGCCATTGAGCTCCCGGCGGATCAGCACTTGGAGGTCCCACTCTTTGAAATGGTTGAGATCCATATGCACCCAAAGGTTCTTGACCAGGTAGTCGTCGCATAGTCAAAGCTTCGCGAAGATCCCTGAGTTCTTGCTCAAGTCGTTGAACCCTTTCCGCTTCGGGATCAGGTACTTGTTGGATTCCTCCTCTTCTGCTATTCCAGAAGCCATGTACCTCTCCATCACCTTGTTGAACACCAACACGTACTGCTTGAGGTCCAAGCCACTTGTTCACCGTGCTCCTCATATCCCCCAAAAAGCATTGGTGGCACCGGAGGCAATGGCGGCGGCATAGGATCCTTCTCCACCTTGTCAATGGGCGGTGGTCCATCTGGAAGTTGAGTTCCACCAGGAGTGACTTTGGCCACGTCTTTGGTCTGGCGGTTTGTAGGTGTTGTTGGAGTCGCCCTTGAAGGAATCGATTCCCAACTCGAAGTATCTAATTCATCACGTTGTTGATCTTGTTGAGCATGTTGACCTTGTTGTCCATGAGAAGAAGGCTGGTTCTTGTCCATCGCATCCAACCTTTTGCGAAGCTCCTCATTTTCTTGCATCAACTGCTGCACCAACAACGAACTCAAATCTTGCTCCAACGTTGAACCTGTCTGGTCTTTCGGTTGGATTTTCTTGGGTTCCGCACGGAGTTCTTTTCCTTGCAGATGGTCTTTGGCACGATCTTCACCTCTAGACCTACTTTGATCGTTCCGATGACGGTCTCCAGAAAGTCCACGTGAGTCTCGATCGTTTCCATGACGACTTCCTCCACGTTGTGGATCTTTCGGACTTTGGGCCCTTCCACGTTGCAGAGCTGAGACATCACCATGTGAACCTCTTAGAACATCACCCAGAAGATCCAGAGAACGTTGCCTTTGTCCAGGAGGTTCCCTTTCCCTTCCGTCTCGATCTTGCCGTAGAGGTCCTTGAGAACGAAGTCTATCACCTTGTCGTTCTCCCTGATCGTTTCCCCCTTGACCTTTCCCTCGATGTCCTTCACCACCAAGAGGGCCAAGAAGATCTACTTGAGGAATTCCTGCACATGAGGATTGCTGCGCCAGGTCCTCATCAAAGTCAAAGAGATTGAAGTTCGAAGCTTCTTCCTCCATCCTGAACACCTGAGTGCCCTGTGGTCCTGGAGTGTGAGGCTCCCAGCTGCTAGGTGTCTCAAATGCCACAGCTGGCATTCTGCCTTGACTTCTCAGCAGTCCCCCACCGCTGCCCATCGCTCGAGGAAGCCCCTGCACCGGTCTTGGTGTTTCATCTCCATCCCAATCATCGCTGGTACTGGAGGTAGGCTTTCTGGAGTTACCCGGACTGGCGGTAGGTTGGCTGGTCTCAGCCTGTCCACCATTGCTGCCTCTTGTACTCCTTGGGACCAAAAAGGGTTCACCGGCTCACCTTCATTCAAGTGAAGACGCCCTTCTCGGTGTCCTGGAACACTTCTACCTCGTCGATGCGCCATGTTTCAGCGACGAGAGGCACGGTTTGGGCTCATAACCTGCTTGCGGAGCAGCGTGAGCACCTGTTTTTCTTGGGCTAAAAGAAGCCTGCAGCAAGAAGTGGTTGTTACTCACTGCAGTCTTAGTTTGTAGTACAGATACTACACTTGTTCATAGCCATAAGGCCTGTTTCTGAAAACCCTTTTGCACAGACAAACCCAAACCTCCAATTTCTAAGGCTTCAAAAACGCTTCAAGGGCTCATTCTCGATCTTGCAGCTACTGATGCAGTACCACATGTGAAATAAGAACATGGATGCGGTCCTGTTGCGTCGTTACTTCCTTGATCTGCCTGTGCCAATGGATCAACGCAACTTTCAAACCTTAGATCCACCAGGTGATAGAGCAGTGAAATCCACTGTTAGCTTTGGGGGTTCTGGAATAAATCCAAAACTATGACTGCAATAAAAAAGACGTTGTCTTTGTATCCATTCCACCACTAGTTGGGTGCTACAAACGACCAAGTCTGTGTGCGCAATCAAGTGTTTCAGCGTGACACACAGCGCCAAGACACGTTGCACAATATCTTTGTCCTTTGAGGCAGCTTCAAGGTTGGCAAAGTTGTCCTAGCAGCCACTTTGAAGTGTGCAGAAATACTGTTGGTCAACCCACCGGTTAGCAAAACAAGGAAGTAAGAATGTGCCAAACCATGCAGTTCTTGTTTATTTATCTTGAGTCTTTCGGCATTTTTAGGAACCTTTTCCAAGCAACAAGAGGTACGCTCTCTCCGATGTCCTGAGGGATGTACAAAACAGTGCTGCCTTTCCCTTGATGAGTCATGGCAGTCACGGTGAGCATGAAGTTCTGAACTTGGGAGGTGAACTCCTGCCGGCTCAGACGTCCAAAGACGCCTGAAAAAGGGGAAAAAAAAACTAGACGACGGATGGCCCGAGAGCGTAGAGGAACATAGTGAGAGGTACAAGTATGAAGATCTTATAGCATGGAACAAAAATATAGATATATACGATGATGCCTAAAATGAAGACACATGGTGCAGACATGTTGTGAAAAGTAGGTCAGGTACATATGAAGAAATTGAAGGAGAAAGGAAAGAAAGATGAAATGAAGGAGACACAGGAAGAAGAATTAAGACATACATTTTTGCGTACAAGCATGCTCATACATACAAACATGCCTCACACACACAACTGTGATTTTACACACAGATTCTTTACCACACCAACACTTTTATACACAATCGCTTTTACGCACAAACACTGTTCCACACAAACACTTTTACACACAGACGCTTTTACACACACACTTTTGCACACAAACACGTTTACACACAAACACTTTTACACACAAACACTTTTACACACAAACGCTTTGACACACAGGCCCTTTTACACACAAACACTTTTACACACAAACGCTTTTACACACAGACGCTTTGACACACAGGCCCTTTTACACACAAACACTTTTACACGCAGACACTTTGACACACAAACACTTTAACACACAAACACACAAATAATTTCGCCTACAACCCCTTTTACACGCCGGTGCTTTTACACACAGACACTTTTGCACACAAACCCTTTACACACAAACCCCTTTCACACACAAACACGTACGCTTACACACAAACGCTTTTACACACAGATTCTTTACCACACCAACACTTTTATACACAATCGCTTTTACGCACAAACACTGTTACACACAAACACTTTTACACCTTTTACACACAAACCCTTTTACACACAAACACGTTTACACACAATCGTTTTACACACAACCGTTTTACACACATACTTTTACACACAGACGCTTTTACACACAGACCATTTCGCACACAAACACTTTTACACACAAACACTTTTACACACAGACGCTTTTACACACAAACGCTTTGACACACAGACGCTTTTACACACAAACACTTTTACACACAAACGCTTTGACACACAGGCCCTTTTACACACAAACACTTTTACACACAGACGCTTTTACACACAGACGCTTTGACACACAGGCCCTTTCACACACAAACACTTTTAACACTCGAACCTCATTTCGCGCGAAAGGGCTACGGCCGGACCAACCAAACTCGCAAAAAACCCCAGTTTTTGACACTCGAGCCTCTTTTCATGCGAAAAGGTTGCCGCGGAGGATGTAAAATCGCGAAAAACCTCCAGTTTTTGACACTCGAACCTCATTTCGTGCGAAAGGGTTGCCGCGGAGGATGTAAAATCGCGAAAATCTTGCAGTTTTTGACACTCGAACCTCATTTCGTGCGAAAGGGTGGCCATGTCGTGGCGCCTCGTCGGCACTGCCTGCGGCCTTAAGAGAGAAAAGAAAAAGAAGCAGAGAGACTGTGACAGAGGGCGAGAGAGAGAGAGAGAGAGAAAGAGAGAGAGAGAGAGACAGGATGAAGATGTGAAGATGTGAAGATGTGAAGATGTGAGTTTGTGAAGGTAAGAAGATGTGAAGATGTGAAGGTGAAGAGCGAGAGAGAAAGAAGATGTGTGAAGATGTGTGAAGATGTGTGAAGATGTGTGAAGATGTGTGAAGATGCAGATGTAAGGATGTGAAGATGTGAAGATGAGAAGATGTGAAGATGTGAAGATGTGAAGGCAAGAAGATGTGAAGATGAGAAGATGTGAAGATGAGAAGATGTGAGTATGTGAACAGGATGTGGTGTGAACATGTGAAAATGTATCGCAGACCTCCACTTTTAGAAGAAGCCTTGGCTCAGACGCTCTCGGGAACAACTGCATCTGATGCTTAGTAGGAGAGGGAATGGGATGGAATGGGATGATGAAGAAGAGTTATGGAATGTTATGGCTTGGACCATTCCCCTATTCTATTCCCAACTAAGCAGCTCCTTTCGCACATTGTCTGGCCAACCATGATCGGCCAAAGCGACCTTGTCGAATCAAGTCAAGCAGCATAGCACATCGAGTGTGGCTGAAAATGGCGGATCATTAGCCATAAAATTACAACATTAATAATAGGGAATATGATGATACACTATCAAATTTAGGGGTTACCAATTTTCATACAAACCTAAACCTATAGAACATGTAAAGCGGCATGCTATAGCAGGCAGGTTGCAGGCACGTAGATGTTATTCATCTGGCTGAGAAGCGAATCCAATAGGGGACCTGCCATGGACTCATGATGTGTGCCGATGAGCGATGGAAGAAGCGACGGACAAGCTGTGTCTCGTTAGATGCCAAGCCAAAAAACAAAAAGAACCTCAGAGAAGCTCTCTCTGTGCAGCCCGAAACCTCGAGAGCATCCGAACAGGACTTGCTCATTGAGGTTCGACGAAGTGATCGGCTGATCATCTTCCCTCTTGAAGAAGTAGCAAAACTCCTTCACAGCTCCTGAATGTTGTGGGGAAGCCTTCTGCAAGATGGAGATCATCTAGGCTTGCTGCAACTCTTGGATAGATTGCGGGAAAGGTACAGTAAGTGATGCAGAAAAGCCAAAGCAGTAAAACCAGAAAGCAAATGAACGCAAGATATCCTTTGCAAGAGCTAATAATTCTGGATATATAAATCACAATAACTCCCTATGCTGACATGGAGGATTCCTAAAATCGGGTACCAGGTACCGCCAAATCATTCATTTATAGATAGATGTTCCATTATAAACCATCCAGTTTGGGTATCCCACATTTTAAGGAACCCCCAAATAAAGTTATTTGGGATAGTTACCCCAACTAACCATGATTTCACCTGTCCAACGAAATTGTGCGCGCTGGCACAGCGGTCTCCTGTTCTGATTGGCGCTGGCAAGCGATCTTCCGTGCGGCTCTCTGACGCAGCAGTCCTCTTTTTTGTGGTGGCAGGTCAAGGCGGTGCATGAGTTGACACCAACATCACACTGAATCAACATACTGTATATACTGTATATCCATGTATCCATATTCGCTAGAGTGGGTATGTACATACTATATATATATATATACATATTTGGATACAATAGTGCCTGTATATCTTTTTGGGTTTTTTTGGGCATGCCATGGCATGCCATGGCATGCCATGCATGGTCATCCAGTCCTGGAAAGTGTGGCCTGTACGATGCGCTTCGTATCTTCTTTTTGCTCGATCCAAGCGAACATGGATCTGGCCTCGGGTTCCTCTAACCACGCCGCGGCCTGAGGAAACAGGACAGAGAAACAGACTTTGCAAGTCGACTGACAATAAAAAACTTTCAATGTCACAGGATCAACACGGTTCATTTCCAAGTTTCAGCCACTGAACAAAGGATCACAAGGTCACAAGGTGTCAAACATTATAAAATACCTACCCGTTTCAGCATAGAGATGGAGTCATCAGGATGCCAAATTCTTGACATCATTTTACATCATGAAAACCTTCTCCATATCTTCAACACATCATCTGCGCATCATTTCATACATCTGGAATATCAATCTGTGATATTTATTCAAGAAAAAACAACAAAAATCTGTATAAAGACCATATCTCTTCCATATTTCTTGGTGCAAAAACCATCAAAAACCATATCTTTTCCATATGTTCTTATTTTTGTTGCCGATGGTCAAGTCATTTCCATTCATTTCCCATCCACCGTCACCGTCTGGATCTGCGGCCTCCATGATCTCCGGCTCCGTGAGATCGGAGCTGTCGAAGCCTTCGAGCTGCGCCAGCCGCAGGGAGAAGAAGGTGCGGACTGCATCCTACGCCGACGCCGACGGGGGACCTAAGTAAGGGACCTAAGGGGACCTGACAACGGGGGACAAAGGGGGAGCCGAAAAAAACAAAGTGAAACAGTTAGGGAGAGCCGGGAGATTGAGGGGAAACCTTATGCCATCAGATTTTGGCCCAAGTTGTATGATGACAAGTATCTTAGGTGGGCAACGATCATTTGGCATCCCTGAACTGTAAGGCAAGTGAAGATGTTGCCTGAAGCTTGGGGGAAAATTCTATGAGCGAATGGAATCGTTTGTGTTTTCCACAGCTCAAGCAGATCAGCAGCTCTTTATCAACTGGATACATGTTACATGTAGCCAGGGCGTCATATCCTTGGCCAAATGCGACATATCATGACAATCCAGGACGGAAGAAAGACTGAAAGGAACGTGGCAGGAGCGTCTTAAAGTTTCTGTTAATTAAAGTATGTGTTTTGCTCGCAAATCAACGAAACTGACTCAGCTCCTGGGACAGATGCTCCATCGCTCCTACAGAGGGCAAGGAGCCAGATATCACAACGCCGACAATCCTTCTAAGAACCTTGAGAAGGATTCATGAACCAATCAGTGAAAGACTTATGAAGACCCTGCCACACTGTCAGCGGCCTTGTCCCTCCACTACTCTCCACTAGTCTATGCTTCGTGAATTGCATCTGAAGGCCGGCCTGCTTTCTCCTCTCGAGGTCTCTTCCAAATGCACTGCGATGTGAAACTAGAAATGTTTGCAATTCCAAGAACTCATTGGCTATCTATGTAGTTTGAAGGTAAGGTCCATGTTGCTTGGATTGGCTTATGCGAATTGTTCTGGGATGTTTGGCCCTTCCAATGTTGCCGCCATGGATTTCATCTGAGAACCTGTACAAGCAAAGTGGTAGCTGGTATCAAAATGTATGAAATTCAGTGAAATGTCTTATCTTTGACTTGCATACAAAATCATGCGGTTAAAGCAAGAATAGTAAACCATCCCCAAAATCAGCATAAATGGATGCTATAAACCATCGAAATATGGATATACCAACATTATAGGATTTAGAGACGCGTGATTTCAATAGCCAAAGATACTGGTTCACCAGTACCACGATCTAGACTCAGCTGGTGGCCAAAAGGTGCAGCAGTGCAGCGGACGTCTATCACGCACCATGAATCGAGCTGATGGCAACCCCAACTGCACTATGGCACCATGACACTGGATGGCACTGGGCCGCCCAGGCCCTGACCTGTACCAACTGTGGCAGGAAATCATTCACTTTGCGGCGAATCCACGTCATCCACCGGAAAGCCTGTGACCAAGCTGTGGCCGTCTTGCTATCCTTCTGAATACAAAATATATATATAAATGTATTTGAATTCGCCCAACAAAGAGATCCAATACTCTCACAGATTCTACATATTCTGGGCAAAAGAACAGAAATTTGACAGTCCTCCAAATTGATCTGCATGCTTTTTTGGATTTTTATGTCATGTTTCATCAAGTGTTGACAGGCACAAAACTGAGGGAACCGGCAGATGGTGAATGGGTTGCCACACCCTGGCCTCACACCTTCGCTCTTATGCAGTTGTGACGGCACAACGGAAAGGTAAGGTGCCGAAAACGCTGCAGAGCCCAAGCAGCAGAAATTGGGCTCAAGAAAATAACGGTCAATCAGAACAAATATATCAAATATGCATAGAAAACGATTTGTTCATATCATGTTTGTACACACTTTAGTTACTTTCTGCACGTGTAATTTCATATGACATCACATAAAGAGTTGCCTTCAGTGCGGCTTCACCATACATCGGAGCCAAATGGGTATGGGTCAAAACCCTGTATCCCTAACATCAAAATAGTTGGTTACACTTGCCACCCAAGAAAAGAAAGCCACCATACAGCCAGAAATACACATTTGTAGAGGCATTAGGCATCTTCTCTGTCTAGACTTAAAGGTAGACCTCTGCCCATATGAACATCTACGACCTGATATGGCATGTGATTGAATGTAACATACCCATCTCTAGATGGGGCCTATGAATTTTTCTTGCCCCATACCTCCCTATACATCCCTATACCTGCCTATATTTGCCTCCATGTATTGCACCATAAGGATTAGTTATATATGCATACGTACATACATGTTGCGATGTGATTTTTGCTCAGTATATACTGCATCAATGGATATACATATGTACAAAACGAACATGTATGTATAGATACACTGTATGTACAAATATAAATCCACTTCTACACATTTCATATTGTATATAACGGAATATATTTAATAATAATAATAAATAATAATAATATTTTAAAAAAAACAATATGAAATAATAAAATAATAATAATAATCTATATTGAAAAAACATTAATAGTAATAAATAATAGCAATAATAGTAATAATCAAAAACAGCTGAATATTTTAAAATGTGCTAATATACTAAAAAAATAGTAATATATAATATGTAGTAATATATAATTAAATTATATATATTCAAAAAATAGTTGCAACTATTAAAAAATAATATATATATATAATACAAAAAAAAACATAGAACAATATATATATAATAATACAATATATTAATATACAATAATATATAAGAATATATAATATCTAAAAATGTATAATAATGTATACTATAATAAATATAATAATAATATATAATAATATATAATAATACGTAATAATATATAATAATACATAATAATACATATTAATATATAATAATAAATAATAATTAATGATAATATATAATAATATATAATAATACATAATAATATATAACAATACATAATAAGATATAATAATAAATAATAACATATAATAACATATAATAATATAAAGTAATATTTAATAATATTTAGTAATAAAAAATACAAATTAATAATATATATAATATATGATAGTATATAATAATACATCATAATATAAAATAATAATTTATATAGTAAAAAATAAAAAATAAAAAAGCATAAAATAGTATATAAAAATAAACAGAAATATGCAATACATATATATATATGATAATATATGATAATATAAAATTATATAAAATAATATATAATGAAATAAAACATAATATACAATAATATAAAGTAACTTAAAATATGAAATCATATCATACAATAATGAAAAAAACAATACATATATAACAATAACTAATATGAAATATATTATAAATGATAAATAGTATGTAATAGTATCAAATATTATTTAATAGTATAATGGTATATAATAGTATATAGTATATATTAGTATATAATAGTATGTAACAGTGTATAATAGTATATAATAGTATATAATAGCAAATAATAGTATATAATAGTATATACTAGTATATAATAGTGTATAATAGTATATGATAGTATATGATAGTATATGATAGTATATAATAGTATATAACAGTGCATAATAGTATATAATAGAATATAATCGTATATAATAGTTTATAATAGTATATAATAGTTTATAATAGTATATAATAGTATATAATAGTATATCATAGTACATAAAATATAATATATTTGATATATAACATATAGTTAATACATACATACTGTACATAGGTGTATATATATATATATTAAATCAAATGTGCAGATTCATCTCAGGAGTGCAAAGGTAGCAAGGGCAATCTTCGGTTTTGGTCATCGCTCGCCGGGCTCGGTGTCTGCAAGATGCTGAAAGATGGGAAAATGCAAAGTGACACCGTGCTATCTTTGACAAAGACCGTGCTACAGCAGTATGAGCTACAGCTAATAATATCTGATAATGGTAAATATAATGGTATATAGATATAATCATGTATATATATATATATTTTTATGAATGGATATACTCTCA
Source organism: Cladocopium goreaui (assembly GCA_947184155.2). Classification (NCBI taxonomy): domain Eukaryota; class Dinophyceae; order Suessiales; family Symbiodiniaceae; genus Cladocopium; species Cladocopium goreaui. The sequence continues at coordinate 628,887 of CAMXCT020000202.1, read as the reverse complement.
GTGTCTGTTTTTATTATACTATATTAGTCTCTTTCACTTCAACAAACTGGCGCCAAAACTGCAGTCAATTGGAAACAGCGATCTTTTTTCGCCAGACCCAAGTTCTGCGGCGATTGCTTTGGCGTAGCAGCTACCTGCACAATGACTGGAAATCAATGCACTTATGCAATAGCGCACAGATGCGCACAGTTGCAAACCAGGCTCAACGCTCTCAAATTTTGAGATCATTCAACAATGTGTGTTTGTCTGAAAATTGAGGGGAAAACCCCAATTCCAATGGATTATGATCATGTTCTCTATTAAAATGGCTTTTCAGACAAACCAATGTCTAGTAAGTCACAGTAAGTCTACATGAGTCGCACCAAGGATCCACCGGGCCTCTGCACGTGAGCTCCATACTCTGGTCTGTTGGGGCTGACCTGCGGCCACCAATTCCGTGGGCTTAGCCTCATTTCCCCAGATCTCAGATAACTCCATTATTTGCTGTCCAAGAAAAGCACCGAATACTATTAAATACTCGTGGATTTCAATGATTTCAATGGCAACACTGCCTCGCCTTCACTGCTCTCACTATGTGCCACGCTGCTGCTTTCGCCTGACATATCATGACAACAAGCAACCAGTAAGCATGAAAACGGATCTGAGTTCTTGTGCACGCGTGCATCTTGGTCAAATGCAGAACATGGTAGCTGATAGACCGACTTCTACTTTCAAATACAACATCATGTAAATGTGCAGAATCATTTTCTCTGCAATCTGTACGTAGACAGAGTGGGTTCAAGGAAACGCAAGGCAGCACGGGTACAGTACAAGGAACTGAGACAATGCCAAATGCAAACAACGGCTTTGGTACGATGGGTGGATGCACTCAGGCACCACAATAATGATCCCAACAATATGTGTGTAAGCAAGCGCTTACCTTTGTAGATGCGAGTGAGCGAACGAACGAACGAACGAACGAACAAGCGAGCGAGCGAGCAAGCGAGCAAGCAAGCAGGCAAACAAACAAACAAACAAACAAACAACAAGAAAACAAACAAACACTTGCACCAGTTCCGGATCTAACAAATATGGCAGTGCAGAACTCTACTCACTCTACTCATCGACGGTCTAATCCTGTATTGATCCTTATCTACTGTATCTGCGTGTGTCAACAGTGTGGATGCAAAGGAAAACCTCCCCAGCTGATTGCTTTAAGTGACGCCGAGTGAGACTTGCCATTGTTGCCATGTTTGATTGAAACTACGAGTAACAACTTGAAGCGAACCAAGACATGAACTGAAACATATGATCAGGAACTGTAGAGTCAGTAGTCTGCATTGACAATCTGGCGCCTGGTTCATTTGGGTCTGAATCTGGTCCATCCGCTTGAATCTCAAGAATGGACCCCTGCCAAGATGGAACGGCGATGAACAACGCATGTCATCCAGTCAACTGTACATCACTGCAATGACCACAGGTCATCCATGCAATCTCAAACAGAAGTGACCACAGTATCGAAGATCGTCTCCAACATGGATGTTACTTCGAGTCTTCGAAGACTCTTTGGCTCTTGTCATTTTAAGAATGATCCCAAATACTCTTCCATTATTATATATTATATAATATAAATGATCCAAAATTATGAATTTCCGTAATTATTTCATGATTAGGCTGATTGGACTATCCCAAACATTTTATTCCGATCCTGACCTGGGCTTGCGGTGCGTCCCAATCGCTGCCATCTGAGGGCTCCTGATGGTCATGGGCTATACGCAACAGCTGGCCTTGATGGATGATGTCAAGCCCTTAGAATCCTGGAAGAATATATATATCCAAGGATACTGAATAATACAATATTATATTTATATATATATATCAAAATATTACATACCCTAGAATCCTAGGATGACGGCACTGGCAATGGATATCTCCAAGGTCACACGACGCATGGACCACATGGTTCCATTCGCCTCACCGCATCTGTTTCGCTGCGTCATTTGGTTGCCTAAAAATCTTGGGATCTCTAGTCGTCAGCATGGTTGTATCATGTTGTATCAATACTAGTCGTCATGGTCATCCCATCTATCATCATTTACCTAAAGGGGTTTCAAAACAAACCCCTCTATTAATCAACCAACCAATGATGAGAACTGGGGTTACCCCACGACTTCGGTGGCACATCCTCCCCAGTGTCGTGAATCGGAAAGGGCTTCGTGAAACTGGGGCCGAGAGTGGTCGAGGCTAGGCCGTCCTAGCAATTCACAGAAGCTATGGGAGGTAACAAAGGGGGGATGAGTGGTGATTAGTGGTGTTTAATGGTGTTTAGTGGTGTTTAAGAGGGTTTCAATGGTGATTCTTGGTGTTTGATGGTGTTTCATAGGAATTCCATTGTGATTCGTGGTGTTATGTGGTGTTTAATAGGGAATCAACGGTGATTAGTGGTGATTAATGGTGTTTAATGGTGTTTAATGCTGTTTCATAGGGATTCAATGGTGATTAGTGGTGTTTAATGGTGTTTGATAGAGATCAATTGTGATCAGTGGTGATGAATTGGGAATCAGCGCGGATTAGTGGTGATGAATGGTGTTTAATGGTGTTTAGTGGTGTTTAATAGGGAGTCAATGGTCGTTTATGGAGTTTACTTTTTTAAAGGATTCAATGAAGCTTTGTGGTGATTAATGGTGTTTAATGGTGTTTAGTTTTGCTTAATAGGGATTCAATGGTGGTTAATAGTGTTTAATGGTGTTTAGTGGTGCTTAAAAGGGATTCAATGGTGATTAATTGTGATTAATTAATGGTGTGTCATTGTGATTAATGGTACTTAACAGGAATTCAATGGTGACTGGTGGTGATTAACGGTGTTTCATGGTGTTTAGTGGTGTTTAATAGGGATTCAATGGTGATTAATGGTGTTTTGTGGTGTTTAATAGGGATTCAATGGTGGTTAGTGGCGATTAATGATGTTTTATGGTGTTGAGTGATGTTTAACAAGGATTCAATGGTGATTAGTGGTGATTGATGCTTAACTGTGTTTAATAGATATTCAATGGTGAGTAGTGGTGATTAATGGTGTTTAATGGTGTTTGGTGGTGTTTAATAAGCATTCGATGGGAATTTATGGTGCTTAATGGTGTTCAGTGGTGTTTGATAGGGATTCAATGGTGATTAACGGTGTTTAATGGTGTTTTGTGGTGTTTAATAGGGATTCAATGGTGATCAATGGTGTGTAGTGGCGTTTAGTGGTGTTTAATAGGGATTCAACGGTGATTAATGGTGTTGAATGGTGATTAATGGTGTTCAATGTGAGAAATCCAATCCAATAAACCTACCATGACTGGGGATGACTTAATTTTTTAGCGCCCAGTAACCCATGACTGATGGTGATGACTTGGGGATTGTTTATGGCAGTGGGAAGCTTCCACATTATAGCTGCGAAAATCCTGGAAGTAAATGTGGAATGTTGGACTTTCCATATTGACACCGAAGTGTTCTTCTGCAAATGCAATGATTGGAAATTGGATTAAATTGGATCATAAAATTTTGAGCCCCGCGGATTTTAGATCAATTTTAGCACGTAGGGGCTGACTGCTTGATGGTCGAGCTGCTGAATCAAACTATTGCACATGAATCTGTATAAGTTCTAATACATTATAGATTAATCATTCAAGAACCTGAGATAAAGCATGATAAAGCTGTTTGGGATAGTTACCCCTACATTCACCATCATTTCAGTGACGTCGCAGTGCCGTGCTTTCTCTCAGCCTCATCCTCCATGTCAGCCCAACGCTTTCGAGTCTTGATGTTGGACGTCAAAGACTGCGACGAGCTTCTGTGGCTGAAGATGGCTTTCCACTATGACACGAATTAGGATGCAATTCCATCAATTCCACAATCATGATTGAAACAAAATCCTCCCTGGTGATCACATTGGATGAATTAGGATGCAATTCCACAATCATGATTGAAGCATATTGAAACCATTTGATGACACTAAATGACAAAAATCTCCTCGGGCCTGAACTCCACTGCTGGAGCTCGGCGCTGCAGGCGCCTCATGGACCAAATTGTTGTCTGTATCACAGCAGATCAAAAATCATTCAGAATTTGGGCCGCATTTTGGCCAACAAGTTTGACCATGTTTGACCCAGACCAGAAGATCCAGAAGTGCACTTCATCTCACTGGCATAGTGCAAAAGTGTTCCAGTGCACAGTGCGCTTTGCCGCAAGCTGCAAGCTGCATGCGTTGGCTGGACATGCAAATTTTCTTCACCAGGCATCCTCTCCAAGAAAAGAAAACCGTGACCAAGCTAGACGCCTTTGAGCAAGCTTGGATGGTGGCCGATATGACTCAGACGCGTCCCTATGGGCTGGGAACAAGTCACCATAGCATATGCCATGCGGCGCGAAAAAGGAGAGCACGGAGAGCTTGAAAGAATCGACGGTGCTGAGAATCTGTCAAGCGAATTCAGCTGACAGACTCCCCTGTACGAAGGCGTGAAACTGCTCCAAAATCCCCCCTGGTGCTGAGGTGCTTTGCTTGATTGCTGGATACATGGTACAGGATGTACACAATATGTAATTATTTATCTACAGCGTTGGATTCCAACATCACGAATCTGCCGCATATGAGCTCTCTTCAGCCAGCAGGTGCATGTGGCTTCACCGTGGGTGGACTTGGGTCATTGCGAACTAAACCAGAAACCTCTTCACCTCTTAACAACAACTTGCAAAAAGCTTCCAAATGCCTGGGAACAAAGGTTTCCGCATGGCTCCGCATCTTGACCTACGCACCCAAAGCCTGGTGCGCGCTTTGTCCGCAAAATATGCTGATGATTGCAAAAAAACGAGCCCTGGCGCAGAAAACTGCACAGGACCGGCGCAAGAGAAACCTTGTTTCGCATCCACTTCTCCGGTTTCGAAGTGTCACGTCCCTTCCTTTGTGTTGCATTCTGTGTCTTGCTGTTTCTATGTGTTGCCTTTATTTGCATGACATTTCTTGTTTCAACCTGTTTCCATATCCAATTCCAATGCTGAAATGGTGGCAATGGTATGATATCAAATTTCAAATCCCGCGCTCACTCTTTCAGCTAGTCTTGGATGCAGTGACCATGTGCTTGAAAGGCGAATTCTTGAAGGCGGCGCGAACATGTGAAGAAATGTCGCCGTCATTGTGCTTGTCCAATTTCTTCAAGATTTCTTCGAACAGCACTTCAACCTGCCAAAAGCGACAAGAACGGATAATCGCAACCCTGAAATTAGAAGCGTTTCCTTTGAGAAGGCGGTGGGGGGGCACTTGAGAGGAAGGAAGCGAGAGGAGTGCGCGGGTGTCGTTACTCTGGTGCGTTTTTGCAAAAGCACGCCACATGTCCCTCAGAACTTGCAGTGCGTTTAAGGGCCGCATAATTTGTTGTACAACTGTTCTTTTAAACCTCTACCACCGTGCTTTGCAAACTCGACACCACCGGTACAGATAGCACAGCATCTGAAAACCTTGAAAAAACCATGCAAACAAAACAAATGTGAGAAACCAACAACAACTCTCACAGACTGTCGCCTGGGACCCCCCTGCCTTTTTGTCTTATCGAGTCTTGGTGATTTCTTGTGCTCCACCCAAAAATGAACAATTGCAACATCTTCGAGAAAAACATCAAGCCTTCAGTAAAGTTCAGTGCCTCATTGTTCTGAACATCCAGGATGCAATATCTAAACCTTGCCAACATTGCAAACCCCTTTGCCAACCGCTACATATTTTGTTCCTGCAAATTGGCGCAGTCTCACTTCAAAGTACAGCCTCACAGCCGCCTTCCTCAGATGCAGAATCATTCAGAAGATGCAGTTGGATTCGTTGAAGGAAAGAAATTCGCTGAGAAGATCACCGTCATTGTCAAAGACATGCCAGCGTGCTTTTGAAATTTGCAGGATCAGCTTGTGAAGTGTGTCGTCTGAAACAGTAGCACCCTTGTAAATAAAGGATGTGCGAATTTCTTCCAAAAACCCGTTCATTAAAATGATGCACTCGCCTTTTCCTACAAGCGCAGTCTTGCTGCGAAATACCAAAGCCTTGCACAAACTAAAGGTTAAAAGAAAAAACAACCTGCACCTGCAGTATTTGGAATTCTTTGGAATTACGGTGATCCTTAAATGAACTGTTGTCTTGTTTTTTTACATTTATATCGATTTTTTTCATCAAAAAAAATGTGCAATTTTAAAACATGTGTATTATACCAAGAAAATATAAAGATACCATTTTAGCAATATTGTTTACTAAATCGTTTTTCTCTTATTATGGTTTATTTATAACAGATTTTTTTGTAGATATAATTCTAACTATAAGTCATTTTCCTAGCATTCAGGTGTTGTCTCATTACATTCAGGTGTTACGTTTGCGGTTTGACTCAGGCGCAAGGCAACTGCACGCACTTTTTTGTTGATTTTGCAACACAGTCACGCTCTGGATTTTGCACTCTACGGTTTGCAAGGATGAACTAAGGTGCACCATGTACAATGTGGCTGAGTGGTCTTTACACGGAAAACCGGTATGGGCAGCGCATGACTTCAAACAAAGCATGTTCATGCAGGGCGTCCCGGCGTCCCGGCACCCGTGATAAAACGCATCCCAATCTTTCACCATCTTTGGCGCAGTGAACAATACAGCTCATGCGCCTTTTTCATCCTTTTTCATTAGTCAATTAGTCAATCAAAATCAGACTTTCATTACCAGCACATAATTCGGGTTCCTGCAGGTTTGTTTGCGTTGAAATCAAGTTCCTGCTGCTATTGTCCCCTGCCATTCAAATTGCGGCTGTTTCGGGAGCCTTTTTTGCAAAGTGTTTTACTTTGAAAACTGCAGTCATCTTTGGAAAACGGCCGGCATGCATCCCAAGATATCATTTTGCCAAACTATCATTTTTCCAGAGTATGAGTTTGCCAGAATATCATGCTGCCAAAGTATTGTGATGCCAAATTATCAAAGCTTAGTTTTGCAAAATATCAAGTTGCCAGAAGTTTTTCGCAAATGGATTGATAGCTTTGAATTAGTATCCCTTTGCTGCATCTCAGGATCATCCTTCGTGGGCTCCACCAAGTCACTTCTCAAAGACGATGGTTCCACTGGAACCATCACCCCCTGTAAGTGTGCTAAGCATCAGCTTGACTCAGTGGATCTGCAAGAAGATTCCAAAACTGAATAAAGAGCTGTCCGAAGCTAACAAGGGACGATGGTTCCAGTGGAACCATCACCCTAGGCCCAGATTGGTATTTGCGACATGTTCGGTTAGCTATCACAGAGGACGACGGTTCCACTGGAACCATCACCCCCAGTGATTGTACAAAATGTTGTGTTGGGGGACAACTCAGATTGTTGTGTTGCGAACTTTTTGGCCCATCAATTTGCAGACAGATTGTGGCAAACCGATATTTGGGAAAACTCAGTTTTCAAAATTTGGCACCACAATACTTTGGCAGCATGATATTCTGGCAAACTCATACTCTGGAAAAATGATAGTTTGGCAAAATGATATCTTGGGATGCATTCCGGCCGTTTTCCAAAGATGACTGCAGTTTTCAAAGTAAAACACTTTGCAAAAAAAGGCTCCCGAAACAGCCGCAATTTGAATGGCAGGGGACAATAGCAGCAGGAACTTGATTTCAACGCAAACAAACCTGCAGGAACCCGAATTATGTGCTGGTAATGAAAGTCTGATTTTGATTGACTAATTGACTAATGAAAAAGGATGAAAAAGGCGCATGAGCTGTATTGTTCACTGCGCCAAAGATGGTGAAAGATTGGGATGCGTTTTATCACGGGTGCCGGGACGCCGGGACGCCCTGCATGAACATGCTTTGTTTGAAGCCATGCGCTGCCCATACCGGTTTTCCGTGTAAAGACCACTCAGCCAAGCTTCAATTTGTGATTTTTCGTCATGAAAACCATGTCAGTCAATCTTTCTATTAGTTTATGTTGCGTGATAAGGGTCATTGTTTGCAAGTGTTGCGGTTTGAGCGTGGCAATGCCAATGGCAAACAGTCCAACACCATCATTGCAGCGCAATTATCTCAATCATTACACAGACACACAGTACCAACCGAAAATAACAATACATAAGAGTGTCATCTATTTGGTTGAAAACTACTTTTTACATAGCGCACCTTTGTTTAATTTTTCAAACAGTAGAAGTGCAAAATCCAAAACATGACTGCGTGCAGTTGCCCTGCTGCAAACATGACATCTGAACGCAATGAGACAACACCTGAATGCTATGAGAATAACATCTATGTATTGTTGGGCTATTCCCAAGATATTATTTGATGTCCAATAAATCAACAATCCCGCAGATGACAGAGCCCAGCATCTCTTTGGAAGGAGTGTAGTCTTACTCTCAAAGAGGGTAAGACACGCTATTAAAAGAGTGCATCAGTATTCAACATAAAATCCGTTCACCTTGTGAAAGAGCGTAATCTGTCCTTGAAAAGAATGTGGAATGAATGTATGCAATATGGGAAGAGAATGCAATGTGCTCTTAATGCGATAAAATATTACCCTATTAGCCTCAAGAAGAATGCCATACTCTTAATGGACAAAAACGGTAGTCGTTGAACAATAATATGTCAAAAACCAAAAAATGTTGCAACAACTGTCATCGCCTTCCATTGCCTTGATGTTATCAAAACATCCTGAACCGGGCCAGGACATTTTTTCGCAAACCTTCACAAACTAAACAAAGCCATGCGCAACAGGCCACGCCTTGGTTTCCAAGCGCCACACATCCAATGCTTTAGCACTTCCGCGAAGGCGTGTGGATCCTTCGATGAACTCGGTCAAGGTAATTTGCCCGTCTCCATTGTCCATGAACTCGAAAAGGCTCAACAAGTCATGGTACTCCAGTTCCAACCTGCATGGTTCTGATGAGTTCTGGGAACAGAATCCACAATTAAATACATGAAACAACACACAATGTTCTTCAAAGGCTCAAACTAGATGATAGCGTGGCACTAAAGAAAAGCAGGAAACAAGCATCAAATTGTCTTTCCAAAGAGAAGTCAAATACGCCATATGTTCCTTACATTTAAAAAAAGTTGGGATAGAAATCGAACAAGTAATATTGATGATGATGACAATGATGAAACATGACGCAACATGTTCGTGTACAAGAGTTTCAGACAGAAAAGTTTTTCTACAAAAGTGTTTCCGCACGAACACACAAACAACCCGCCGGGGGGAAAACCGCGCCAGCGTTTTGAGCGTTTTGAAAAAAAAATGTCGTTTTCGCCATAGCGAAACTGCTGATTCATTCCCCAAAATGGTCTTTAAAATCCCCGGGATTTTGAAGTGTTTTTTTAACGATGACCTGTAATTTACAGGGAGTTTGTGCCTGAAAACTCGCGCGATTTTTTTTCCACTCACATTGCCATACGATTCTTCAAGGCTTGACCTGTGACCTCCATCAGACCTTTGGTCGTGGAGTTCATCCAACGCCACTGCCACACCCGGATGCTTCGCATCAACTTTGGGTTAACATGGCCGTTGGATCTGGTCGGGGGACTATGGCAGACTTAGATAGTCACAAGTTAACATGAACGTTAACATCCCCACCCCCCAACCCAGTGACGTAACGTGAGATGTGCGTTTGACGCAAGCTAACATGAACGTTAACATCCCCACCCCCCCAACCCAGTGACGTAACGTGAGATGTGCATGTGACGCAAGTTAACATGAACGTTAACATCCCCACCCCCCAACCAAGTGACGCAACGTTAGATGTGCATGTGACGCAAGTTAACATGAACATTAACATCCCCACCCCCATCCAACCCAGTGACGTAACGTGAGATGTGCATGTGACGCAAGTTAACATGAACTTTAACATCCCCACCCCCATCCAACCCAGTGACGTAACGTGAGATGTGCATGTGACGCAAGTTAACATGAACGTTAACATCCCCACCCCCATCCAACCCAGTGACGTAACGTTAGATGTGCATGTGACGCAAGTTAACATGAACGTTAACATCCCCACCCCCCAACCAAGTGACGCAACCTTAGATGTGCATGTGACGCAAGTTAACATGAACATTAACATCCCCACCCCCATCCAACCCAGTGACGTAACGTTAGATGTGCATGTGACGCAAGTTAACATGAACGTTAACATCCCCACCCCCCCAACCAAGTGACGTAACGTGAGATGTGCATGTGATGCAAGTTAACATGAACGTTAACATCCCCACCCCCCCTCCAACCCAGTGACGTAACGTGAGATGTGCATGTGACGCAAGTTAACATGAACGTTAACATCCCCACCCCCCAACCCAGTGACACAACGTGAGATGTGCATGTTCTGAATGAAATATGTGTGTTTTCAAAAACGGCCAAAACGCTGGTGCGGTTTTCCCCCCGCTGGCACAAACATGTTTTACTACTATAATTAATTTAACAAGGATGAACAATGCATGGGATGTGATGCGACGTAGTGGAACAGAACATAAAGAACACCAGACCTGGTGAGAATACGGCTGTCTTGCAAATAGGAGAGAACATAGGGCCGGAGGAGAGCAACAACGCAAGGCGCATGTTTAAGCAAAAATGCCCATAGGAGATCGACAGGGAGCATTTTTTTACAGTACCTTGTCAAACAGGGCTAAGTAACATTTACAGACCACATTGTTAAATAACATCGATAAATTTTCTAAGTAACACTTGCCAGGCATGTTGGGTTATCACATTTGTCACAGCCCACTCCTTTCATATGTCTAGTGCAAATCAAACGCCTCGGTTGTTCACTCTCGCTGTGTACCAGCATGTCCCCGGCAGCAGGGTGTGGACATTACCGCAACATCATTGAAGGAAGGTCGGAAACGTCTTGACCGAGTAGCAGTGTCTCTACAAACTAGTGACACTTAATGGCCCCTATCACATCATGTTTGCTATGATGTGTTGAATGGATTTGATGAGGGCATCACAAAGACGTCGCACGTAACCTAAAAGTTCCAGACATTCGGACTCCATATGCAATTGACGAGGTCGATCTCACACTCAACCCAAGAACTTCAAATTTCGCCAAAGTGACTGACTCATCCAGAAATTGAGCTTTGGAGATGACACTAGCTTCGCAAACCTCCAGCGCAGCTGAAATCTGGAATTCTGGGCAAACAGTTGGACGGAAACCCGGCAGCGCTTATGTCTGCACACGCATAAGTGAAATCTTTTGACCACAATAACTAATCTCAGCTACTGTGGTAAACCGAGTGCCATAATCAATCTCCAATATGACCATAAAATACCATAATTAAATGGGATGTATAGACAATCCCCAAAGGTAGGTTTATGGCATTCGGTTTACCACATTAATTGCATATTACTGTGCCCCTGTTCATATTCAAACTATGAAACGCTCCCCAGAAACCATGGTGGATGTAAGGGATGAAACTACATAGTTGGGACCATACAATCGGTGTGTTTAATAATTAGGCTGATGGGATTTAAAATTGAATCAGATTGAATCTAATGTGGTAAAGCCAATGCCATAAACCATCCCCAAGTCACCACCATTTTGATGGGATTTCAACATTTTCAACCATCCCCATGGGAGCTGTTTATGGCGATTGCCCACGTTTTGCTCCAAGGGACTCTTCCACATTCAACGCTCCATCACCGCTGTCATCCATGTGCTGGAAGAGCTTTCGGACCTTCCGAGCATAGCTGGCCGTCCTGAGGCGACTGCCAAGGTGAGCGACCCTGCCGCTCCAATGAATGAGGATGGTAAGTTTATAGCACCCGTAAATATCATAAATGACTTGGGGATGGTGCAGATTGGGTCCCAAATTACGAATGGAAGCAAGACCAGAATCAAATTCCTTGAAAAACAGAAACAGGTATAAAACAAGTTGTGTCTAGAATCGCCACATCGGCTATCCTCTTCTGCATCCATGAATTTTGCAAATCACTGTCTGTTGACAAACAAAATTCGAATCACACTGCTCAACAGGTGCCAAGGGTCTCTTTCTCTTTTTGACGGAATGCTAGTTCCTCATCCGAGTTTGCCATTTTCATCGTCTGCTGGACAAAAACGGCTGACACCACCTTGGCGCAGTTTCAAGAGGATTGAAAAGAAAACCTGACACATTGCGGTTGTGTGGTTGTCAGGTTAAGTTTCAGATCATTTAAAATACTCTGAGAAGGGGGGACCATTTTGACCGTGGTGGTTCTCGCAAGCACAGCTGCGAGCACAGCAATACACAGCCATATATTCAGCCATACACAGTCATACTCAGCCATACTCAGCCATACACACAGCCATACTCAGCTACATTCAGCGATACTCAGCCCTATTCAGCCATACTCAGCCATATTCAGCCATATTCAGCCATATTCAGCCGTACTCAGCCATACTTCTGGAAGAGAGAATGTAAATATCCTGGTGTGTTGCTATATTGTACACTGGTTCACCTTGGGGCCTTTGGGCCATGTTGGGGTTATGTGGGACCTATGTTGGGTTTATGTTGAGCTAGGTTGGTTCATGTTGGGCTCTTGTTGGTGCAAGAATGGGGGGTTCGGGTCTTGATTCAAGTGAGCCTGCGGTTCTGGGGTCATGTTGGGGCCATGTTGGGGCTATGTTGGACCTGTGTGCGGAATAAGTTGTATGCAAGTTGGGCTCTTGCTGGCCCAAAAAGGGGGGCTCCTTCTTGGAGCTTTGATTTAAGAGCCTCAAGATGCCTCAAGGAGCCCACGATGTTGAGGTCATTTTGGGGATCTTTGCATGGATCCTTCCTGCTGGTTGAGTAGTGCCCTAAAAAACAGCTGTGTCGAGCGGACCATCGATAATCTAACGTCAGCTGTTTCCCTAGTGCCCTAGTGGCACATGGCCCTCCAAAACACTCCTGCCGGGCACCCTCAACACCACCTAATTCTGGAGAAACGGGACCGTGTGGCAACCTGTCCCCGCAGACCCCCTATTCTCACCACGTTCGCAAAAGGCAACGAGCCAGCTTGTCTGGCTGGCTTTCGTGACATGTTGTTGATGGCTTTCATGATTTTTGATTTTCACGGTTTTCGCCATGTTTTTTCCTTTCGAATTCTAAACACTTCACAAGGGCAAAGCTTCCTCAGACGGGGACGTTCAGCACTGCGAAGCCAATCACCTTAGGGTCAGCATCCAGTCGTGGTTCACCATGGTCCACCTGCCTGGCGAAAGATCTGAGCCCAAGACGCAGCGGTACATGAGAAAGAACAAGGAAAACCTTGGTTTTCAGCTGTGAACGCCCAGGAGAAAGGGACAAGAACCAGACATCAAACGTAAAAAATGACAATAACAATGGGTTTGTCATGGTTTATTTACTAGGGTACATCAAAAACCAATGGATGAAGAATTGAACATCTTATGTACCAACACACATTCCTAGTCTGCATGTTCAGCGACAGCCAAGGGACCACTCACTGACATTGTCCACCAACAGGCGGCATGGAGGTCCCCAATTGGCGAAGAGCACTTCAAACATGGTCAAAAGGCTGCGGGTGAATGTACCTTGCAAAACACAAAGCACTCGTGAAAAAAAGAAAAGTAGAAAAACACAGAGGTCCAATCGCATTCGAATGCCGTGTCAATGCCTGGGGATGCATGGAGATGCATGGGGCATCCTAACTTGCGGGATGAATTGTACAAGTACGATACAACGTGGATCAACGTGGCTAGCCTCAATAAAGATCTAGGGCCTCTAGGGATTGAGGCATCAACTTCAGTTGGTTCGGTCTCAACATGTCTCAACTATATCTGTCAAAACTATCTATCTGTCTCGGGTCCGCCCATCCCATGTGCCAAATGCCACAAGACACCGTAGTATTGAAAGATCTGTTTGCGAATCTCGAGGTCGTGGCTTTCGTCATGGAGGTAGTTGCGGCACAAGGTGTTCACAGCAAGGCCAGCCACACACTGCATGAAAGTCAAGAGGCAAAACGGCCAAAAGAGCATGTCGATCGAAGCTCCCAAGCACTTGGTCAGCAACTGCAATGATGACAGGATGCCTCAACGCACGACCCGAAATGACGATGCCCAAATCATGAAACACATGATGAAACAATATGAAACTGATATATACTGTAATTGTTATGATATGTATTGTTGTTCACCATGATGCTGATTACAACGCAATAGAAACGTACTTGGCCAAGAGTTCAGACAACATGTAAACTGCGTTGTGTTTAGTACATATAATATCATGACATGTGTACAAGTACAAGCAGAAGAATGTGCCCATATATGTGTATATTATATATCGTATATATATGTATATATTATACGATAAATATACACAAACATCTTTGCGCCAGGCTTCTCGTCATTGTCACCATCCGAAGCGTCCTTTTCTCAGGACACTTTGATTCGGCAATTTTCGAGGCACAATCACCCAAGTCCAGAACACCAGCAGCACAAACACCCTACATAAACGTCTCTTTCATCATAGTTCTGTCTCACTACGGCCATATATTGCAAAAACACATGCATATCAGATGCATATCAAATGCATTTGGTGCACGTTAGATTTTAAATGATTTTAATGTATCGGCATTTGTTGTGATTCCATGAGCGACAATCCAATGCACAGCAATTTTGAACTCCACAGGACCTCAGTTTGGAATGGTCTGATTTTGATGCAGTCCTTGCAAGCTTGCCAAATCTCACCAGCCGGAAAAAGGCCGCATCGAGTGGCAACAGCCATATGATGATCTCAACGAGAGAAACGGCGGTCACGAGAATGTCCAGATAGTTAACCCAATTCTTCCAAAACTTGAGATGCAACAGGATGATTCGAAGACCCACATCGATCACGAAGACTGAGGCAAAGATTATGTCACCAGCAGCAAGAAGCCTGATCTCAATGCTATCCACAAAGGAATGCAACTTGGTCAACCTGCTATTCGTAACCAAATTTATGTACTGTTGCCCAGGTCCCCTGAGTCGTGACTTGCTTAAAACCACTTTTCGTGTGCTCCATGAAACACTCAGAACTATCAGAACTAAAGAATTTCAAACTGTTGATTTTCCAGTGATAGAATCCAAAACTTCGTTTACACTCCGAAAAACAAAGAGAAGTCACGGAAAGAAAAACAGGCGAGCTGCGAATCGCACAAGGGACGTTCCTTTGGCGGTATGAGGGAATAGGTCGTGAGTCCACTGTTGTTGGCGTCAAAGTATCCGTAGACCTGCCTGGGTTGTGTCGTGAAGGCATGGGTTGTGTCGTGAAGGCAATCGCAAGGTATCTATATATTCGAATAAAAAAAAACGAAAAGATATTCATTCAATCTTGTCCTCCGAAACAAAAGGAAGTGCATGTAAAAAAAATAACAGGAACGTGTAACACATCAGCAAATCTCACGTTACTACAGCCACTCTGGAAAATCACGAAAATTCGAATCAAAATTCACAGAGTTCAAAACTGTTTGAAATAAGGTCAAGTGAGTTCCTACTGTCCGTGCTCTTCTTAGACATGGCATCTGCCAACGCCCCTGCCCTTTGATGTTGTGAGCAAACATGGATCTTTAATAACCCTTGGTAACGCCTTTCGCGCCGGTCAAGGCGCGCTTCCAAAGCCATCCACAGAACATTCAAGATCATGACACTCGCGACGCAGACCTTACCAAAACTCCAAATTTCCCAAAGTCTGGGAATCTCGTATCTGGATGTATCTGGAGCAGTTCCCACCAGCAAACCACGGCCCAAGTAGCCAAACCCAAAGCAGAACTGCCAAAAACTGGTGACCTGAAGACACGTCTACACATGATATCCGTGTTTCAAATCTGCAAAACTCGGGAGAAAAACAAACATGGTTTCGGGTCAAACCCCTGGTACCCAAAAATAATTGGTTAACGAATGATATTGAATGATTATTCCCAAAATATGGTGAAATAGGTTTGACCCATTCCCAAATCCTCACCTCGTACTTGCTCGATTGCAAGAACTTTGCGCAGCGCGCTTTTAGAGTTGGATCCTGTTTCAGGCTACCCTGAAATGTTATGGGTTGATCCAACAGACAAACAAAGATGAAACCACCAGTCAGGGTTATGAACTATCCCGAACAGCGTTTGATGTGCTGGATTCTCTGAACGTGTTTCCACCAAAAATGTTTTTTTTTCAATAATGAATGATGGCCAGAATCAAACTATAGGACATGTCATGACATTGTTTCAGGTGAATGGGTCCAACGTGTTCCGGAAAAAAAGGTCACCAATCCAGTTGGATTTTTTTTTTGTGGCTCCTCACCGAGCTCTGTCACAGCTTGCGTGTCACTCTGAGCAAGAACGCTTGCCACGATCTGTTCCTGGGGGAACAAACAAACTGGCGGCTGGACTGCTAGACTTGCTAGACTTGTTGTCATTCCAAAATCATCTAAAATCCTGCGCGAAAGTGAGAAATGCAAAACTCCTTCCCACCCAAACAATGGATTCCCTGAAATGACTAAATCAAGCACTAAACCATGGTTTCTCGGCGGACGGTTTCTCGCCGGATTCTCCGCAACCCCTTTAGGATCTTTTTCGGAATTTACATGGAACCGCACAATGAGGTCGCAAGAATGAGCATAAGATGCAATAAGTACTGCATGTACTGATGTACATCTACATGCATATTCTATTACATGAAGTGTGTGAATATCTATATAATATATATACATATGATCTGTTGAATTAGGTTCGATTCAACGGTTAGGATCGATTCTACGATACTGGATTAGATTATATATTCCCCACATCTTTGTGTGGGGTTCTTGTTTTTTGCTGTGCACTCCCGTCGGCCTCCCGCCTCCACCGCCGTCCCTTTGTCACACACAACTCTTTCACCACAACTCTTCAATACGAAACTCTTCAACACACAACTCTTTCACACACAACTTTGTCACACACAGCTTTGTCACACACACACAACTCTCTCGCGCACAACTCTCTCACACGCAACTCTTTCAAACACAGCTCTTCCTCAAGCTGAATTGCCAGCCCAGCAGTGCTTGCCAGAGAGGCAGCGGCTGAGCACCTTCGCTGTGAAATCAAGGTCCCCACAACAAACTTGTCCACTCCAATGAGTCGCGCTGGACGCTGGAAACCTTTAACCATCTGCTTCGCAGGCGATAAAGGTGATAATGAAACCTGGTATGCACCTGGTGAACTATTGAAGTAATGCCAGGCGCATCCCAACTTGGAAGCAAATAATGCATCTTGGTCCCAGGTTGTGCCTTCTTGAGGCAACATAGCTAGTCGGTTTTCTGCTCAACTGTTGCCCCGCATTTCTGCTAACTTGACCGGCATGTTGCTCGGCTGGTTTGCCGGGGTTCAACCGGCTGCTTGACCGACGCCGAAACCACGATTTTCTTTTCGTTTCTGGGGAATCTTCGTACTCCCAGGCTTTCTCCAATATATATATATATATTGGTTTATATGTTGTTTTATCGTATCATGCTATACTACATATTATGTTATATTGTACATGTACTAGAACCGTATATTATATTGCATTATATGATGTTACATTACAAGTCATTACAACGTGTCTTATTGCACAATATTGTTTTAAATTGTACTGCGTTGCATTTTACTATATGATGCTGTAGTATATCATGCAGTATACTATACTATATTGAACTATCTGATATCTAGTCATATCATATCAAAACTTGTCATGTAATATGATCGTGCTATATTATCATACAGTATGTTCTATCGTGTTATATCATATTTTATTATATTCTATAATATTATGTTGTCCTATATCTTTTTTACATATCTATCAATATTCTGCTTTAATCACTACATAAATATATATATATACAGTATATACATATTATTACATTGTATATGTGCTATCGGATACGGATAGAGCTTCTTATACCACGCTTTCATGCCGTTTCGGTCCAGAAATCCCGTCGTTGCCAAGTTGCCGTTGTACGAAACTTGGACGATATATCTTCACTGTCCATGTCTCCTTCTGAGTCCAAGGCGTTCAAGACCTGCTGTAGCCGCTCCACATGTCAACGTTGCCAATTCTGTCTCCATCAGCATAGTTTCTATAGCTACTATGTGTACAGTTAATGTCAACCACGTTTTAATAAACCACTAGGTTCATCGTGGGGGTACCAATTGGGTAGCCAAGTTGAGGCCCAGGGGTAGGGGACGAAAGCTAGCTTGGCAGGGAGAGCTTGGCATGAAAACGCCGAATTTGCTGCAGGTGGCGACATGCCGACGGCGTCCCCGGGGGATTGAGCCACGGCCAAACTGCGTGTGAACCAGCTAGCCGGGTGGGGGAAAAGGGGGTATAACTATGGGTGCAGATTTTGGGGGTGATTTATTTATTTTTTTGTTTTTAGGTGTGGGGCACTGTCCCTTGCTATTTGCTACATGTTGGAGCAAAAACCTGTAATTTGCTGAATTTTGGAGCTAAAATCAATCATTTGCACTGTTCATCGTTTTTTCCATGGTGTTCATCGATTTTTCCATGGGTTCGATCGATTTTTCCATGGTTTTACTCGGCTTGTCCATGGTTTTCATTGATTTTTCCATGGTTTCGATCGATTTTTCATGGGTTTTGATCGATTTTTCCATGGTGTTCATTGATTTACCCATGGTTTTCATCGAGTTTTCCATAGTTTTCATTGATTTTTTCTTCTTTTCAATTGATTTTCCCATGGTTTCAATCGATTTTTCCATACATAACATGCACCTGGTGAACATGTAGGATACATTGTAGTTTGAAGCACAACCGTGTTGGGTCCAAATAGTTTCATTAGATGCTATCATAGTGTTGGTTTAGGATATTCAGGGCTTTGTTTAGGGTTTGTTTAGGGTTGGTTTAGGGTTTATTTAGGGTCGGTTTAGGGTTTATTTAAGGTTCAGTCAGGGTTTATTTCAAGTTAATAAATAGAAACAACATTTTAAAAAAATAAGGAGCAGAGAAGACACAATTCAGAAAAACCAGGAATCCCAAAGCCACAAAAGCCACAAAAGCCACAAAAGCCACAAAAGCCACAAAAGCCACAAAGGCCACAAAAGCCACAAAAGCCACAAAAGCCACAAAAGCCACAAAAGCCACAAAAGCCACAAAAGCCACAAAAGCCACAAAAGCCACAAAAGCCACAAAGCCAGACTGGAAAAAAAAATACTAAGTTTCATGCGATTGGAGATTCCAGCCCCCCAATACCTTGCTAAAGCAAGAGGGACTTCAGCTAGCAGAAACTAGTTTTCGTGATTATCACTTCTAGGGCCTAGGGGACACCCAATCAACCAGTTGTACAGCACTTCTACCAAACCCCGATTTCCCAATGAGAAACGCCGCAGCTGCCTTGAATCATCAATCCCCTTTTGATATTGCCATGAATGCAAGGGATAACCCATTTCCATAGACACACCTGTATATTATGTTGTCTGTTCTAGATCTCAGTACATAACCCATTAAATTCTTATCGATCTTTTTGTTGATGCTTAAACTCTCATGAAATCACACCAAAGAATTCCGTGAAAACCGACCAACCTCGCTCGCTTCCATTTCACGAAGTTGACGCTTTCGGCCGGCCAGCACCGAACTTGCAATGGTGGAGACTGTCCTGGCGTCTTCAAGCCACAATCGTGGGTTGGTCAAAATGTTGGGATTTCCATCGATGATCATCCACCATATATATGTGTACGTATACATATAGATTATGTTTATAATATATATATATACCCTATGCTTCCAAATGACATATCTGGTATAGTCTTTACGTGCTAGCCTATACCGGGATTTTGGAGGCTATACCAGGATGTTTTGCTGGTATAGGCGAGGAGCTTTCCCGGTATGGGCTTTCATGCAATCCTTGTATAGGCTTCATGGTTTCCTGGTATAAGCGCTAAGCGCCTCAAGTCCACACGTATAGGCTGTGAACCATCCCCTGCGATATCTAGATTGATATTTTTACAAGCTATTTCAAATGTGTGGGCGAACCCGATGTCGTGTTTGTTCATTGAAATTGGGGCACAAACAAGCCAACAGAAGTCAATCAAAATTCATCCAGCACGAATTCGGACTATTTTTTGATCCCCCAGTCCATGTCCGGTCCCGGTATAGGCGTTCCATCCATGTCCCAGTATAGGCGTTCCACGTCCCAGTATAGGCGTTCCACGCGTTGTCCACGGGTTGTCCACGATTCCCTGTGCTTTCACAATATTATCTAGTTTCTTGCTGAAGTTCTCTGAGCGTTTCCGATGATATCCCAACTCAAGCTCGCGAGCGCATCCCCATTTCCAAGAAAATTGTCCATTGTTTGATTTGTCTGGGAATTTGTAGCCAATCCAAAGATGTCTTAACGTATCCTATTGCCATGCCTTGGGCCAGTAGCCTGGTATAGCCTTTAGGTCAATCCTGGTATAGTCGTTCGTAGCTTCCTGGTATGTTCGAGGCGTTATCCTGGTATGTTCGAGCGAAACCCCGGTGTGTTCGAGCATTCCCAGTATGTTCGAGGCTATACCAGATATAGTCGAGGAAGTTAAGGGTGTGTATATATATATATTGATTGATTGATTGCCTGGTATAATTTTGTATACAAGTAGTACCGCACAAGGTGGTGGCGGAAGTTTTAAATAGGAAAACTATAGGAGAGGTTGGTTGTTGTGAATCACGGATGGCAGAGCGAATACACTGATGGACCGAAAGGTGGTTGGAGTTGTGTTTTTCGGAATGGTTGCAATGGTTGCAGTGGTCACCTCACACACAACTGCTGGATGTAGTGTGGTGTAGTGCACTTGTAGTGTAGTGGAGCCATAGTTGTAGCGCAGTGTAGTTAGTTTAGTTGTAGTTGTAGTTGTAGTTGTAGTTGTAGTTGTAGTTGTAGTTGTAGTTGTAGTGTGGTGTAGTGTAGTTGTGGTGTAGTGTAGTGTAGTGTAGTTGTGGTGTAGTGTAGTGTAGTGTAGTGTAGTGTAGTGTAGTGTAGTGTAGTGTAAGTGTAGGTGTAGGTGTAGGTGTAGGTGTAGGTGTAAGCGTAAGTGTAAGTGTAAGTGCAAGTGTAAGTGCAAGTGTAAGTGTAAGTGTAGTGTAGTGTAGTTGTGGTGTAGTGTAGTGTAAGTGTAAGTGTAAGTGTAAGTGTAAGTGTAAGTGTAAGTGTAAGTGCAAGTGTAAGTGTAAGTGGAAGTGGAAGTGGAAGTGGAAGTGTAAGTGAAGTGTAGTGTAGTGTAAGTGTAAGTGTAAGTGTAGTGTAAGTGTAAGTGTATAAGTGTAAGTGTAAGTGTATAAGTGTAAGTGTATAAGTGTAAGTGTAAGGGTAAGTGTAAGTGTAAGTGTAGTGTAGTGTAGCCTACTGTAGTCTACTGTAGTCTACTGTAGTGTGTGTGAAGTAGTGTAGTGTCGTGTGGCTGTAGCTGTGGTGTAGTGTAGTGTAGTGTAGTGTTGTGTAGTGTAGTGCAGTGCAGTGGTGTGGTGTGGTTGTAGTTGTAGTTGTGGTGTGGTGTAGTGTAGCGTAGCGTAGCGTAGTCCAGCGTAGTCCAGCGTAGTCCAGTGTAGTCCAGTGTAGTCCAGTGTAGTCCAGTGTAGTCCAGTGTAGTCCAGTGTAGCCCAGTGTAGCCCAGTGTAGTCCAGCGTAGTCCAGTGTAGTCCAGTGTAGCCCAGTGCGTAGCCCAGTGTAGTCCAGTGTAGTCCAGTGTAGTCCACTGTAGTCCAGTCTAGTCTGGTCTGGTCTGGTCTGGTCTAGTCTAGTCTAGTCTAGTCTAGTGTGTGTGAAGTAGTGTAGTGTTGTGTGATGTATAGTTGTAGTAGTAGTGCTAGTACTAGTAGTACTGGTAGTAGTAGTGGTAGTAGTAGTAGTAGTAGTCGTAGTAGTAGTAGTAGTGGTGGTAGTAGTAGTAGTAGTAGTTAGTAAGTAGTAAGTAGCTAGTAGCTAGCAGCTAGAAGCTAGTTGCTAGTAGCTAGAAGCTAGTAGCTAGTAGCTAGTAGCTAATAGCTAGTAGCTAGTAGCTAGTATTTAGTAGTTAGTAGTTAGTAGTAGGTAGTTAGTAGTAGGTAGTTAGTAGGTAGTTAGTAGTAGGTAGTTAGTAGTAGGTAGTTAGTAGTAGGTAGTTAGTAGTAGGTAGTTAGTAGGAGGTAGTTAGTAGTAGGTAGTTAGTAGTAGGTAGTTAGTAGTAGGTAGTTAGTAGTAGGTAGTTAGTAGTAGGTAGTTACTAATATGTAGTTAGTAGTAGGTAGTTAGTAGTAGGTGGTGGTAGTAGTACTAGTAGTAGTAGTAGTAGTAGCAGCAGCAGCAGTAGTGGTCGCAGTAGCAGTAGCAGTAGCAGTAGTAATAGTAGTAGTAGTAGTAGGAGTAGGAGTAGGAGTAGGAGTAGTAGTACTAGTACTAGTAGTAGGAGTAGGAGTAGTAGCAGTATCTAGTCAATCTAGTCGTAGTATACAGTCGTAGTTTATAGTCGTAGTATATAGTCGCAGTATATAGTCGTAGTATACAGTCGTAGTATATAGTAGTAGTAGTAGTAGTATATAGTAGTAGTAAATAGTAGTAGTAATTAGTAGTAGTATATAGAAGTAGTATATTGTAGTAGTATAAAGTAGTAGTATAATGTAGTAGTATATAGTAGTATATAGTAGTAGTATATTGTAGTAGTATAATGTAGTAGTATAATGTAGTAGTATATAGTAGTATATAGTAGTAGTATATAGTAGTAGTAAATAGTAGTAGTATATTAGTAGTAGTAGTAGCAGCAGCAGCAGTAGTGGTCGCAGTAGCAGTAGCAGTAGCAGTAGCAGTAGCAGTAGTAGTAGTAGTAGCAGTAGTAGTAGTAGTAGTGGTACGTCGTAGTAGTAGTAGTAGTAGTACGTAGCAGTAGTAGTAGTAGTAGTAGTAGTAGCACTAGTAGTAGTAGTAGTAGTAGAAGTAGTAGTAGTAGTAGTCGTAGTAGTAATAGTAATAGTAATACTCTATAGTAGTAGTAGCAGTAGTAGTAGTAGTAGCAGTAGTAGTAGTAGCAGTAGTAGTAGTAGTAGTCGTAGTAGTAGTAGTAATAGTAGTAGTAGCAGTAGTAGTAGTAGCAGCATTATTAGTAGTAGTGGTGGTAGTAGTAGTAGTAGTGGTAGTGGTAGTGGTAGTGGTAGTAGTAGTAGTAGTAGTACTTGTTGTTGTTGTTGTTGTTGTTGTTGTTGTTTTCGTTGTCGTTGTCATTGTAGTTGTAGTTGTATTGTATTTTACTCTAATTAGCGCAGTGTAGTGTAATGTAGTTGTAGCTGCAGTTGTAATTGTAGTTGTAGTTGTGTAGTGTACTGGTAGTTGTAGTTGTCTGTCTATCTATCTATCTATCTATCTAGCTAGCTAGCTATCTATCTTTCTATCTATCCATCCATCTGTCTATCTGCAAGCTTGAAAACGAAGCTATTCTGCGAGACTTTCTCCATTTTCGAAGGTGACAACATGAAAAACGAAGCAATTGCGCGAGACTTCCTCAACTTTTGACATTGATAACGTCAAAAACGAAGCAATTCTCCGACACTTCCTCAATTTTCGAAGTTGGCAACATCAAAAACGAATGGAAAGTTGACGGCAGAGCTGACGACCTCGTGCCAACGCGTTTTGCATTTTTTCCACTTCATCTGTCTAAAGTGCTGCGCCTGCCAAGCAAAAGTGATGCCAGGTCATACGAAGTGCTGCACCTGTCACGCAAAATCATCTTAGCAAACCTGATGAAGATCTGGATGCTCCAAAATGCAGCCCCTCTCAGGAAATCAGCAGCCTGACCTCCTAACATCTCTGATGAAAATCTCTCTTGTAATGCGCCTGCCACGCAAAATCGATTTTTGCAGATCCTCTTCGAATGTCCCAGGCCTGCCATCGTTTTTGGAAATGCTAGCGTGCAGAATCCCTTGCACCTGCCACACAAAACGACGCTTCAACGCCCAAAAGTAGCGCGAACATGTGGTGTTTGTGAATTTTGACTTCGAAATGGTCTTCGCGCCACAGCTGCGTACACTTTTTGAACATCTCAACTTCCAAAAGTGCTCCGAGGCTGAGGTGCTTGGTACATGTTGATTTCGAAATGTGCTTTCCGCCGCGACAGCGTACACTTTTTGAACATCTCAACTTCCAAAAGTGTTCCGAACCCCTGGTGTTTTTAACATGTTGACTTGGAAACGTGCTTCGCGCCACAACGTCGTGCACTTTTTCAACATCACAACTTCCAACAGTGCTCCGAGCATGGTGTGTTTTGTACATTTTGACTTGGACATGTGCATCGCGCCACAATGGCGTGCATTTTTTCATCTCTCATCTGACCACATGGCTCCGCACCCGCCGCTTTAGCGAGCCTACTTTTCGACCCTCCGGAGCCACAAATCATGGGAAAAACACAGTGTTTCGTGACTTTCCTACCTTCTCGCGAACCTGCATCTTCTTTCTTCTCACTCTTTCTCTTCTCTTCTCTTCTCTCTTCTGCTCTTCTCCTCTCTGACTCTTCCCACCTCTGCTTTTCCATCTGTCCATATAGTGGGAAGTTTGACTTCTAAACTTCCTTCGAACATTTTATAATCATCAACCAGGAGGGCTTGTGAACGTTGTTCAATTCATCGTTTTCCAAGATGTCCGGTTGATGTCCGCTGGTTTCCACTTCTGACTCAGCCTAGGACAAGCCTGATTCAATGTTGTCCTTGCAGGAAAAATATGAAATAGACAGGACACTATTGAAATAGAGGATAGAGGATGTCCAAACCTGCCCCAATACTTTGGGAAATTGTCATTCTATAGAAGTATAAAATAGAGGGGCCGGTTTGGTATATCATATTATAATATATGATCTACATGTTTACCATTGTTTACCTCTGTGCGAGAAATCGAAGCAGCCACTCAGGACCCACTCTGGCAGAGTGAGTGGCTGCACCATGCTGTAAGTCAACAATCCACCAATACGCGCAATCTATTTTTTTATGATCATCTACAGTACCTATTGGTTGTTAAATGGTAGGAACCTTATTAATATCTATTAATCAATAAGCTGCAAAAGGACATCTATGCTGTCATTGTGATGTAAGGTGACTTCAGGTATCCGAAGGGTGCGCACGTTGCTTCGGGACAAAATGGTAGGCCCAGCCACGCAAAGCCACGCATGTCATCGTAGTCTATCAGGAACATCTGAGGAGACTCTGCATCCAGCAGTCTTCCGTTGAAGACTTGTGACATTGTGGATTGCAAAGGGATGAAGAGACTTGTGCCAGTGTATCTGCCAGTGTAATTTTACATCATTTTACATACATTTAGATGGTGCAAAACACTCGACTTTTCGTGCCTGCTTTTGGCTGCCCCAAGGTAACTCATAAAGCCTCCCTTGCTGGCGTTTTCCTTCTCCTGACAAAAAATGGGCCGTTCCGGTACGGCGAGTTGTGCTGGTTGACATCATCTCCATGAGGTGTCCATAGGAAAAAAAGTCTGCATGGTCAGCTATATCCATGGGTATCGGGGTATCATTATGAAATGGGTTCAAAGAAGTTAGTACTTCACAATTTCACAATCCATCACAATCCCCTTTTGTTTACTAGGTGTTTTTGATGGGGTGTTTGACGATTTTAGAACGACCAGCGCCCTGCCACCAGATGGTTATGACAACCCTTCGGCCTGGGGAGGATCCGGCGGTGGCTTTGGTTCTCTCTCTGCCAGCTCCGCCAAATGCTGATCCACCAATTGCTCCAAGAGCTTCTGGAAAGGCTCCGATAGCTGCCCTGATCTGGGATCCAAAAAATGGATCCCATCGCAGATCGCCCAAAAAATATCCACTTAGAACATTGACCCAAAATGACATCACATCAAATCATGAATCCTGTGAGTTAAAGTCCACATATTTGCTGCTTTGAATCCACGTGTTGATTAATCATCTGAAATCTGGAATTTTCAAGGCATTTAAGCCAACCCTCCGTACGTAACCAGACCTCTACCAACACCCCCGCAAGGCAAACGCAAGCTTGACCAAATAATGCTATATTATGTTATATTAATGTTTCTGTCCCGGCCTGCTTCATAGAAAACAGGCGTCTCAGAGACTCTTGAAGGAGTTTGTGGTACTGGTAGGCCTTATATGCCATTCTTTGGCACGGGTGTAATGCAAGTGAATGTGCTGTACTTAAACAAAAGAAAGCGTCAAAAAGCCTGCATCTTACTTCTCCTCCCATTGCCGTAGCACAGGTAGCACAGTCTATGTAGATTTGGGGCCAAGGAGCTGATGAGCGCCGGCTCTGTATCTGGCTGGCCGGGCATCTGGAAGTGCACTTGCGGATTGGGCATCATGTCACGCTCACGGTCCATCCCGTTTCCGGGATTGACAGAACGTGCCCCAGGTCGTCGCAACTGGTGCAACGTTAGCTGTGTACCGCGTTGACCCAGGCTTAGAGTTAAGAGCCAGAGCGATGGGACAAGGGCTGCGCATCTGTGGTTCTGAGGTATCCATGTTAAATGTGCAAACGTTTGCGAATGGCATCCTCATCCTCTTCCTCATCATCATCACCATCACCATCATCATCACCACCATATCATCATATTCATATCATCATCATCATGGTCCTCGTCATCGAAATCACCACCTCTGAATGCATTGACATTGACCGCATTGACATCATCGTTTACTACCCCACGCAAATTCGTGAAAACTGAACTCTTCAAAGTTGAGACTGCTGGACTCACCTGAACTCACAACTTTGCAGCATCTGCCTGCAACGCAACGTGCTGGCTTTGCTGGCTTTGCTGGCTTTGTTGCTGCTGCATTGCCTCAAAACTGCGCTTCTCTATATAGAGAGAGAGAGAGAGAAAGGCTCGACCCAGCCTGACTCAGCATAAAAGTTCAGATTCTATGCTGAAACTTGTTGCCCTTGGACATTGTGGTAATATGTGCCTATCATCTACATGCACTATCCAGCTCGTTTTGAATGCAACAAAAGAGCCTCGGTCAAGACGTTTGCCGCTTGCTTCAAAGATAGGATTGCAAGCTCCTTTCGCCGAAGTCACAGGTTTTTATTTAAAGATCCGAGGCAAAGAATGGACACTTTTTAGCAAATTTTTCAGCCAGGTTTATCAAATGGAATTGCTTCCAGCTTGCCTTACTTCAACCGTACAGACGTTCAAACTGACTTCTTTGAGCAAATCCTGGAGCCTGCCAGCCTTCAACTGAACCAAGCTGATCAACATTTTTGTACCAAATGAGAAAAGAATAAAGAAGTCGCAAGTCACTACAACAAGTACTATACAACAACTATGGTAACTACATTTAAATATACGGATTTTGGAATATAAGAACTGGTATTTTAGACTACCTCCGGGAAGGTTTTCCTTGGCCCGCCCGGCCATTTAAACATACGGAATCCAATTCGTTTGAACATACGGTAAACATACGGTAACTACATTATACTACATTTAAATATAGGAACTGGTATTTTATACTACCTCCTGGGCCTTGCGGTCTGGCCCGCCCTCCACATATTTAAATGTCGTTACCGTACTTGTCAGGAGAAGCATCAATTTCATATGAATTTAGGAGGCCACAGCCCACAGCCACAGCCGACTTGACGGAACACCACCTCTGTGGATGGCCGTTCTCACCGAGTCTGGCCCTGGCCCCAGCCCTGGCCTAAGCAGTATTCGCGAGGTCCCGTGCTGCGAACTGCGGCACAAAGATCGTGTTTACATCCTCAGCACAAAAATGGCATACGAATGCTTGAGCATGGCCTAAGGGGCACGTTGTGACTCTCGGATACTACTAGGGTAAGTCAAGGGTGAGTCAAGAAACTGTCAAAGATAAGTCAAGAACATAAATGTTGGGACATTGTGAGTAGAATCTGCACCTTGAATTACCGGCAGTATCCTGAGCATAAAGGACAAGTTTCAGGTGTCAACAAACATCAACAAACCCCCCAGTGGCTAAGTTCAATGGCTTTGAGACGAGCTTCGGCTGCGACTGCTTCCAACAATGAGCTGTGTCTCACTGAACAGGTGGCCGATGCTCACACCAGGTCGGCCAAGTGCTGAGAAGGGTTCGAAGGAATGCGCTGCTGCGCAGCAACTGCCTTGGAACGGAACACTTGGGGCTGCAGTTGGGATTATTTATGAGATTTAATGAGTACAATAAAGTATATTCATTATAACCCCCAATACAAAATTATCTCACCAAGAATAGTTCTTCGATTCAAAAAAAATCAGCAACTTGCAATGCTTGCAATGCTTGCAATGATGTAGCAACAAATGGCATTAGAAAACATTGATCATCCCGGTCATCCCGGTCATCCCTTGTGGCTGCATGTTTAGTCTATGTTAGTCTTATGTAACTTGCTATGGTGAGTTCACCTCATGGGAAATGGGGCCTATATGGGCCTAGGGGCCATGGCATCGAGCAGCGGCAATGAATCACTGCTCAGCTTGGCGCAAGCCCAGGCCAGAAGTGACCTATGGCAGGATGGCCAGAGATCCTGCATGTGGCATTAAAAACCATGGGAAAAAATACAAGTTCTACCAGGATTCTACCAGGATTCAACCACAAAGTATGATCCAGATCTAAAAACCTGTCATGTTCCTAACTTGACAGGATGAGTGCCTTTCACTAGACTTCGCTGTGACCTGAGTCGGTCACATGCTATGCTCTTTCTCGGCATCGCTGGCAGCATTGAGTGAGGGGTACCGCAACCTCAAATCGAAAAGGGCTTTTCACTTGGCAGGGAAAATGTGCTCACCAAGAATGGGACATCGAATGCCCATCTTATCTCTCGAAAGGGGCTTGAGATGTCTTGAGGGTCTAACAGTTATATAGTCATATATGTCATATATGTATAGTGTTGTATAATGTATAGTGTGTATAATGTATGGTGTGTATTATTTGAGTGATTTTCAGGCAAACCAACCTGAGGCTCTATTTGTTGCGCTTGCGCGTGCCGTTCTTGCCACGCGGCTCAAGCTTGGCCAAAGATCATGACAAGTTCTCCAGGTCTTTGGACTTCAAGCGTGATAGCATGCTTGCCACCTGAAGCGCATGTCTCAAAATGGCGTCGCTGAATGGCTGTGATTTTGCACCATCATGACACGTAGCTTTGGCACAAGATCTAAACCACTAGCATCACAGAGTTGTCGCTAACTCCAAAGAGAACTCTGTGCCAAGCACTGCATAATACTAGTGCGAGCAAGCAAGGATAACCAAAGGCACGGTTTGCACCACTTGTCCATGCTGAGAAGCGATGGTTGCAAATCCTCCTCGGTTTCGCGACATTTCTTTAACCGCGCAAATCCTCTGTGCTTTCGTACTTTCCAAGTTGGCAAATAAATATCAAAGGAAGTTTGAACAAGAAACTTGAGTCAAGACAAATAAAACAGCACATGACCGACTCATGTGAGCAAAGCTACAACAAAAATATATAAATGCCAAAGAGATCCAAAGAGTCTATTTGTTTGAAATGTTCCCAAACCTGTGCCGCCCTCGATTGCAGGTTCCCCATGGTTCCCCTGTGCAAGTCCCAGTCGGGACGAAGAAAGGGCACGGAAATCTAAAAGTGAAAGAAGCAAACCAATATATATATATATGTGTATATATATATATATATATGGGTATGGATCAATACCTATTATATAATACCATTTTTAGTGGGATGAACATCCATTTACCAGCTATTTTGATGTTCACCAGGGGTACAAGGTTTTGACACACTGCCATATATATATTATATATAAACAAATAAAAATATCACAACATATCTCAACATGTCACTGCCTGCTACAAATCACTAAATCAGCCCCAAACAGCCCCAACACACGTCATGTCACATCGAGTTGTCAAATCATTGGTTTTACCTCTTCTTTTGGGAACTTCTGCTCCTGGCTTGTTGTCCCAAACAAAGTTGTGTCGTCAGATCTAATAAGATCTTACAATTGCCTTTCCATTCACAAGATTGCAGCTGTTGCTTCCACTTCTAACCCTGGTCGTTCTTTTCTTGTATATTCCGTCAGCATCTGAATATTTTGACCCAATATTCCACGTCCATTGCACATACCGCATACTCGATCTCTGCGATCTCTGCGACAGGTGGCACAAGACATTGGAAAGACTTCGCGAATCGAAGGCATTGGGGCTGCTCTGCAGTTGGCAACTCAAGGCGCCCGCGATTGAGGTCAGCAACGCCCTGTCCTACACCTGGAGCACAGATCGGCTGGTGCCATTGTGTTGCGCCGGATTCGCCAACTTTGAAGACCTTCAAAATGTATCAAAATGTGGGTTTGTCTCAAAATTTAGGGGAAAACCCCAAAATCCGATGGTGTATCATCATTTGCCATCACTAAAATAGCAATGTCCGGGTCCATTTTCAGACAGACCCATGTATTTTCAGAGCATGTTCATAGACTGCATACGACTGCTGGATGCTATTGGATGATTGCCAACTTGCAGTGCTGGTCCTGGCCTAAACGGCGGCACGGCACCACAACATGTTGGCAAGGCCCTGGGGATTGCACTCATAAGGTCTCAATTCTGCCAGCAACGCTTGGAAACGCGAATCCTTGGGCAGTTGACCATCAGCATGTCGCGATCAAGAAATCGTGGTACCAGGTAGCCACTCACCAAGCCAAGCGTCATCCAACAAAGATGGCGTCTCTGGTGCCGCTGCTTCCTAGCAAAGAATGTTTCCCTCTTTTCTGAATCTATCTGAATCTGAATCTATGGTAACGAAAATTCACAGGAGGAATGATTAAGGTGTTGATCAACAAAGCTTCGCAACGGTGGTTTTTCTTCGCAATGATCATCCAGAGCTCCTCAGCACTTTCGACAGGGACGTCCAGCGTCCTGCACCAGCTTGGGAAGTTGGCCTTCCGACGAGTCCGAGGTCCGGGATGGGATATCACTGATCGGGAGTAGATACGTTGACACTTATGTATATATATAATATTACATACATGTATATATATATATATTATATATTATATATATATATACATATATACAATCATATACATGCTGTGAAATGGTGAAACTACATGGTAAGCGGCTCACAGAACGCCGCCTGTTTTTCCAACGGTCGCGAGTTCATTTTGCATGTGTTTTCTCAAGGATTTGTGTCTAGGTCCTTTTTTTGACTCTGTTAAATCCTGCGACAAACTACTTTTTTTTTGAATTTCTTCGCGTCAGACTTCCAAGTCTTTGTTTCACATACGTTTCAGGACTTGAGTCAAATTTCTATAGACATCATGTGGACCCGAGGAAGGTACTTGAAGAAGCGAAGAGCGTAGCATCAAGAGCGTGTTAGAAGCAGTGTGAACAAGACGTTAAGCTGGCGGCGTTCTATAAGCCGCCTGCCAACTACATATATATATATATATACATATATGTATATATAATATATATTATGGGTGTGTATGTGTATGTATATATATATATGGAAACTTATATATACAGTGTATATATATATATGTCTAAAGGAAAATAAAGCACGTTTGGAAGTCAAATTATATCATGTAATATCATTACGTATTGATGTATGTATATATATATATATGTATATAGCGATCCAAAGATAAAAGTTGCTGAAATCCTACTGATATGGTGACCAACGGAACCTTTTCTATCTGTTTGATTATTTTTGAGTATACACAGGGATTTAGCGAAGCTGAATCGGCGATCAACTGTGATGAGGGGCTTAAACATAAGTCCATATCAACGGCAGTATTTTATTGGATGTATTGGGGATTAACAATCAAATCCACTTTATATAACCATCAACAATAGGATTTGATCATTTATCACCATGGTATAATAAACATCATATAACCATGGATATTTAATCAGCATGTTTTGGGGATAGATCATAAAAATCACCATGCTTCCATCAGGACGCCGGAGCCCTTGGTGTCCAGTTCTACAGGATTTCCCCAAGATGGAACAGTGATTTACCGTGGGATTTTACTCCGTTTGGGGATTGCTCATCCCAAAACACATCTAAAGCTGAGGCAAAGAGCTGAAAGTGCCCAGGACCAGTCCTAAAGCAGCTGAGACTCGAAAGATTTTGTGGCTTTCCCATGCTTTCCCTGCAAAGTCTGCGGGGAAAAGCATGGAAAACCCCCTATGGATCCTATGGTGATCATCGGCCGTGTTCTTATTCAACCGGCCATTTGGGGGTATCATTACTGGTATACATTGAATGTACTTGGTACACCCCATTTTCAGACTGTCATGGTATGTCATGGTGGCATCTTCTCCAGCTCTCAGTGTTCTCAGTCCTGCTCACCCGTATAAACAATGGGCACCGGAAAGGATCCTGACACGGGAAGCCGACCAACAGCGAAACTGTCCCAAAGATCCCAAAGGATGAAATAAATGAGCATCCTCAATGGTTCCTCAAGGGATTCCTATGATATTCAATATAGATGTGTACCGCCTGTGTACCTGCAAAAATCGACATCAAAATCGACCTGTCCAGGTGCCAAAGGGATCCTTTTAGGGTGTCATGTTTGCTGCTGTCGAAACGGCCTTGTGGACAACTCCAAAGTCCTGGGGCTGCTCCAAGCGCCTGGTTGAAAACGGAGACCCAAAGAACTGGTTCATTGGATTTAGTTGTCTTTATTTCCTATGCATAGTTTTTGTTTTTAACTTTAACATCTTTAACTATTCATGAATATCTTTAGGGTATATCTAGTTATCTTTAGTTCCCGTTCATCCCCTCAAGGATACTTTAGATATTCCCAAAAAAGTGGATCCAGCAACGATGGAGAATGGAACTCACCAGGAAAAAAGTTTTCACAGGACAGTGACCAGATGTGACCAGCAAACCCTGTGCCATAAATATTTGAGGACGGTTATAATCCAACCCATTTAAGGTCATGAATTGGGATATATTGGGGATGGTTTAGAATTAAGCATGAAGACCCACTTATTAAAAAAGTGTGTGCAATGTTCAAGCGGCAAATGACAAACGATTATATTAAATTAGTTTTGGCCACTGTTGGCTTCCAAATTTGGAGACCTCAAGTTATCCCAAGTTTGGGATGATCCAAGATATCGAGGGAAACATGGCTTCTTGCCTGTGGCTGATTGAGCTGCTACCAGGCCATTTCGCGAGACGAGTGTCCCAAAAAACCTATCGAACTGGGTGCCAACTCAGCAGACCGTGGCGGAAAATGGGGCTTCTGGGCCCAGCAAAATGGAGATGCGGGAGCGGAAAAAACATGTCATACGCACAAAAAGACAGCAAATTGAGCAAGGCCATTTGCAGCTGGTCTCTCTAATCTGAATTTAATTCAGAATCAGAATTTCATTGACTTGACAAAACCAAGAACCCAAGAAACTGTTCTTTTCCGAGACTTTCCCATGCCGAGCCTGAACCTTGTGAAACAGGTTTTAAATTGTGTGAAACCGTTGGCCAAAGGCAGTAAGCAGCCCGAAATCATGCTTGATCCATCTTGATCCGACTCAAGGCCTAACATATCTTTGTACATGCCCAAAGTTGATGCAAGCTCACAGAAACAACAGAATCAAACCTGCTAGCCACTTCAGGTACAGAAAGGCACGAACAGATTTCTGTTATTTCCACCATTCTACCCTAGCTGTCGAATGGCTTGCACCGCGGGCACTGACCGGGGTGTCTAAGACAGCCCGGGTCACTCAGTCGGCCACGTCAGGTGTTCTTGCTCCCCTGGCCGCGGCGTTCGGCGGAATCTGGAGAAATTGAGTCAAACATCTGGTGTCCAATACCCAATAACTATGGTTTATTGTACTTATAACTATAGTTAATGGGGTTTATAAACCAACTTATAACTGAGGGGCCCCACATTGAAGAATCCAAAGATGTTCAAAGATCCTAAAACAGCCGAAATCTGACCCATCTATACCCATCTCACCTTGATAGAACTGAAAAAAACCCATCTCGATACCGGAAAATCTGGTTCCAACTCAGAGCCAAGGCCGAGACCTTGGCGTTCTGCTTGCTCCACAAGCTCCTTGAAGGCCAACAGCTTCCTTCGGCAGATGTTGGCGGAAAAAATACGGGAAACGTCATACTGTCTATTATGTATACATCAAGTATATATATATAATATATATAATATATATAATATATATATATAATATATATAATATATAATATATATATATATAATATATATAATATATATATATATTATATATATAATATATATATAATATATATATAATATAATATATATATATATATTATTACTATTATTATTATTATACATTATTCTGCCATGATTACCCTTGGATATCCTTGGATGCTGGGGAAATGATGATGTGCTTGATAAACCATGTGCTTGATAAACCACTGGAATTTCCAAATTATCATTCTGAGGGGTACGATGAAAATCGATGGCAGACTCCGCCTTCGACATTCATCAACGCCAGGCGGTGGGCCTGGCAACCAGCTAGACGTGGCGGCCATTGGGGGGAACCATGCATTTTATGGGGATTGGAGGGGGATTTAATAGTCAATTTTATGGGATATAGCTAGGATATATATATATATGATACGACTATATGAATCTATATGATGTGAATCAAAACACATTCTACTAATCGAGTCACCTGAAGAGTTGGGCCCATCTTGAGGATAGTTACCTACATTCACGATTGCGACGTGACATCGCGACGTGTTCGAATCTGGCCTTCAAGTGCAAGCTTGTGAGGCGGTCTGTAGCCAGCCTTCGTTGGAAGTGTTGCGGTGGCCACGTTTGGCTTTATAGCAGTGAGAATTTCAGACACCATCTCTGAATAGTTGATTTAAAATGATTAAAACATATTAAAACCATGTTAAAACAAGTTAAAACCATGGTTCCTCCTTTTCTAAACAAAAAACTCACCAGGGTCTCAGCCTGTCTTCTCTTTCTCGGCTTCTCATCTAGCGCCTAGGGGCCACAAAGCAGATGTGACCAACTTAGAGGCAATGCTGAAAGGCTGAAATCTGAGCCGCAACGGAGGTAGAGAACGCATTCTTCCTGCATGGATTTACAGTTGCATGTACACAGTTCCATTGTGTATTTTCAAGTCAATCGATATCCAATCCTAAAATGCATAATATCAATGACATCATTCGAAAAGCTGTTGACACCCTTGCTAAGAGGCCTCTGCTGCTCGATTTGCATTGAGGCCTGCCAACTCGAGCATTTTTACCAGCTTGAAGCCATAGACAAATTGACTTGTCAGAAAATGAGGGATACCCCCCGAAAACCTCATAGATCTCATAGTTCATCACAATGCTCTCATAGGCGAGAAAAGCTATTCCCCATTTTGACTCATACCCAATTCAGTCGCAAATCTAGGATTGCCTCCGTAGAAATGGCTTCAACAGCTGCGCTACGGAATGCCTGCAACAGATCGGTTGAAGGGTCACATGTATCTTGAGCATTCTTGAGCATGATCCTTGTGTCTACTTGGAAGATGCATCACTGGATTGGTTTCAGCCAAAATCGGAATCCATGTTCTTAATCATCGTTTACGAAAAAAACAAGGAAAAAGATGAAAAAAAGTCAAGGTTTGACGCAACATGTTCATACATTTTCCCTTACCCTCTGGTAATTTAACATAGCTATTGAAAATGACCATTTATAGTGGATTTACCCATTGAAAATGGTGATTTTCAATAGCTATGTTAAATTACCAGAGGGTATAAGCCTTAAACCGCGAATGTGTCGGTCTAGCGCCTCCAGTCTGGATCGACACTCAGAGATGCCAGGAGGAAGTTCCTCGACCTGCCATATCTGCCATTGGATGCCAAAAAATTAGGGAAAATCATGGGGAAATTGTGGGGGAATTCTCCGAAATGGTCAGTTCAAAAGGGAAAATCAGCGCGGAAAATGATAAACCATGAAGAAACATATATATGATTTGAGGAATTTGGGGGTGTTTTCAGACAAAAGCAGATGGTTCCATCATGTTCCATCGTTCAGAATCTTTCGTTAATTATCTTGATGTTATCATGTTTCACTCCATACAGGAAAAAAAACTAACTTGATTGAGCAACTGGCTTGATTGATCCTTACTTTGTCCGTAATCTATGAGACTTCAATTCTGGCTAAAACATTGCCAAAACATGTCATGCCAACGCCGATTTTTGACCATATATGTATATATTATGTATATTATAATATATATATATATTGTATGTATAATATATCCAGACTCTTCCAAGCTTCGAAATCAAACTCGGTTGAAGAAAAACACCAGAAACCTTCAGCCGTGTGGGGTTGTCTGAGAATTGTTTTTATATGTTTTTATCCCCAAATTCATTGGTTATATTTCAACATCCTCAGACAAACTGAATTTATTGCTGGATAATGTTTGGTTATGATTAAAAGGACATAACTGGGGGGTATACACCATTTTCAAACACACCCATCTTGGATCCCAGGCCGAATCGCTGTGGAAGGCTGGCGCTAAGTCCTGAAATATTTCCGGGTGAACTGGTCCTGGGGATTTTTTCGATGGGGATTTAAGACACAAGAAGCACCAAGGTCACAATCAATGGATCCTGGTTCAAATGGTGTAAATATATAGTATAGATTAATGGATGATAATGGATGATAATGGATGATAATGGATGATAATGGATGATAATAGATGATAGTGGATGATAATGGATGATAATGGATGATAGTGGATGATAGTGGGTGATAATGGATGATAATGAATGATAATGGATGATGATTGATTGATAATGAATGATAATGGATGATGATGGATGACAATGGATGATAATGGGTGATAATGAATGATAATGGATGATAATGGATGATAATGGATGATAATGGGTGATAGTGGGTGATAGTGGGTGATAGTGGATGATAATGGATGATAATGGATGATAATGGATGATAATGGATGATAATGGATGATAATGGATGATAATGGATGATAATGGATGATAATGGATGATGATATTATGATTAGATGATAATGGATGATAATGGATGATAATGGATGATAATGGATGATAATGGATGATAATGGATGATAATGGATGATAATGGATGATAATGGATGATAATTATGATTGTTATTATGATTAGATGATAATGGATGATAATGGATGATGATTGCTATTATGATTAGATGATAATGGATGATAATGGATGATAATGGATGATAATGGATGATAATGGATGATAATGGATGATAATGGATGATAATGGATGATAATGGATGATAATGGATGATAATGGATGATAGTGGATGATAATGGATGATAATGGATGATATGGATGATATGATATGGATGATATATGATCATGGATGATCATGGATGATCATGGATGATAATGGATGGATATCATGGATGATCATGGATGATCATGGATGATCATGGATGATCATGGATGATCATGGATGATCATGGATGATCATGGATGATCATGGATGATAATGGATGATAATGGATGATAATGGATGATAATGGATGATAGTGGATGATAATGGATGATCATGGATGATCATGGATGATCATGGATGATAGTGGATGATAGTGGGTGATAGTGGATGATAGTGGATGATAATGGATGATAATGGATGATAATGAATGATAATGGATGATGATGGATGATAGTGGATGATAGTGGGTGATAGTGGATGATAGTGGATGATAATGGGTGATAATGGATGATAATGAATGATAGTGGATGATGATTGATTGATAGTGGATGATAATGGATGACAATGGATGATAATGGGTGATAGTGGGTGATAGTGGATGATAATGGATGATAATGGATGATAATGGATGATAATGAATGATAGTGGATGATAGTGGGTGATAGTGGATGATAATGGATGATACTGGATGATGATGAATGATAATGGATGATAATGGGTGATAATGGATGATAATGGATGATAATGGATGATAATGGGTGATAGTGGGTGATAGTGGGTGATACTGGATGATAATGGATGATAATGGATGATAATGGATGATAATGAATGATAATGGATGATAATGGATGATAATGG
Organism: Cladocopium goreaui; assembly: GCA_947184155.2. Taxonomy (NCBI): domain Eukaryota; class Dinophyceae; order Suessiales; family Symbiodiniaceae; genus Cladocopium; species Cladocopium goreaui. The sequence goes on along the minus strand of CAMXCT020000202.1, from coordinate 590,966 downwards.
ATGATACTGGATGATAATGGATGATAATGGATGATAATGGATGATAATGGGTGATAATGGATGATAATGAATGATAATGGATGATAGTCGATGATAGTGGGTGATAGTGGATGATAGTGGATGATAATGGATGATCATGGATGATAATGAATGATAATGGATGATGATGGATGATAATGGATGATAATGGATGATAATGGATGATAGTGGATGATAGTGGGTGATAGTGGATGATAGTGGATGATAATGGGTGATAATGGATGATAATGAATGATAATAGATGATGATTGATTGATAGTGGATGATCATGGATGACAATGGATGATAATGGATGATAATGGATGATAATGGATGATCATGGATGATCATGGATGATCATGGATGATCATGGATGATCATGGATGATCATGGATGATCATGGATGATAATGGATGATAATGGATGATCATGGATGATCATGGATGATCATGGATGATAATGGATGATCATGGATGATAATGGATGACAAGGGGATTTCATGGGATCTAACCACGATCCAAGTCCGCCCAGTCGATTTTTGCAGTCGTGTCACTTTTTTCATGCTGAAATTGGCTGAAATGTATGTGATATATATATATATATGTTCGTGTGTTGTATGTGTATATGTATAGACATATGTATTTTATTATGTATTTATATAGCTATATATAGTATATTGTGATGTATTCATATATATATATTACATACATACATACATACATACATCCATACATCCATACATCCATACATCCATACATCCATACATCCATACATCCATACATCCATACATCCATACATCCATACATCCATACATCCATTACATCCATTACATCCATTACATACATTACATTACATTACATTACATTACATTACATTACATTACATTACATTACATACATTACATTACATTACATTACATTACATTACATACATTACATACATTACATACATTACATACATTACATACATTACAAACATTACATACATTACATACATTACATACATTACATACATTACATACATTACATACATTACATACATTACATACATTACATACATTACATACATTACATACATTACATACATACATACATACATCCATACATCCATACATCCATACATCCATACATCCATACATCCATACATACATACATACATTACATTACATACATTACATACATTACATACATTACATTGCATTACATTACATTACATTACTTTACATTACATACATACATACATTACATACATACATACATACATTCATGCATGCATGCATGCATACATACATACATCCATCCATACATACATACGTACATGCATGCATACATTACATACATACATACATACCATACCATACCATACCATTACATTACATTAACATAACATTACATTACATTACATACATACATACATGAGCCCGGTCCCCGGACCCCCACACCCCCCCCCCCTCCCCCCCCAATGGTATCCCCCCCCACTCCTAACCCCCCCCACCCCCCCAAAACCTAGTATTTGCATGTTATTTGCACATATACATACACATATATACTCCCCTTTCCACCCCTCCAACCTCACATCTCTACGTTATTTGCAGCACTTGAGAGCCACGACCTCGTCAACGGACCTTCTCTACCTGTATATTTCTATCATAACCTTTTTTTCGAACCGCCTATAGCGTGCCTCGCACATGGTTTACAACATATTTGCTACCTATGGATTACGCAAAGCTTACCTATGCAAACCTAGACATATGTACAGTAGAAAAACAATGTATAAATATATATATATGCACATTCTAGATACTACATATCGATATTTTGATTTTGTATCTATCACATATTTCGTTTACATTGTGCATACTGTACACGTATATATATATATATAGATATATATATATGTATATAGATATATATGTATATGTATATATATGTATATATATATGTACATATGTATATATGCATATATATATGTATATATATATGCATATATATGCATATATATATACATATATATATATACATAAACTCTAGATACACAGCGTGTATTGCTGTCGATATTCAATATACCACATATACTATGTAAAATTTATTCAACGAACATATTTACCTATATTGTATATATTACATCTACTGTGGATACAGTACATGTGGCATATACTATCTATATTCTATCAAAATCCACATATACGATATATATATATGTTCAATATATATATATATACATATGTCAAATATATATATATAATATATTGCATATATTCTATTTATATCTTACATATTATATATAAGGTTATATATACATATATATATACACCACACATACACTCTATATGACATAAAGACACCAAAGAAACCATTCCTCCAGCAACAATCGGCTTGGCTGTTGAGAAACCCACCCCTCCCCTGCCACAGGGGGGGGGGGAACCATCTGGCTGGGAGGGGGGGGGTGTGGGGGTCCCTGCTCATACATACATACATACATACATTACATTACATTACATTACATTACATTACATTACATACATACATACATGCAGACAGACAGACAGACATAACATAACATAACATAACATAACATACATACATACATACATAACATACATACATACATTCATACATTCATACATTACATTCATACATTACATACATACATTACATACATACATACATTACATACATACATACATACATACATACATGCATGCATGCATGCATGCATGCATACATGCATACATACATACATACCATACCATACCATACCATACCATACCATGCCATACCATACCATACCATACCATACCTTATTTCAACCAGTGTCCTCTATCAGTGTTGACACCGGCAGTAGACGTTGTCCTCAATGTTGTGAAAATTTCCTTATGTAAGAAGTGATGTTGTAGTTCATGTTCTAAAGCAGGGCTCATGGAGTAAATGACGTTGCAACTGACGTTTTAGTCAAGATAAACACATGATTTTGAAGAACCAGTAGCCCAAAGTAAGACCAATGTATAACAATATATAATTATACGATGTAAGAATTTTCACGTGGGGATCAAAACCATTCTTCTGAGGCACCACCTGCGTCAGAATGCCAGTCGTCGTCGTCGTCGTCGTCGTCGTCGTCGTTAAATGTTAATAAATAGTTAATTATAGTTAATTATAGTTAATTATAGTTAATTATAGTTAATTATAGTTAATTATAGTTAATTATAGTTAATCATAGTTAATTATAGTTAATTATAGTTAATTATAGTTAATTATAGTTAATTATTTTTGTTAATTTTTGACGACGACGACGACGCCGACCAGTGACCAATGTCCCCTATATCCAGGCCTCAAAATGTACCCAGGGTCAAGACAAAACATCAACTAAAACGTCAAATTTTACATGTAACATTATCATGAGGTATAATTCCCCAAATCAAAACGTCAAAACGAACATAGTTCGGACATAGTTCGGAACCAACCTTGTACGGACACGTCCCTGGGAACACAGAAGCCTGGATATAGAGGACACTGGTTGAAATAAACCATACCATACCATACATTACATACATTACATACATTACATACATAACATACATACATACATACATACATACATCCATCCATCCATCCATCCATCCATCCATCCATACATACATCCATACATACATACATACATATAATGTGTGTATATATATATATTATGTCTATATATATATATTATGGGTATATATATTATGTGTATATATATAATGTAGATATATATATATATAATGTATGTATTTATATGTACGTATATTATATATATAATGTATATATATATATATATGTCCATACATGCAGTGTATATATATATATTATCGGAACATTGCATTTTATATCTACAGTAAACATCAATGATCAAGTCCAGGTCTGTTGTTTGTGTTGCACTCAGATCGTTCGTCCTTGTTCTTGCATTTTCTTGCCCACATCAGGATTTGTCTGAAAATGGGATACCCTCAATTCCAATGGAATGATCCTTGTCCACAATTAAGGCTTGCCATGTTCAATCATTTTCAGGGCTATGCCGGTATGCCCCAGTTTCAGACAGCCGACTTTTTCGATTGAGATGTTCCAGGCTCACCTCTGCCAAGCTTGCAAGGCTTAATGGCTTTGTCCGCAGAGTAGCAGCTCCCACTCGACGCAACTGTTGCTGCCTGGGAAGGGCACGCAGACTGTCAAAGATAGACAGATCTGATGAAGGACTTGGAATCCAGCCGGCTATCCGCAGGGGCTGTTTTGCCAACTGGAGCAGGTCCGCTAAGACTCCTGGCACTGAAAAAACAGGACCAGTGGACCGAAAACAGCAAGTTCCACTAGTTCCACTCGCCGGATTCTCCAAGCCAAACATCTGGGTCGAAATGGTCCAGGCAGTTTTCATCCCGCCTTGTGAGTTTCCTGGGCCTCGGAATCTGACAGCACCACAGATTTGGCCATCCAATTCTGGGAGAAAAACTGAGCTATCAATGGATGAGCAACCTGCGAGTCCAAAGAAACATGAAACATGACAGCAATTGGCAGGTCCAGGATGGTCTAGGTTGCAACGACCACGAAAGAGTGCGAACTGCGGTGATTGGACACATGGCTTCCGAGTGCTTGGAGATCAGGAGTCTTGGTAATCGCTGTGGCCCCCGCTTCAATGGTTTGCTGGTCCGCAGAAAGTAGTACTTTGGAATGCCAGGATCTCTTTCAATGCCTAGGCAGTTGGAACAATCACGAACAACCTATGAATCTAGTACAGGCTCTGGTTTGGCCAGAAAAAACAACGACTTGCTTTGATTTTTGCTGTCTTTGCCTGCTGATATTCGAAGGACCCCTTTGCTGTCCGGCAGTACCCAGAAAATGTCCTTTCCTATTGGAGGTCCACTGACTTTGCCTCTTTGATCCTCTTTGGGTCACAGGATATGAAACTCAGCTTCCGGCTTTCTGGCTGTTCATTCCCCGCATTCCCTGCATCTGTAGCCAAGCCGACTGGTGTCCGACTCCCCAGTTTTGGCGAGACACAATGAACACTGCAAAACAAAGCTGCTCAACGTTCCGAATTTCTATGGAATGCTTTTTTAACCATCATTTTTCTGCTACTTTAGTATCCTTGGTTGTAGTTTTTAATGCAAAATACAATGGAAAAACCACAAAACGGAGTAGCAGAAGACTGCTCAGATTACCAGCATATTATCAGCAACAAAAATAAATATGATAAATGAGCATTGCCAATATAAACACCTTTTGCATACAAATCCCACAGGGCACACCATTCCTATCGACTCACGAGATGGGTTGACTTAACTCCCTGGTGCTGCCCACGGCAGGAGGAATGACCCTTGTGGGGAGGAGGTTGGAGGGACTTGTATGCTACCTGTATGCTACCTGTATGCTACCTGTATGCAAACGTATTGCATGTACCCTTTCCATGATAGGTTTCTCCGAAGCAACTGAATGCAGAGAAACCAACAACCCTGGAGACTCTACAGGCCTGAACTTCTATCGAACCTGACAGCGCCAGGCATGGCTTGGGTTGAAGTATATTGCTACAAAGCAAACCCGTACAAAAAGTAGAGAGGGAGACATTCCAATATGTTCCAAAATACAATGTTTGATTCTGGTAACACTGCCCAGCCTTGTCATGGATTCTCAGCAAAATGTATGCGGCTGCATTGCTAATTCCAAAATAATGCAAACGGCTGCGACTTGAATATGGTATGTATACATATATCTTGTACAGAACACTAACCTCGAACGGCACGACTTGAGCTTCTGCATGAGCCAGAAAGATAATAGAATGAGTCCGTTCATTGCCCTGCAGCTGCGTTCGACTTTGATGCCATCATCACCCTTGAAGCTTGATGTCAAAATGACTGCGTATTCGAAAAACGGTTTCATCGGTTTCATTCAGCCCTTTGTCGCGATGCTGAAAGGGCCAATCAGTGTGACTGGGATACTGCTACTTCGGGGATACCCCAAAGTTCGGAATCCCCAAAACCCATGATCTAAGACGATATAATATGATGTTCTCCTGTTTAACCATGCTATATCATGCTATTAGAATTTCCACATAGAGCCCATCCCCCCTTGGTTTCGACCCTGGTTCCAACGATTTTCAACGTCGCCACTGCTTTTCGACACGACCGATCCCATGGGATCCCGGTTGGACCTGCAAAGAGTCGGGGATGTCTGAGGAACCCACCAGAATGGAACATGAACTCCGAATTGGCAACAAGAATGGGCAGAATTCTGCTAAGATTGAAGTGCGAAGGGCTTCCCAAATTTCGGGCCCAGGTAGCGATTCCAGCCCACAACTACGTCGATAGCTGGGCACACGATGCAGCATGGCTTCACTGGGCACTGCAGAAAAATACAGTAAAGCATATAGTAAAACACGTTACAAAGATTTACAAAGTGGTGTCACAGTCTGGTGGTAACTTCGTTGGCTTCATGACAGGCAAGAACATGAAAATATCCTAAAGTATTGCGTACTGCAAATAATCCAATGACTTACATAAGGTAGAGTAATGTAGTGATGTCACAATGTAGCTGAACATTATCCGATTCAAAGAGTTGGTTGCATAGTCTATCAGGTTGCGACATTGTAATGGAAGAAGTTTGGGTTACCAACAAAACACAACGCATGAAGTGAATACAATGAGAACAAGCTATGACAAGTGTTTCCTCTACCACATCAGACTTCGTGAGTGATTCCTACTCCCATCTCACCAAACCCAAGCTACCAAAGCCTGTAGGCCGCAAGAAATTCCTGCTGACGCCTGCCAAGCAAGCGAAATAGGCTCAAGATGGCTCAAGACAAACACTTGGATCATTGGAGAAGTCAGTGAGGCTCGGGCTTCATCGTGCCTCTCCAAAGAAGTACCCAGCTTTTGCGCCACGATCTGCTTGGCTTCTTTGTATGTGAGAGCCTGAACCTAGCACCGCACATGGCCCCATGAGCCATCAGAAATTCTTTGGATTACACTGGCCGGCATAGGTGGCATGAGGTCAGGCCGGTCAGGCTTCAAGTTCCTTGAAGCCTTGAAGCCTTGGAATTCGACACCCTTCAGCCTCTCCCAGGGCAAGCGGCAAAGAGTTGTAGAGCTGCAGAAACCTGCGATGTGTTTGTGGCTTTTCATTGTTCCAATCCAACTGGTCCACAATGGTCCGCACCCACAATGTAGCTGACACGTAGGAAAAACACATTTGCACTCCAAGCACCCTAGCAGTCTTTTTGCTTCCTTCCTCCTTTCTCCTCCTTCCTGTTTCAACCACCTCTATGCTCCCAAATGTACTGTATGTCTGGGTGCACGTCCTGATGTCTGGCATGTCATCACCTTTCCAGTCCGTGCAAACCCCGTAGCACGAAGAAAATCAATCAAACAGATACCGCATGATTGCAGCTCGAATCGGATTCCATCCATTGAGGTCACCCTCAAAGTGGGGTCGGTTCCCAATGACCAGTTTTGGCCATACATCGGCAGATATTTGGGTATGATTCAAAATTATATACATATTGACACACACACACATATAATATATATATATATGTATATATATATATATGTATATATATATAGATATCAATGAACCCTCATTCTGGGATGGGTAGATACTAAAAAGTTGCCAATCTTGTGGGCCCACTTTTACCCCATGGGTCGCCATAGCGGACTCCATCAGTTGTGGATTTCCTCCAATTTCCTCCTGTATCAGCGGGCTTGGGGTGCTCCAAGTCTTTTACCCCAAGTTTCTCAGAGCCAAGAATCAGTACAATGAGAATAGCTTTAAATTATCTATTTGAAAAGATGAATTTTCCATATAATGAACCATCCAGCTATTGGGTACCCCCGTGACTATAGAAACTTCCACAACTTACGGCCTGGAGCCAGCCACTGCAGGCGCTGCTTGTCGGCTTGCTCCTAGAAATGGCTCAGAGAAATTGCTATTATCATATTACTACTATATGTATCTAAGTGACAAGCATTAGCTATGATTGTTATCTTTTTTTGGCTACTAATGGCTATATCATTGGCATAGTTGGCTGTGAAACTCTGCAACTGATCTCCTCTGGAGTCTAAAGCTGCCCCTGTCCTGGCCGGCGCAGCTTTGAAGAGCGGCCTCAAAAATTCCCAGCAGCGAGCCTGCCATCATGCATTGCTGCTTGGACGTCGCCAAGACTCCATACATAGCTCTCGTCCTCGGAGCTGGAAGCGGCTGGAACAGTTGAGAATCATACGCGAAGGATGTGTTTCAAATCAAAGCGCATTGCATGGACAAGAGGAGTTAAGAGACCCAGGTCTGAGATACAAACTCCGTCACCCTGAGGCAGGTCATGCATGTCCAATCTGCCTGTCATGTGTAAATGTCCCATCTAATTGTCCAAACCAACCTATGCGAGCTTCAAGCTCTTTCTTTGAACTTAAGAATCTTAAGAATGGGAATCACACATCCAAATCCATCCAAATCCATCCAAATCCCATTTTCCTGCTAGTTGTTTCATGCGTTTTCCACGTGGTCACCGGGCTCGGAGTTGCTGCCTTCTCAGATTCTGGAGCTGATGCCCCCAGATTCTGGGACTTGGCTAAAGCCAGAGCAGCCTGGAGATTCCGAACTTCCCATGGATGATGAGAATCCCACATATATCACATATGATATTCTACTATATATATAATGTAATGTAATGTAATGTAATGTAATGTAATGTAATGTAATGTAATGTAATGTAATGTAATGTAATGTAATGTAATGTAATGTAATGTAATGTAATGTAATGTATGTATGTGTATATATATACATATATAGGAAAGATGTATGCAATTAATATATATATATATATGAGTAGTATAACCCAATATGACTATATAATCATCAACCAACAGGGGGTGACAAGTGATGACTAATCATTTAATCATCAACCTGCACAAGGCCGCTAGTATCTAATGATATGATCCAAATTTGTTGGACATCTTGTTATTCTTTTTTAAGTTTGTCTTACCGTTAGTATATGTTAATATCCCATGAATTCGCCAACAATGATAACCAGCAATCATAACAGTAACATGGGTCAATAGTAATAATAATTAATAATAGCCAGTAAATTAGCAATATTAAATTAACCAGTATGAACCCATATTACCCTCTGGTTGTTCAACATCGCCATGTTTCCATGGTCCTAATCGAAATAGATTCGGTTTGTTTTACAGGTCTACACAGCCACAATGCAACTACAAGTAGACGCTTGTTTCTTGAGCCATGTGCACAGGGTAACACAGGTGAAATATGAAGTATGTACAGTAGTATACATGAAAAACACCCCCCGCCGCCCGCAGATTCCCGCGGAGGACGGAAGGAGAACCACGGACGCCGGAAGTGACCTGAGAGCGAACGGGTTCATGCAAGACATCACTGTACACCATCACCTAACAACTGTGCAAAATGGTCCTAGCTCGGATGCATGAGGCATGGAGTACGGATGCAAAAATCTTTTATGATCTCGGGCATTGCGTGTGCTTGAAATGCAAAAGCAAAAGTGACATCGGCCTGGCTTCCGCCAAGGCATAGGAGCATTACCACTCCTTTATTGCCCTGGAAACTTAGAAGCTACTGTAGCAGGCTAATGTACACGGCTATATACACGCAATCTACTGCATTGGATCGGATGCTGGTGTCAATCTCATTGAATCAATTGAGAAAAGTTTTCAAGTTAATCAAGTTGGAATTTAAGGTTTTGGAAGTGTGTGCAATTCGATTGAACTGAATGACCATGGGTCAGCTTTCATCCAATCGGCCAAACCTTCCGGTAGGCATAAAATCATGGCACAAGATGTGAAACATCTACCAAGATTCAAATTCTACCGTCCCATCATTGTAGGTGCGCTTGTAGCGCGGCTGGCCGTTGATCTCGCAGTATTCCTCAGCAATCACAACTGGTGCACGAGGTACCTGTCGTGGAGGCTCTGCTGCGGTAGCTGATCCAGAAGCAGCTTGGGCAGAATCGCCAGCAGCTGGTGTTGTGTCAGGCATAGGCGTCGCTGTTGATGGTGGCCGCACTGGCTCCGGAGGAGCTGCCGAGGAGCTTGATGCTGAAGATCTTCCCCAAGGATCAGCAGTCCAACCTCGGCCAGAGTAGCCCTGATTCCAATTCCAGCTTTGCCATTGGGCCTGCCCTCCCGAGCGGCTTGAGTAAGATCCATACGAACCCCACTGTTGCCCTCGGTTCCATCCACTGCGGCATTCAAAGGATTTGTGGCCATATTGACCGCACTTCCAGCACTCAATGGCCTGCTGAAAAATTGGGCGCTGTTGCTGACCATAGCCCTTTCCTTTGCCCTTGGCTGGCTTTTGAATCGGGTCAAAGTGACGCCGGTATCCTTCTCGCCCTTCGCCAGTACCCGTCTTGGAGGATCTTGCCAATGGAAACTCAGCCACATCTGATGCAGTGGCTTCATCAACGAAGGAGTGTTCCTCACCCTTGATGTTGTTGTATTGCTCCTTCCACTGCCTTTTCGCAAAGTCGACAAGGTCGAAGAAGCAATCTTGGGCTGACCCTTGATCCACAGGCATCATAGAGCCAGACCAAACAAATAACATCGGCGTGGGTTCCCCCCTCGCTTTCAGCAAGTCCGCAGCAAGAACAGCAAATTGTGGGAGTGTAAAAACCCGTGCATGATGAGCAACCATGGCTTCCTTTGTAACATCCAATGGGAGTCGAATGTCTCTGTTGAAGTCTGGCATGAAAATCAATCGAGTGCTGACACCTGTTCCCAGTTGCTTTTCTCGCTTCTCTCGGGTACGGCCGACATCAGGGGCAATGCATTTCGCCAAATCCTCCAAAAATTGGCAACAGTCGGGGGTAATCTGGCCGACCGCATTGTTGAACAAATAAAATGGGTCCTTCTCCATGCGGTCCTGGATCGATTTGAAGCCGAGCTTTGTGTATCTTCCCGCATGTGTTTGAGCAGCGTCCTTGAGATTTCCGAAATTGCTTCGTCCAGCTCGACGTTGGTCTGCTCGGGTGCGGTCGGAGACTCGCTGAGCTCGTGGCTGCTTCTCAAAATCGATTTTGTCCAGAGAAAATACCTTATTGGTTTTCTTGGCCGAGATTTCCATCCGGCATACCTCTGTCGCAATTCTTCCATCCGACCAAGCAATCAGCCATTTGAAGCACGACTGACACTTGTGGGTGCCCTCAATGTTCTGGTCGCCGCAGAAGTGGCATCTGACCTGCTGCATCTCAATCTTGGTGCTGTAGATGTAATCCTCAGCATTGGTTGAGCGCTGGGCCTGCCCTCCCGGGCGGCTTCCTTTTCCCTTGCCTTTTCCCCGGCCCTTGCCTTTGCGAATGGTTTCGGCATTGGACAAGGCACCAAAGGAGGCCATCTTCAACGTCACTTTGTCCTCAAAGGGTCCTGAAGTTCCTTCACGTCGACGAAGAAGTGGGGGAAGCTCTTCCGGAGAATCGGTCACCTGCATCTGGCCGGGTCGAATGGACTTGCCGCTCATGAGGTAGGCCTTCAAACTGTCCCTGGCGTTGGCATACGGGCTCTTGGACAATGCTTCTTTCTTCGGAGTGTCCTGGTCCTTGTGGGTCTTCATTTTGCTGTTGTACCCCACACGCGTGATCTCGTAGGGGCGATTCACCCAGGCAAACTCCCTGTTGACAGCATCATAGGTGCATATGATGTTTTCATTGGAGATCCAGTCAGGGCTAATGATTGCTTCGTCTGTGCGAAACAATCGGCAGCCGCTTTGGACGATGAGCTCGGTGTCAAAGGCAATGTAATATTGTTTGCCGGCTCGCGTTCCCGCGAGCTTTCTGCCACCGACTGAATCATCCCATGGATGTGACGCAATAAAGAAATTATGCGCCCTTCCTGTTCTTTGGGGCCAGCCACCTGGGATGAGACCATGTTCAACTATCTTGTCCATAGCGAGCCTGTCGCAGCTATGGTAGATAACCCTTGGAAGTGCAGCCAACATCTCCGGCACAAGGTCTGGACGAAGATTCGTCCTCGGCAACTTGGGCGTGTCGAGGTCAGCCTTGGTAAAGGTTGGATCCAAAGTAAACACTTCCTTCACCAGCGATGAAATTTTGGCATTTTCCACCACTGCACGGTTGTGTCCTTGGACAGCTCTGATGGCGACAACCTTCCATGGCAAACCCTTCCAGGGTGCATCAGGCAAATCGGGCTGAGCCACTTTCACCTGAAAGCGCCTGGTGTCACTGTTGCGCACGATGGACAGGACCTCACTGATCTTCGGGTAGGAGACGTAGTGGGCCATCGTCTTCATCACCGCCTCGAAATCCATCGAAAGATCCATGGGATCGATGTCTGGGCTGCGAGCACCATAGCTCAATGCGTGCCCTCGGAGAACATAAGATAACTTTGTGGAAAGAAATCTCAGTCGCCCTTGGCCGCAATACTCCTTGGGAATCCTGTTGATCATGTCATTGGGGTCCAACCATACTGATCCCTCTTGGCGTTCCGTCGCTTCTTCCAATTTGCGAAGGGCTGCATCAGCTTCGACACTGAGTCGCGGCGCTTTCTGTCTGGGCTGCGCTTTTGACTCTGGTGCCTTTTGCTTTTCACTCTTCGGCATTTTCTTTTCGGCCGGCTTTCCAACTGGCTTGTCAACCTCCACCTTCTTCTCGGTCTTGGTCAGGTCGACAATGGCAGTCTTGTCAGCAGGCTGTTCGGAAGAAGCAGAAGCCTCAGGAACTGCAGCATCAGTCGGCACACCCTCCCGGGCAGCATCAGCACCTTCCTTCTTCTCAGAGTCAACGTCCATGGCAGTGGCTTCAGATCCACCAACCTCGGTCCAAGTTGAGATCCTTGAAGAAGTCATGTCGCTGGGCTTGGATTCTTCACCACCAACCACACTCCATGTTGAAATCCTCGATGAAGTCATGTCTTCCCCTCCTTGGTCAGTCTTTGCGGGTGCATCTTTCGCAGCAGCAGAGTCATCGGCCGACGTTCCCGAAGGCTTTGCCTCAGTGGATGTGATCTCGATGATCTTGTTGAGATCTGCAACCTCCTTGGCTCTTTCCTCCGAGATTTCATCTTCCTTGACCTTCTCGTCATGGGGATTGACAATGATCTTCTCATCCAGGATCACGTCCCAATCATCAAACTCGGGAACAACTTCAACATCATCATCGACATCAGTGTTCTCCGGATTGATCTCGATCGACTCAATGGTTGTAGTTGAGAAACCATCAGCCACGGCCTGATTCAAATCTTCTTGAAGGTGTTGTCGGGCCCTGACTTCTTCGGTTTCGTAGTCCTCGATCGAAGGGTCAATTGGGACGATGGAGCTGATCTCTTCATCAGTGAAAGCAGTGGGCATCGGCCTTCCCTCCCGGGTGGCTTCCTCATTGGCTTCAAGAATTCCTGCATGGACCCACATGAGGATCTCCTCATCTGCCTCGTCAAAGACCTGGGCAGGGGTTGCCGTTTTCTTCTCAGTGGAAACGGCTTCCATGACTTCTTGAGTGCCGAGCAAAGCCAAACGAAATTGAACCATCGTGGGGAAGAGATGGACCGCGGCCACACGATCTTGCTCGTTGCTGATGAACTCCTTGACAAAGTACTTGAGATCGTCCTTCTTTGACATGAGCTCAACGTATTTGAGGTGGAAGGTGATGGCTCCTCTCAAGAAACGATAAACCAGTTTCCGGTTAAATTGGTGGTCGTGCAAGTGGTAGTTGTCGTACTTCCCACCCTGAGCGAGCATAGTGGAGTTCACACATTGAATGCCACGCTCTGCCAGCCAATTGATGTGCTTGCCCATCTCACGGTTGTAAGATGGCGGCAATGAGTATCCGGAATGGTCACCGTTCCCGATGACTTGCACTGACATGACACGGGGGTCCTTGGAAATCTCAACCAGTCCTTCCAGTGATCGCTGCACCTTCTTGTACTGCTTGTCGACGTACTCGGCAGCGACCTTCCGGTCGGCTTCTGATTTCGTGAGATTGGTTTGGTGAATCCATGTACACCCTTGGTACCCAAAGTCCCCGTGCACATCGTTCCCCGCCCATCCGACGACGACCATGATCGGGAGTGTAGCTCTGTCAAGAAGGCGATTCTCTCGCTCGATCTTCTCAATCAGCTCCCAGATCTGGTGGTTTATGGCACTGAGGCCCTTACCCCATTTCAGTCCTGGGTAAACGGACCTGATCTGGCCAATGGCGTACTCCTTGCTCTGTAGCAGTTCACCAAAAGAAAGCCTGGAACAGAGCACAGGGTTGTCGTGGTTGGCCACGAGTGCGAAAGATGAGTCACCAACAATGATCAAGTCGGCCTCACCTTCCGGTGGGCATTCAACGGCACCAAACAAAGCAGCAGGGATGTCCTTCACCAAGTCGACAATGTCACAGTAGGTCCTCTGCGTTTCGTTGGTGTCCTTCCCGATGAGACCATCAATCACGTCACCAATCGGGATTTGCCCACTTCCAATCTTGTTTGCACCTTCATAGCCATCAGGAAAGATGCATGCCACACATGAGCCTCGAATTGTAGCCAGTTTCTTTTCCCATTGGAGAATCCTCTCATAGATCGTCAAGCGAAACTCCGGAGCGATCTGCTCCACCTGGAAGTTTGCATCCTGGCGCCAATTGGCATGTTCCGAACCTGGCCGACCTTCCGGAAGACGTACCCCAGCTTGAGCTGCTTCCGTCACATGAGGAGGAAGAGACACCGAAGCGGAAGTAGCATCCAACATCACGGCAAAGATAGGCAGGTTGGAGACGGCGATCAAAGCACACGCGAATGTTCGAGCAGATTGAGCTGCCCGGTCAAAAGCTCTGTGCACACAATCAGTAAAAAGGTATGAGTAACTCTCAGTTTCTTTGAGTGGCTTTCCTCTCCCTTGCACGTGGTCATGTGACTCGTCGCATTGATATTGTGACAACTCCAAACCAATTTCATCAACTGTAGTAGCGACAGTCCAGGGCTTTTTAATGGGAATACCTTCGTGGTCTTTTGTGCCGAGCATACATCCATGGAAATCATATCTCTTCAAGGAGAATTCATGGATAAACTTGAGTACTCTCGGGAATTTCCAGTACCGACAATTTTGAGGCCATTCAATTGCGACTTCAAAGTCTCTGGTTAGCCGATGAACAAATCTTTCAAAAGCTTTCCATAACTTTCTCATAGTCTTGACATGTTTCATGACCTTCTTAGCGGCACTTGGGATTTTCAGGTTCACATGAGACCACGATGTGCCCCCCGTGCAAGGGAGGCTCAGCCACAAAAGGACGTCTTTGGACACTGGAAAATCGTTCACAATGCTTGCAACATACAGTTGATAATCTTCGTCCAACAGACTATGCTTCTCGGTAAACTGAATCACTCTACATCCAACGGCGGCTTCTCTGGAAACATCACTCAACTTGGACATGGGACTGCAGCAAATTTCCACTAGCAAACGATTGGGGTTCAGGCTGGCTCTCGGTTCCCCGGAGCTTCGACTGGATGCCATAGCCTTGGGCCGTGGGGTACCAGTCGTTGCACGATTAGAACCGGATGAGCTGGCCTTACTACTCTTGGGTGCTACGTGGGACATGAGGGCCAGTGCAAATCGCCATTTCTCTGCATTAGTGAAAGGCTTAGTCAAAATGTCTGCAACCTGCATTTTAGATGGTCCATATGTCAAATCATACCATCCCCTCTTATACTGCTCTGATAACCATGACAAGTTGATCCGTTGGGTTTTGTCTGTATGGCGAAACGATGGTGATTTACCGTTCTCCAAGATTCTGATGGTGGCTTGGTTGTCTTCGACGAAGATTCCACGGATGCTCTTGGGAGGGAAGAGTGACACCATATAATCACCCATTTTCTCTTGCCCTACAAATTCAAAATCAGTAAGTGCTTCCCGAACTTCCGACGATTCAACTTCATAATCACTATCATAGGGTCCAAAAACACGGAAGAATGTCTTTCCGGTCCATTGTTTATCAACAGGTCTGGTTCCACGTCTTTTCCAATTGTCCTGGATGAAGTCCATCATTCCTGAAGAAATAAAAATAGTTGTTCTGGCATATCCAATGCGCTTGATTGGGATTGGAATGGTCTTGGACTCAGTCGGATTGAAAAGGTGGGCCCTGTTCTTGGGATGAACACGGACAAGCAATCTTCTATCTCGTAAAAACTCCCAGTACTCACCATTACCCTCAGGTTGGGTCTTGATACTTTCTCTTGGCAAACCTCCCGGAGTGCTTGATCCCCCCCCCGCGTTCTGGAGGTAGGCCCATAAACCGGATGAAGGCAGTCCTACAGCGCGGAGGGAAATGTTTGCAGCAACTACTTCGGCTTCAGTGCTAGAAACTGACACTGATGTTTGCTTCTTAGAGAATGCAGTGAGTGGGAAATAAGTATTGGGACCTATTAGGACTAAGAAACAACCAGTAGTACTTTTGTTGTCGTACTCACCGGCATGATCGGCGTCGGCAAAACACCAAAGTTTGCACTCTTGAATTCGATCGCCAACGAAGGCTTTGAGCTTGTGGTCCAATGTAGAATGTATGTAACAGATTAATCTATGCAATGCCTTATCGCAATCTATGGACCATTTTGTTACTCTAGCTGCTAGTCCTTGCACGGCTCTAAGCAAGTCATATCTTGCCATACGGGCGGCAAATAGGATCTTCATCAAAACCCTTGCAGCTATTGGAGCAAGTGCACCTTTCGGCTCGGACTCCCCTTCCAGAGGTCTTGCGATCCTTTCTTCATGAAAAGGAGTGGATACCTGCTTGAGGGGTTTGGCGTCTTTACCGGCAAGTGACTGGTATCGGTCAATACATGATTGCAAAAAGGGTTGCATGTCGTATGTCATTACATTCACTGGCTTGGACATACAAGGTTGATCTTTGAACAACTGGTCCATGTATCTGAAACCTTGAGCTCTTGCTTTCTTCTTGGCATCGTTTTTATCTCTTTTAATTGATGCAACTGCAATTTTGGGATCTTTGCAAGTCTTGGTGAATAGGTAAGTGGCACCTACCCATAATGCAGGCTTTCTCTTTCCTTGTGCATAGCCCCCCGTTTCGTCAAGGTACTTGTCCCATTCAGAAACGGCATCGTCTTCCGACGTGCTTTGCACAAAGTCAGTAAACCTAACATCAGTCAAGTTACATGCAGTTATTATTTCCTCATCTGGAACATAGAATCCCTTTCTTGGTTGACAGTGATGTCTGATGTAGACTCCTTTTGATGCGTCAACTTCCCAAAAGTCCTGAGTCCTCTCCGCTGCTGCGGCATCCTTGGCGGCGGGATCAGGAAGGGACTTGTCGAAGAGGTGAGCGAAAGGGTGATCATGAACCGTCAGCTTGACTTGAAGTTCTTGAACATGATCACATCCAAGATATCGACCAATGTCAGTGGGGACATCCATATCGATTCTGGATCCTACTAACTCCCATCCTTTCGGCATCGACTCTTGAGGACCTGACATTTTGAAGTCATCTACATACACTACCAAGAGGAGCTTCAATTCAGGATGAAAGAACACTGATGGCCACCCTTCCGGGTCAGGCATTATGAACCCCACCGCTATGAGCATTCTTTCGCAGTGAATTTCCCAAAGTCCCCCCGAGTCAGGGTGACCATATAAGGCAATGCGAAGGAGCACAACGGGGCGTCTGAATTTGCCTACCCAATGTTTGGGCCATCTATCAACTGGAAGTTCCACCCAGGTTTCAATCCCTTCCATTAGTGCTTGAGTATATGCTTGGACACCATCATTCTGTTGAGTTATGTGTCCGGGTTGAGAACCATATGCATCCACGGCCTTGCCAGCCTCCATGGTGGCAGGTGATGAACCTAGCTCGGAGAAAAGAGCGACATCGGCATTCTCGTCACGGACGTTATTGCCCTGGAACACTGTTCTACCCTTAAATTTCCTAAGCTTGTGGCCCAATGGAAGTTCACTACCCTTTTCAACACAAATCTCAAACACTTTTCCAACATGTACTTTCTTCCCTTTCTTTTTGGCACCCTCGGAGACTACGCTCCACTCTTGTACGGTATCGTACAACCAGGCAGTTTTCTTGACGAGCTTATTCCACCCAATGTCAAGAGATTCTTGAGCTTTAGGGTTGGACCTTATCTCCTTCTTGTTGACTGGCCGGGCCACAAGAGTATTGATGATCTTTTCCCCGCTCATTATACTAACCCGGGCGCACTTAACCCGATGCCTATCTTGGGAATACTTACAAGTGGGCATGGTTGGAACATCATCTTCTGAGTGATATGCATGATGGAGTTGATTGATGATACTTGCAACACCCTTCTTGGATTTCTCAAGTCTTGCAAGTTCTTGTTCGGCTCTAACGGCTCGTTTCTTCTCAGCTCCATCTCTGGCTAACTTCATTTGTTCTTCTCTGATTGCTTCTCTGGCCTGCTGTTAACATAATCAAATAGTCATTGGGTTTTCCCGTTATATATTCTTTGCAGAAAAGTGGTGAACTATATTTGAGGTGAAAATGAAACCATGACATTGCCCCAACTAAGAAGTTGATGACGCCCCCAAAAAATCTAATTGGTTTCAATTGAATCCCTGGCTTCTGCGAATGCTAGTCGGCAGATTGCTACTATCATCGGACCATTGGGAAATGTGGTCTTAAATGACACAGGCCTGTTTGTTTTTAAGTGGATTTCCGATGATTGACAAGGTATTGGTTTTCCTTTAGATCCTGCCCCACCACGGTGACGAATGGCCCCCCTTGCTTCACTGATGTTTTCAAACCCGGGCTTCAAAGACCCATTACTTGCTTCGTTTTGATTGTGTCACAGTAATGTATCATCTATTCATGTTGCGGTTACAGATTTCAGGAACTGCTGAACAAATTGGATGAAATCAGCCTGCCCAGCTGACATCACAGCGGCTGGTGTTATCAGGGATTTTTTTGGCTTGGATTTTATTTGTAGGGTACCTTTTCAAAAAGTTAGACACATTGACTAAAGTTCCTAAAGCACGCAAAGCATGAAAAGAAGGCCAAGATAGAATTTCAGCCTTCTGTTAAGCCCTATGTCCGCTAGCCAACGAAATTGATCTAAATTGTTCTAATAATCAAAGGTTTGCCCGGGCTTTCAAAAAAAACAACAACGTCACCCCCAAAAGACAAAACATACAAACAACGTGCAAGCTACCGTGCGTATTCTTAGCATTTCACGGCATACACACACATACACAACATACAATAACATACGCACACACAACATACACACAAAAAACAATAATGTAGCCAAAACATGGGGGTCTCGCAGCAAAAGGCAACAACAAACAACAGGCTCTTGCTGCAACTCAGGTAAGCGAAAGGATGTCAAAAAGAAAAGTGCATTACTTTACACAATGACTCGCATGCAATCGTCGGCTTCTGGATGTTTCGATCTGTTGTATAAACATTTCAATTACATTTAAAATACGGGAAGACAGTGGCCCAGCATGCCACGTCATTAAATTTCCTCCCTGTTGATTGCATGTACAAGAATAATGTGCAAATAATTGCAGCATATTTTTCCAGCAAGAAGACAGTGGTAAGCCATATGTTTTACCTCTCCACTTCAAGACTTTACTATTTCCTGTTTAGCTTAGTTTCCTTCAAGCTTATGACTCACTTGACTCAATAGACTCAATACCGTCAATACCTTTTGTACCTTTTGCTTTACTCAGGATACAAAGTTCCCTCAAGCATTCACATGTGGTGATGAACAATTCCGGATTCGGTAGCGCTCCGGACCTTGCAGGGTTTGCCGATTCGGTAGCGCTCCGGACCTTGCAGGATTTTTTCAAAAATTAAAACATATCCAAAAAATCAAAGGTGCTGTTAAGATATTCACCTTGTACAGGGGGGGGGCTGCCAGCCCCCCCCTCCTGCAAGTTCGGTAGCGCTCCGGACCTTGCAGCCCCTCCCCTGTATTATCTTAACAGCGTGTCGAAAATATTCAGAGGGGGGGCTGCAAGGTCAAAAATCCATGGCCCAATGATTGGTGGGGGGAGGGGCTGCAAGGTCGGTAGCGCTCCGGACCTTGCAGGTGGGGGGGGGCTGGCAGCCCCCCCCTGTACAAGGTGAATATCTTAACAGCACCTTTGATTTTTTGGATGATGTTTTAATTTTTGAAAAAATCCTGCAAGGTCCGGAGCGCTACCGAATCGGCAAAGTCTGCAAGGTCCAGAGCGCGACGCTACCGAATCCGAAACTGCTCATCACCACATGGGAAATGGGAACTTTGCATCCTGAGTCTGCCAACATATGAGACTGAGCAAACCAAAAGTTACAAAAGTTATTGAGTAAATTGAGTCAATTGAGTCATAAGTTTGAAGGAAACTAAGCTAAACAGTAAATAGTAAAGTCTTGAAGTGGGGAGGTAGACATATAGCTGCTTACGGTTCTGTTCCTGAGCCATTCCAGCCCACACTACACCTCAGAAAACATTACTGTAGTGAAGCAAGGGGGGCCATCTGTCACTATGGTGGGGCAGGATCCATTCTAAGGTAAAACCCACAACTTGTCAATCATCCGAAGTCCACCTTAAAGCAACAGGTCTGTGTCATTTGAGACAACATTTCCCGATGGCAGCTGTGATCTGCCGACAATCAATACTCAATAATTCATGGTCAGACTATGCTAGATTGGCACTCGCAGAAGCCAGGGATTCAATCGAAACCAATTACATTCTTTGGGGGTGTGCTATCACTTGCTTGGTTGGGGAAAAGGTATGGTTTCAGTGTCATTATTTGCTTGCATCACCCATTCATAATCTTGTTTTGGATCTCAGGAACTGCTGAACAAATTGGATGAAATCAGCCTGCCCAGCTGACATCACAGCGGCTGGTGTTATCAGGGATTTTTTTTGGCTTGGATTTTATTTGTAGGTTTCCTTTTCAAAAAGTTAGCCAACACATTGACTAAAGTTCCTAAAGCACGCATAGCATGAAAAGAAGGCCAAAGATAGAATTTCAGCCTTCTGTTAAGCCCTAAGTCCGCTAACCAACGGAATTGATCCAAATTGTTCTAATAATCAAAGGTTTGCCCGGGCTTTCAAAAAACAACAACAACGTCACCCCCAAAAGACAAAACATACAAACAACGTGCAAGCTACCGTGCGTATTCTTAGCATTTCACGGCATACACACACATACACAACATACAATAGCATACGCACACACACACAACATACACACAACAAACAATAACATAGCCAAAACATGGGGGTCTCGCAGCAAAAGGCAACAACAAACAACAGGCTCTTGCTGCAACTCAAGTAAGCGAAAGGATGTCAAAAAGAAAAGTGCATTACTTTACACAATGACTCGCATGCAATCGTCGGCTTCTGGGTGTTTCGATCTGTTGTATAAACATTTCAATTACATTTAAAATATGGGAAGACATTGGCCCAGCATGCCACGTCATTTTATATCCTCAATGATAAGAATATTAATAAAATAAACGATATTCCAAAAAACAAAAGGTAGTGACTATTTGACTATGTTAACATTAGGCCAGTTCTCTTCTGGCTTTCACGGACATGGACTGCCAGACAAATGATGGGATATCAATCGGTTTACTTGATCCCTTGTACCTATCCGTCTGCACTATAATACTGTGGGTCATCTCTTCTTATTTTCTCAACATCACCGGTGGAAGGATTGATGACTTCGATTAGATCCTTATCCTTCGGATCATCCCCAGGGATAGCTTCATCTAGTGTTATTTCCGGCTCCGTCCTCTCGCGAAGGTCAATGATGTCCTTATGGAAGATCGTGAGCATGACCTCACATGGAGCGATGGTCTCGTTCCAGGCCTCGTATTTTGGCCAGAGGATGAAGTTTTGGTCTAAGATGAACCAGGCATCGTCCTTCCTATGGCATGTTGTCCGATAGGGATACTCTTCAGTCGAAATCTTGCTGTTGGGAGATATGTAATGGTCACAATCTCTTCTCACATTAACGTGGCAATCAGCATATTCGTACCATCCCTCTCGGTCTTTTATATGTCTCATGAAAGGTAGCCATGTTTCATCGTGGACAGCATGGGCAGTAGATAATTGGAAACTTTCTTCCTGGGATTCTTCGTCATCATCATCCATCTTAGCGTCCTGATCCTCCAAAGCCGGCTCTTGGTTCCCCAGAGCTTCAGAAAGTCCCGGGTCATCTTTCCCAAAAGTCGTTCTGCCTTGGAGAGGAAATTGCGTATCACTCGGTTTGTTGATCTTGATTACCCGCAGGATTGATGCAGTACCATTGGATTCATTTTCAATAAGATCCTTTGTAGGTACAACCATGAATTCTTTTCTCCACATGAATTCGGGGTGAATGGCATAGCCAAGGAATAAACCAGGGCTCGATGTTGGGTCGAAACGAAGTCCATCCTTGTTCTTCTTTCTTGGTCCATTCCAATAGTCGACGAGACAACCAAAAGGAATGAGGGGACCGTCAAATCTCGATCCAAAACGTAATTCCCATGGTGATTTGTCTCCCCCCGTTGCAATGACATTCTGCATGAAGCACCAATGTCGGGCAGCATGTGGCCAGTGCCAATGATTCAGACCTGCCTGAAGCAGATTGACACGAGTGCCTTCAAGGACTGACCGGACCGCTCTCTCGGCTTGGGCGTTGGACTTGGATATGTAGTCCCTACTTAAGACATGACGGCACTGAAGGATCTTCATTGCTGAGATCAACTCGGGTGCATTGTCACTGTCGAAAACTCCTATCTTATCTTCATGTCCAACAAAATGTTTAATTGCCAAGATAGCAGCATTGGTGGTTCGTCTGGCATTGGGGTAGACATACATAAATCCTGTAGCTATGTCCTTCACGACGAGTGCACTTTTCTCATCATCGATCCCCAACTCATCTTCATCTCTGGTGACAATAAAATCAGCAGTGATGTGGTCACCAAATTTCTCAGCTTTAACTTTGGTTGATCCGCCTACAGCTCGTGAGGGTGGCTTGAACATCTTAGCTCTGGTACATATGTCGCAAAAGGGGTTCTTAGGGATGTGAGTCAGCATATGTCGAATGGACTTAGCTTCTTCTTTCAATTCCTTTTCCCCAAGTGACCTTTTGTGAGCACCATCATCATGGACGTTACTACTGCTACCCTTGGATCCTTCCACAGGCGGCTCAACCTCCCGGTCGGCATCAGGGCATCAACCTCCTCAGCCTCCAAGGGCTGGGGCTCCGGTAAATCAACATTGATACCCATGGGGTCATCACCAATGATTTCAATGTCCCCATCGGGCTCCGGAGATTGTTGAGCTTCATCTGATGCCGGGGTGGCAACACTTGGTCTAGGCTGAGTTGATGGAGTGGAAATCGTCTTTGAATTATTTGCAAAGTAGGGTACGTAATCTCTGACAACTAACTCAATGCGTTCCCCATTTGGTTTGACCATGTACGGAGGTTCACCTTTGGAGCCTCTCCATATGAAGTCGTAACCATCATCAATGCATCTCATCCCGACTGAAATTACAGGAGGTGAGCTTCGAACAAGATATGGGTCAATGGTCTTGCCTAATTTTGGGACAAATACTTTCCCTTGTTTTGATGACGAACTTTCACCATTGGCAGTAATCATGCGAATGGGATTGTTGGAGTAGTATCCATAGTCATCTGGCAATTCGCTATCATTGACAAGATCTTGAGCACTCCCCGTATCTGCAATCCAGTCAAGTTCGAGGTTGATCGCTCCCTTCACGTCTTCTCTACATTCCGCAGGGGTGGCTTTGATTCCCTTTGGGATACATTCATTGCAACCAAAATCTGTGTCACATAAATAGGCACATTTGCATTCTATTCCCCGAAGACAATTGGAAACAGATCCTGCCAACATGGTACCGGTCAAAGCGGCATCATTCACAGCAAGTTGATCAACTTCAAACTGATGTCCCCATGGAAAGGTAACCTTATCCTTGGTGACTGCGTTTCCAATTGGCCTCAAGTTCCCTCGGACTTTAACATGAGATACGTCCGGCGAATCATCAAAACGAATCGATGGACAAAATACTCTTGGTTGAGGGATACAAAATGCCTGAGACACGGATGCAAGCATGGATGCAACTAGACAAACTGCGGCAGGAGACGGCTTAGATGAACTGGCCCCGGATCCTTTAGACTTCGGGGATTTCGGGCTCTTGGGGCTCTTAGAGCGGCTAGAGCTTCGGGATCCCTTCCTTTTCGGGTTCTTGGGATTCTTCTTTTTATTTTTGTTTTCGCTACTGGCCGAACGGGCAGGAGTAGCTTGTCTTGGCTTTCCCACTGAACCCTCATGAAGGAATTTGCAATCAGCTCCTCTATCGCAACGTCCCTGTTTCCAAAACTTGCAAATCTTCTTACCTTTCCCCTTTGGTCTGGGAGAACCAGAACGTTCATTTGAGCGACCTCTGGTTTTGCTGGGTTTGCGACTTCTATCACGTGGCTTGGGGACTTCATGCTTGTAAGTACAGTTGTCCTTGCTACAGCCTCCCTTATTCCATGCCACACAATACCCCTTGGGGATGAATCCTGTCTTGCCCTCGACTGCGGGAGCGGAGGGACGACCGGAACCCGAAAGACCTTTGGCAACTCGATCACGATTTGCCTCCAACCTCTCACGGTCAAGGTGGCGTCGCACGGCAGAAACAAGAAAACTGTAGTTCCGTTTTTCGGTTCCTTCATCAGCTCTATGATACTCATTCATGTCATGTTGGATGGCCTTACAATTCTTCACTTGTTTGTAGAAGAGTGTCTCCAATACACTTACTTCGGGAGTCTGGACGATACCAGCCAACACTTGATCCCAGTTTGAAATGAAAAACTTCAAATTCTCCCCGCGCAATTGGACACTGAACAAATCTTGAAGGGCATAGGTTGCTCCGTGCTTGATGTTGGTACTAAAGTGGTCATGCAACATGAACAACACTTGTCTCCCTCTTACTATCCGTCCAGCGGTGGCTTCAGTCTCCTTGAAGGTATCTACCTTGCGGGCGAAGTCACCAGTGATGATATTGGTGAGTGCAGAAAGTAACTTTGCATCAAGTGTCGCAAACGGCGCAACCTTCCGGAGCGCTTCAAGGGTCTGTTCTTCTTTCCAAGAATCACTAATCCACTTGAAAGCACTGTCGGGATCTGTTGATGCTGCTACAACTGCTTCTCTGGTCTTGATTCTCCAATTGCGATAGGTTTCTGCTAGTGGGAATGCTGGAATTTTGATGGTGTCAGCTTCCTTGACTTTGGGTTTGTCATCATGCCTTGGATCGATGTAGCCACCTAGAAACTTGATCATTCTTCGCCTGAACTTCTCATCATCATCATCATCGGGATCATCATCACCGCCATCACCGCCGTCAGGTGGATTGGGACCAGCCCTACCTTTTCTGGGTGCCTTACGGTTCCTATCCCCTTCATGTTTATCAATAGGATCAGGTGGTGATGGTGGTCCACCTCCCCCGTTCCCTCCGTTGCCATCTCCTCCATCCCCTGGATCGTCCCCATCAGGCGCATCATCGCCCCCCGGCTCGAAGTACTCCATTTCATCTGGGCCTAGTTCGGTCGGGACATATTGATTGGTCGGCGCAGGGGAATTAACATTATCCATGGGATGATTATCTCGGCGACGATTATTGGCCTCTCCTCCCGAAGGGCGTTCCTCAACGGAAGACCTTGCAACATCCGACTCCTTCTTCACTTGCACTGGGACTCGATATGATGGGTCATGATAAATGATTTCAATACCATCCTTTTCATAAGTCTTGGCATCAGGTGAAGTAAAGTTGATCGGCGTTCTTGCAATTGGAGGTCGGGCTACATTGGTCGGAGGTGCTGCGGGTGCAGCCTTGCGGGTCGGTGGAACAAATTCGAAATTTGGGATCTCCGTTGATTCATGGGTTCCGGCTGTCATAGTCATGGCGGCAGTTTCGACAATAGGACTTGGACGAACCTGAGCAAATTGGGAATCGAGCATACTTTGCAGTTTCAGATTGTGCCGCATCTGTACTTGTACCATGTGTTCAAGCTGTGTAATGCGCTCATTCTGAACCCTTCTCTCTTCCTCAGCTGCTCTTCTCAATTCAAGGATCTCTTGCTCCTTACTTGATAGTGATTGACGATGATTAGCATCAATGACACGTTGATAGGCCTGAATTTTCTCATTCATCTGAGCTTCACGGAACCTTACATGTTCTTGCGCCTCATGCTGTAGATTCTCTTTATATTGAGCACCCATATTCAACAGTTCTTGTTCTTTGATTCGGATAGCATCAAGGGCCCTCTGACTTTCAACGCCCTCGCGGACTCGCAAAGCTTCCTTTAACTCCTCAGTCTTGGCCGTGTGGATAGCTTCGGCCTGAGCTTCGGTATGAGCCAACACCTCACGATGACGGAGCTCGGCCGCTGTTTCCACAAGGCTTGTCATGGCAGGATCATGTGAATGGACATGCAAGTTCTGCTCGACAAAATTCACTTGAGGATTATCCATATGCACATTGTGGTGAAATGTGTTGTGAACATTCGTTTGGTTCAATTGGCGAGTCGGCGGCCCACTCTCCCGAGCGGCTTGGGGGACATAACCACGATGGTTAAAACCTGCATGAGAAGGCACAATTGCGTTACTCAAATGCGGTAAGTGGCGTCTGTCCCTCAAACTACGCGATTTGTCGGAACCAGTGGGTGTGCTTATGTCAACCGAAAATGGGGTGTCTGAAATAGGCAAGGCTCCCGGATTTGCCATGGCTGCGTCAGAGAAAACGGGAATACCGGGGCCCTCAGGGGAAGTACCTGAGGGGGCAGACATGCCTACAAAAGAGAACGTTACGCTACGGCTGATAACCTGTTTTACAGGTCTACACAGCCACAATGCAACTACAAGTAGACGCTTGTTTCTTGAGCCATGTGCACAGGGTAACACAGGTGAAATATGAAGTATGTACAGTAGTATACATGAAAAACACGGTTTACCTATAGAAAATAGCATGGTGATTTTCCATGGCAAACTCTTGGTCATAACCAACATTTGCCAATACCAACATTAATCCAATATTAACCAATATTAATCAAAATTAATCAACCATTAGTAATCCAATATTAACCAACATTGGCCAACATTAACCAACATTAACCAACATTAACCAACATTAACCAACATTAATCCATATCTATCCATAGCCATCGTCTAACCAACCCATCGCCTCCAAGCTGAGGGTTGACCGCAGAATTGCCACCGATGCCCAACCTCGTTTTTTTTAGAATGCTGGGTATGTGTGTACAGAAAAATGTGTATATATACAGAATATACATAATACATATATATATATATCAAATGTGTATATATCATATGTGTAGGTGTATATATATATATATATGCGCTTGCATATTTACATGTTGCGTATAGAAATATAACAAATATAATCATACATACATGACCTAAGATCAGGCCACTATTAACCATCAATTATGATGACGGCATGTGACGGCGTTGTGGGGTCCTTAGAATTCAGCCATATTATATAATCATACGTAGTGTGTGTATATATATATATATATACCCGAATGACCCGTGGTTTGGAGGTTGTGAACCACAATACAGAGGGTCTCAAGTCTCAACCATCCAAAGTAGTCAGAAATACAGGTCAGTTGGAGCGCAGGATTAAATAAGCCAGAGTCCATCCCATGCATTCAGAGCAATGTCAAACAGCAAGTCAAACCATCCAAGCAAGCTCTTCTCAGTCTCTAGCCAAGCGCAAGCACACAGCTTGCATGATCAAACTTGCGGCCGATGGTGATTGTACCTTTCCATGACTTGACGCCCGTCCCTCCCAAATCACCAGTTTTCGGCCAACGATTTTTGCTACACTGGCGCACTCAATCGCAGCGGGCCGCGCACCTGAAGCTGGAGCTTCGAAGGCTCCAGATTTCATGCCATGTTTCCACTTGATTTCATAGTCCTTCAGACCCTTTCGTTATACTTCTCTGCTGTCAGAAAAACCTCTGTGAAACTGGAATACTCGTATATTCTCCAACAAAACAGGGATGAGGAGAGGGGATTCTTTGCTGCACTAAGAAGTCTTCTCAGTCGCTTGGTTCTGAAACCGCTGGGAGAGCCATTTTTCTTGTGTCCTCATCAAAATACCATCAATAAAAAAAACACAAAACGTAAGCCCTACAACAACACGACCTGAAACCAGAAACATCCACAAACATCAAAAACCAAGCATCCCAAAGCCAGAATTTTCTTGCAATAGTCATTGTTTCATCGTCTCTTATCCTTTGTGATCCTTTTTAAGCAGTGTTTCCTAAGCCTGTTTCATCGGTCCACTCACTGCCATAAACCTGGGGAATTTGGGGATTCCCATGGATTCCCATGGATTCCATGTTTTCAATCCCATGGTAAGTCATTGATATCGTGGCACCAAGGGATTGCCACATTCTCCATCATCGCAATCGCTGGGTCCGATCTATTCGTCTCGGTGTCCCGGCCACTGACGCCAAAAGTAGACCTTCAAGACCTTGAAACTGCCACCGGGCTACCTTACCAAGGCCAAGGGGCACATGTTATAAAACCTCACCATATCAATGGGAATTTCAGGATCCTAAAATGGAGGTACGTTAGTACCATATTTTTGGCCATATTCTGGGGGTATATCCCCTTACATAGGCCTTACATAGGCCTTGTATATGGTAGGTACCTCCAATCTAGGTTCCTGAAATGGCCGTTAACCATATCTGGGGCACTAAATGTGAAGTATCATATCCTATTTTGCCATATCATCCCCAAATATCATCTCCAAATATGGGAATAGAATGGAAGATGATTCCGTTATACTACCAGTATCATCCAATTTTTGCTGTCTATATCCCCGTGATATCCCTGTGATTGATTGTCTGCTCGCTGAAAAAAAACGGGATAGAGACGCCACCTTGTCACTGCAGCTCAAAGAAACGTCCGAAAGACTCAGGTCTGAAGCCTTGGCTCTGCCGCCAAGATGTTCTAATTCCAAGCGAGCGGCTGGTTGTTTGCCTTGGATATGTATATAGATATTATGTGTACGTGTGATTTCTGGTACAACTATGCCTTGATGTGATGTTTCCACCTCCTGTCAGCTTGTGGTGAGATAACCATTTGCACCGCTGGGTACCTTTGTGGTTCAGGCGATTCGAGGAGGGTAGGGCTGTGGATCTAGGTCGTTGGACGACCATGGAGCCTTGAGTGTGTCCAAAAGGGCGCTGCGTGATTTGGTGGTGCAGGGCATCCACTATCCTTATTTTCATTTGGCGGGGCCATTTCAACATTTGGATTCATTTGGAACTGACAGGGTCAGCTTTTCTGTTTTGGTGAATTCCTCCGCTACCAGCTGTGTCATTCACACTGGTAGCGGAGCCTCGAGCTCCAGCTACTTTGGCCTAGCTGTAAGAGTGGACGATCCAGGGAGGTCGGCAATCCTTTCAGTTTTGACTTTGGCACCATGCCTCCTGCCGCAAGTGCAGACGGTAGCCTTCCGCCTGTGCCGGACGATGAGCCGACACCGAGCCCAGTTCAATTACCTTGGAGCCAAATTCCAAAATTTGTTCCTGGTGTGACGAATGTCCAAGAGTATTCTCAGAAGCTTCAGTTTTTAGCATCCCTGTGGCCTGTGGAACACTTGGACCAGTTAGCACCTCGTGCAGCGCTTCTCATAGAAGGCACGGCGTTCAAGAAGATCGCAAAGATTCCCCCAGCCAAGTTGAAGGTGAAAACAACAGATGGTGTGGCCACTTTGGTCGAAGCCATTGGAGGGTCCTGGGGTTCCACCGAGTTGGAAGAACGTTATGAATACTTTGAGAAATCTCTGTATGGAACAACTCAGAGGAATGATGAAAGCCATGATTCTTTCCTGGCCCGTATGGAGGCCAATTTCACTGAACTTTTGTCGCGCAATACGACATTGGAAGAGGTGCAAGCATATGTTCTGCTCAGGCAGTCAACTCTCAGTGCAGAAGACAAAAAAAGGATTCTCCTTGAACATGAGGGTGAACTCAAGTACAAGCCAGTGGTGAAGTCATTTCGTTTGCTGGGCAGTCGCTTTTTCAACGAGTTTCAGACCGGAAGAACCAGTCAGCGAACCAAAGTGTATGATGCCAATTTTCTGGATACTTCGGAATCTCATGATGCAGCTTCCTCTCATGATTCTGGAACATATGAAAGAGCGTATCTCACCCCTGCTAGTTCTGATGATGCAGAACCAGAGCTGGATCAAGAGTTCATAGATGCCTTGGTGGCCCAGGACGATGCTGATGCCATGACTGTGGCCAACTTTGAAGGTGAGTTTGAGGAGTTCTTGCAGGACACCCCTGAGATGTTTGAGGCCTTGACCACCTACATCGAGGCGCGATCGAAGTTGATTGAAAAGAAGAAATCAAGGGGATTCTGGCCCGTAAAGGGAAAGAACAAACATGGCAAAGGTAAAGGTAAGGGGTTTGGAAAAAGATCCAAAGACCGTGACGCATTGCTTCAGAAGATTGCTCGTAGCCACTGCCGCCGCTGCGGTGCCCTCGGGCATTGGAAAGCGGAATGTCCGTTAGCTAGTGGTGCCGAGAAGTCCAATGGTCAGCCTTCGACTGCATCTGCCAATGTGGTGATGGATGAACGTCCTCAGGAAGTTTTTGCCACTGCTGGTGATGTCGATGAGGTGTTTTCCGAAGATGATGATGAAGCATATGTGATGCCCTCCGTTGAGACCAGTTTGCAGTTTAAGCCATGTCATGCCGAGTGTTTCATGTTGACTCATGAGTGCAAGAGCCTAGGAATTAACAACCTGAGCCGACGCATGTCCAGTTTCAATTCCAAGAGAGTTCAAGGTTTTTCTAAGAAGTCACAGAATACATGTGCTCCGGCAGAATCCAAGAGATTTCAAACGCTGCCTAGGAACTGCCCTGATGAATCCTCATCAGCCCGAGCTCCTGTGGCCAGCCGGTCATGTCGTTTTTCTGAGACTTTTGCATCCGAGCATGTGTACAGTAGCTTAGAAACCTTTTGCACTCATGCGATCTTAGATACTGGAGCAAGTCGTTGTATCATAGGAGACCGCACTTTGAAGAGACTGCAACAATCTCTTCCAGCAGAGATTAGTGACCGTTTTCGCAAGCAAGACAGCCAGGTGAAGTTCCGTTTTGGAAACAATCAGTCACTGACCAGCATGTATGCCATTCAGATGCCCTTAAAGCACAAGGAACGCAAGAAACTGTGGCTGTCCGTAGAAGTGGTTCCCGGAGCCACCCTATTTCTTTTCTCCAAGAAAGCTTTCAAGATGCTGCATGGCTCGCTGGACTCTCGAACAGATCAATGCTTCATGCGAAAAGTGCAAGACGGTCCCATCAAGCTTGTGACAAGTCCAACCGGTCTGTATCTCATCAACATGATCGACATTTGTGTCCAAAGTGAAACTGCACTGTTTCAAGAGTTCGCCAGTGACATTCCTGTCAAATCAGTTCCGGAAATACCTAATGGGGATAGATTAGGTTATGAAAACCATAAAAATAGCATAATGGGTAAGACTGAAGGGGTTTTACAGTCTCAAAAGCCAAACAAATGTGGACCCAGGTTCCTGCGAAACAGAAGTTTTCGCTCAAGTGACTCGCAGCCCGACCTGAATCGTGCTTCCGAGCCCTGTGATTCTCATGCCGCCCATGGTCAGCATGCTCAAGACGATTGCCGAGGCCATCATTCACTTGCTGACCTTGCTCCTTCAGATCTTTGTGCATCAACTGGAAAAGCAAGAAGTGATCACCGAGACGGAGATCGAAACCGATCCTCAGATCCATGGACAATTGCAAGAGATGATGAACCAGATCAACCTGCAGAAGACGGCATTAGAGAATCTCAAAGACGAGCTCATGGTCCAAAAGAAGCCCAACGAACGCAAGAGTCGTGGACCCATCATGGGAGCAGGTCCAGGTACTTCCGCCGGAAGTTCAACAGTGCTGATGACTCTGCCTCCAACCACGATGACCCAGCGCCGGGGAAAAGCTCCATCGGTCGTGTCTCAAGCGGCCAGCTGGGAAGAGATCGAGGAGATCGAGGAGGTGATGATTCAACAAAACATCCAGATGACCCCAGTGAACGAGCCCAACAATCGTGGTGCTCCACCGGTACCCACGATGCCACTTCCAGGCAATCTGACTCTGGAAGAATGGGGGAGCAATGTGATCTCCTTTGGGCGAAAGCACAAAGGGAAGTCCTTCGAGACGGTCATGCGCCAGGACCCCGGGTACTTTCACTGGAGCCTAGCTCGGTACTCGAGCCTGATGCCGGAGCAGCAAGACTTCGTTCGATTTGGACAACTCTGGATGACGAGAGGCGATCTATGAACTCATCACCTGAGGCTCAGCAGTTCCGTGCGGAAGTTCTAGCAGCTCAAAAGGATCTTCAGACCAATGCAACTATCAAGAACCACAGTCCAATTTCCCATCAAATTGAACAATCCATCTACCAATTGGAGGATTCCTTAATCAATCATGTACAACCCAGTAGCGACAACCCTAGAACTTTCCTTTTGGAAATTTATGCTAACAAGAATAGCCCACTTACTGAAGCAGTTCAGAGACTTGGTTACAAAGCTGTGCGTTTTACCAAAGAGGATGGGGATTTGGCCACGTTCTCCGGTCGTCAGAAATTATGGAGTCTGATTGAAAAGCTGCAGCCAGAGCATATATGGATGGCACCCGAATGCGGACCATGGAGTGGCTGGAATCGTCTCAACATGGGTAAGAGCTCATTCATGTTTGATTTGATTTCTCAGAAACAAGAAATGCAAATGCCTCATGTCCACTTGTGTCGAAGAATCTGTGCATATCAAGTTCGCATGGGACGCCATTTCCATTTAGAGCAACCGGCAGGTTCCAGCTTGATTCAGTTGGATGCTTTTGCTTTTGTGCGACAGCATACTGTGGCAGCTCGTTTTGACATGTGCCGTTTTGGTTTGCGCATCCCAAAGACCAATCGATTCCTCAGGAAGAAGAGCCAAGTTCTAACCACATCACGACAGTTGTTTCACGAATTGAATGGTATGTTGTGTGCAAATCAACACTCTCACCAACGTATTGAGGGTAGTATCAGCATCGATGGTCAGAGACAGAGACTGACCAGTTTCTGTGCGACCTATTGTCAGGGTTTTGCCAAGCTGGTGGCCGGAAAACTTTGCAAGCTCCAACACACCATGATAGGCGCATCATGGTTTTTGATGATGAAAATGAAGAAAGACCCAAGAAACGCTTCAGGACAACCGGAAGTGAATCTAGGAAGAGAAAGTCCAGTCCGATTAATCCAAGACCTATTGTTGCCGACGACAAATCAGACACCTTGCCAGTTGGAGAACGTGAGATTTCCGACCATCCGCCAAGGGATCCGAATCCCGATGTTTCCAGGCCAGAAATTCCTCCGCCAGCATGTGCATCGTCCGAACGTTGGCAAACTGTGTTTGAGGAAGCTCAGACCTTTGCACCACGTGTAGGCAACACCCAATGTCCTGCAGATTCAACCGCATGGAGCCGAGCTCAAGCCATTTTAGAAACCTCCATGAAGATCACAGACATGTTTGTATGCAGAGGTACGGAACGTTTTCAGGTACCACTTCAAGCTCCAGCATCCCATCAGTTTCCCTTGCGATATACAGTGTGTTTGCACCGTGAGACTTCGGCCATTCATGATCTTGGTTTAGAAAACTGGCATGAAAGCACTCGAGCTCAACGCATCCGAAAGTGTGTACCATGCAAGCTAATCATAACCATGTTTGGGTGTTCTCCAGAGATTGAATCTGCTCCCGCAAGAGAAGTAGCCGATGATGCTGAGAGGCCAATGATTCCGTCAGAACCGCCTACAGCAGTTCGAGCGTCCGGTAGTCAAGGGTTGCCAGTTGCAGTTCACGAGCGTACCAGCAACATTCCATGTGAAGGTTGGGCACCACCTCCAATACCACTACATGGTCCAAAGTTCAGGTTGTTGAACGCCCAAGAAAAACAGGACCTAGTGAAGTTGCACAAGAACCTGGGGCATCCAGATCCGTTAAGATTAGCCCACCATCTCAAAGAAGCCGGACCCCATGAACATGTGATTGAAGCCGCCAAGGAGTATGTTTGCGATGCATGCGTGGAAACCTCCAAATTTCGACATCAGAGACCAGCCAAACTTCATGATCCAAAAGAGTTCAATGAGTTGTTGGGGATTGATGGTTTTTACTGGACGGGTAGAGGTGGATTTCAAGTCATGGTATTTCACTGCATAGATGAAGCGTCGCTCTTTCACCTAGGACGTAGGTTACAAAACCGTCATCTTGAACATGTGGTGCCTGTCTTCAAGGACATGTGGATGTCTTGGGCCGGTCAACCGACCGGTATCTATTCTGACCCTGCTGGGGCATTGCGTGCTGGACACTGGCTTGATTTTTTGCAACAGCAGAATATAGAGTCACGTTTGTCCACCGAAGCATGGCAGAAGGGACGCATTGAGAGACATGGTCAAATTGTCAAGAACATGTTGGATCGTTTTGACCAAGAGAAGAAAATCGAAGACATCCAGGAGTTTGACCAAGTCCTCCAATCTTGCTTCCAAGCCAAGAATGCCCTAGATCGTCACCAAGGTTTCTCTCCAGAACAAATTGTGTTGGGAAAAGCCACGAAAGTGTCAGCATCCCTTACTTCAGATGAGCATGCATCAGCCCATAGCCTAGCTGACGGTTCCGATCTGGAAAGTGAAATTTCCCGCAGAAACCTTGACATCCGTTCCAGAGCAAGACGCATGTTTGTGCTGGCCGACAATGACTCGGCAATTCGTAGAGCTCTACTTCGCAAGTCACAACCGCACCCAGGAAATTATGAAATAGGCCAACTAGTACTCTATTGGAAAAAGAAGAATACCACAGGAAGACGTGAAATTGGCCGCTGGCATGGGCCTGCAAAAGTAGTGTGTCAAGATGGTTCCACTACAATCTGGGTGGCACATGGTGACCGACTGCTGCGATGTTCCCCGGAGAGCTTGCGACCTGCGTCACTGAGAGAATGGCAGAATACGTCAGAGTCCCTGGACCACCATGTTCAAAGCCTTCAGAATCCTCAGGGTGAACAAAAAGGTATCTTGGAGAACAGACCTCATGTCAATGAAAGCTCAAATCAGGATGAGATGTATACACCTGGTACTCCGATAGACAGTCCTGAAATTCCCATCAGTAGCCAAGCCAGTATTCAGCCCGAGAGTGAACTGTTTCCAGAACCCATCACTTCCAATCTAACCACGCCTGTCATAAGCCCCCATCAAAGTATAACCGATAACACCACCTCAAATAACTTTCCTAACTTTGAATCCGAAAATGCCATTGATCTAGACACCCCCAATGAAGAGCCAATTGATGCAGCCGAAACTGAAAATGTTCTGTCCTGTTACGAAATCAGTGACTTCCTCCATGAGAATCCGATCCATGAATGGAATGTGTTCCAACCTGGCACTGAGTTCCATGATGTATGCCTGGCTGAGGATGGTTTGCCTTTATTAGATGAACCCATGTGTCATCATGATCATCAATGTTTCATGATGGAAGTTCCGATGTCTCGCCAGGATCTTATTCAGTGGTCTCAGTCTTCCCATCCGGAAGAGTTGGCTCAGGTGGCTTCGGCTGGAAAAAGGGCCAGAGCAGAAGTTCAGATCAAAGATCTGACTGCAGCTGAACGAAAACTTTTCGACGCTGCCAAGGAAGCTGAACTATCATGTTGGCTTCAAACAAGTGCCCTGAAACCAATGCTCCGTAAGCACTTGAATCCGGATCAAATTCTCAGGTCTAGGTGGGTCCTGACATGGAAGAACGTATGTAATGATGATGAACAAACCAATGCCAGAAAAGCCAAAGCCAGATTAGTTGTTCTGGGTTATCAGGACCCCAGATTGACTGAGGTGAATCGTGATGCGCCAACTTTAACTCGAGAGGGCAGACATACCATACTTCAGCTCATTGCGTCGCAACAGTGGGTCCTCTCCTCTTTTGACATCAAGACGGCCTTCCTACGTGGAAAGGCGGACAGTGAAAATCCACTGGCAATGGAACCACCAAAAGAACTACGAGAGCGTATGCAATTGCCAGATGATCAGGTATGTGCTTTGATTGGAAATGCGTATGGTAGGGTAGATGCACCGCTTTTATTTTACAAAGAGCTCTCCAGTCAACTGCAAGCTTTGGGTTTCAAGATGCATCCGTTAGAACCCTGCGTGTACTATCTGGAATCTTGGAAGAATGGACAAAGAATTTTGCATGGGGCTCTAGGTACTCATGTGGATGATGGCATATGTGGGGGTGACTCATGGTTTCATTCACGTTTAGAATTGCTTCGTCAGAAATTACCTTTCGGATCCTACAAGCAAAGAAAATTCGTGTTTACTGGAATCCAACTTGAACAATTGCCAGACTTCAGTATCAGAGCAAACCAAACAGAATATATCAAGGCGATCCCACACCTTGAGATTGGCAAACACAGACGAAACTTGTTGCAAGATCCTATTTCCGAAAAAGAGATGTCTAACTTGAGAGGCCTCATTGGCAGTTTGCAATACGCCACCACCAACACCAGACCTGACGTGGCCGCAAAGCTTGGAGAAATTCAAGTTCAGTTGTCAAGACCCACAGTCTCGACACTGACGGAAGCGAATAAGGTTTTGCGTGAGGCCCAGCAGACATGTGACGTGGGACTGTGTTTCAGATCCATTTCTCCCCAAAAACTCACACATGTTGTGTTCGGAGACGCGTCATTTGCCAGTCCAAAACAGTTAGCATCTTTTCAAGGAACCTTGGTATTTGCCACAACACCGGATCTCCAAGATAACAAGAGGGCTCCCATTAGTCCTTTATCATGGTCATCCAAGAAAATCTCCAGGGTAGTAAGATCAACATTGTCAGCTGAAGCTTTCTCCATGTCACGTAGTGTAGACAAGATGGGATGGTGCCGCTTGCTGTGGGGCACATTGATCATTCCTGAGTTCCAATGGAGAAGTCCGCCTGATGCATTTCGTCAGATGTATGCTGCAGTAGTTGTTACAGATTGCAAGTCCCTATATGACCTGGTAAGCCGCCGAGCGATGCCGTCATGCGAAGAGTATCGCACAACATTAGAAGTCCTTCTTATTAAGGAAAGGTGCATGGAACATTGTTTCTTCAGGTGGATACCGACTTCACTGCAACTGGCCGATCCTTTAACCAAGAATATGGACTCATCGCTTCTACGTGTGGTATTGGAACAAGGGGCCTTTCAACTGTTTGATGAAGCAGCCAGTCTTCAAACAAATGCACACAGGAAACAGGCGCTGCAATGGTTGAAGGAATCACATCAAAAATAAAGTTTTGGGAGTGTGATTTCTGGTACAACTATGCCTTGATGTGATGTTTCCACCTCCTGTCAGCTTGTGGTGAGATAACCATTTGCACCGCTGGGTACCTTTGTGGTTCAGGCGATTCGAGGAGGGTAGGGCTGTGGATCTAGGTCGTTGGACGACCATGGAGCCTTGAGTGTGTCCAAAAGGGCGCTGCGTGATTTGGTGGTGCAGGGCATCCACTATCCTTATTTTCATTTGGCGGGGCCATTTCAACATTTGGATTCATTTGGAACTGACAGGGTCAGCTTTTCTGTTTTGGTGAATTCCTCCGCTACCAGCTGTGTCATTCACAGTACGTATATATATATACACATATATATACACATAATATCATGTCCACATATATAGTATATTATATTCATTGTGTAATATACCAGTGAACCAATCAAGTGCTGTCCACCACAATGATTTCACCAAATGGCCATTATATTTATCTGCACCATTGTGAACGTATGGCTTGGGCCGAATGATCTATATCATCTCCCACAGGCTGTCCAGGTACTCGCAGGTTCGCAACAGAATCTCCCTTTTTGTCCTTCTGCCGGTAGTCTCTGCAACGTGTACAGTGAGACGGTTTCAACTACGCTGAGCCGCTCAGCTGAGCATTTTCGCAGCCACCGCTCATGCCACCTGCTCACCCTCTTCCGCTTCCTCTGGTGGTGCCTCGCCACCTGCCCAAGGATATGAAATGATGTGACTCCGAACAGGGGCAGAAGATGTGAAACTGGAGACTTTCCCAACCGGTTGCTGCTTCACCCGAGCTGGGGATATGGGTTCAAAGCTGGTGTAGACACGTTCTGTGGCAATAATGGTAATCTGTAAAACATTGAGTTGGAACTGAGGCTAGAAACAGGTAATCTGAGGATGTCACTTCCTCTAAGACGACTTTGAAACATTTTTGAAGCGTTCAGCATCTGGGAAACAGAATCGAGCTGTTTTTGTTGGTAAAAACCCGACTATTGATTGAAACCCAACCAAAGTTTTTGAAATCAGACTGTTGCTGGTTTCACTCCCATTGTTGGTGGTATTGCCACTATTGTGTGTGTGTGTGTGTTCAATCCTAGTCTTGTTACTACTGCACTTGAACCCCAAAAACAACTCGTTTGGTACACCTCCAGCATCCCAAAATCATCCTTGTTCATTCTAATCTCCTCAATATGATTGCTTTCAAAGCCTGCCCAGGAAAAAAAAAACGGTGTGTTCTAGTTGGTGGTTTCAATCCAAGCCAAATAAATGTATGTATGTATCTATGTATTTGTGCATCTATTTATCCATGCATCTATGCATTAAGTATATGTATCTATGCATCTATGTATCTATGCATCTTTGTATCTATGCATCTATGTATCTATGTATAAGTGTATCTCATCTATGTATCGATTCATCTATGTATTTTTGCACCCATGCATCTATGTATCGATGCATCTGTGTATCTATGCACCTACGTATCTATGCACCTATGTATCTATGTATCTATGTATCTATGCATCTCTGCATCTATGTATATACGTATCTTTGCATCTCTGCATCTATGTATCTATATATGTATCTATGTTTCTATGTATGTTTGTAGCTACGTATGTTTGTACGTTTGTATCTACTTATGTTTGTACGTTT
The DNA here is from genome assembly GCA_947184155.2 of Cladocopium goreaui. Classification (NCBI taxonomy): domain Eukaryota; class Dinophyceae; order Suessiales; family Symbiodiniaceae; genus Cladocopium; species Cladocopium goreaui. The sequence goes on along the minus strand of CAMXCT020000202.1, from coordinate 551,957 downwards.
GTATCTATGTATGTTTGTATGATTTTTTTTGTATGTTGGTATGCTGGTATGCTTTCGGCCCCTCGCCTTCTTCAAAAGTTTCCTCCAAGCCTTCCTCGCCTTCGACGCCTTCAGTTTTCTCTGGTGCGGCTCCACCTGCACCGTGGAAAGTTGTAATCCAAGCCCTTGGGTTTTAGATCTAAAAGTCGAAAAAGGGCTCATCTCTCAGGTCTGACTAGAGAAAACTAGATCAAAAATGCTGACTAGAGCAGAAGTGCTAAATGATATAGACATGTTGGTGTAGGAGTTGTTAAGTCCAAGGGATGCACTTGTTCATGGGGGCCAAATGTCCATGCCAAGCCTACAAGAAGCCAAAAAAGGGTGCCGGGACACAGGTTGGTCCAAGTAGATAGATAGATAGATAGATAGATAGTTAGATAGAAAGATAGATAGATAGGTAGATAGATAGATAGATAGATGGATAGATAGGTAGATAGATAGATAGATAGATAGGTAGATAGATAGATAGATAGATAGGTAGATAGGTAGATAGGTAGATAGGTAGATAGGTAGATAGATAGATAGATAGAGAGAGAGAGAGAGATAGATAGAGAGAGAGATAGATAGATAGATAGATAGATGGATAGATAGATAGATAGATAGATAAGTATATATATATACATGTATAGATAGACAGACAGACAGATAGATAGACAGACAGATAGATAGATAGATGGATAGATAGATAGATAGATAGGTAGATAGATAGATAGATAGATATTCATATCATGTATATATATATAGTTTGATATTCCTATTTATATATATGCTAATGCATTAATGGTCAAAAACTCCTTGTTCATCCTGTTCTCATTCAAATCACCAAATGTCGGGGTATCCCTCAATTTTAACGCCCTGCGCCTCGTCCTGACTGCGGAGAGACTTTCTGCATCAGGATCACCATCACGGCCTCACGGTGCGGATGTTTTCCAAACTCAAAGATGTCATCAACCGATATCATCGAAAATTGAAATATCCTCTGTCATCGTTTGTCATTATTACAGTATCATTTCTAGATGATTTATAAGGATTTACCGTTCACCTATGGAAAAAAAAAAACTGCCATTGCTTGTGCCATGATCAACTTGCATGGGATGGGTTCACATGGTGTTCCCATCTTGCAACAAAGCACAGTTACCAAAAGGTCCCCGTGAAATGCACCATTCGCCCCAAAGATATTGAATGGTCAACTCTGATATCAACAATGTCTGTTGAATCTGCTACTGTAATTACAGTAGAATTTGGGTCTTTTTGGCCATGTCTCAATCTATCTATGCGTCTTTGCAAAGCCAGGACGAGGTTTGATCTAGCAAAAGGTTGAAAGTAGAAATACAGTGCATGGCTATGTCCAGAAATGCAGAGAGCCATTCAAAGGAGATCCTAAAGGCATGTTGAAAAATTGTCCATGGCATTTGTGTCTTTGTGTTTTAACTCTGAACTCCAAGCTCGTCCTTCAAAACATTACTTCAAACATGTGAACGTAACGCAAGACCAAGTGACAACAGTGACAGCCACGCACAAAACACCGGCAAGGTTGAGCTGTCCTCGGAAGGTCACGGTCCGCTGGTTCCACGGCGCAGAACAGTGCTACGACTGCTACGACTAGTGGGAACCCGTTTATCAGCCATGATAGCTATGGTGGTATCACCTCCCAATGGTATGTAATCCAAGTCTCATCCCGTTATTCCCATGAATATCATGTCAAATCCCTACGTTTTGACCATGAAAGCATGGCACATATGCAGGTTTCCTAAAATGTGGGATCCCCAAAATGAAAGGTTTATAATGGAAAATCCTGTTTAAATGAATGGATTTAGTGGTACCCTCATTTTAGGAAACCTGCATATCATGTTCGGTCATTTTTCTCAGCTGAGTGGCCCATAGTAGCCAGGCCGGCCACGTCGGCTTCGAGCCCTTCGGGACCTTCGGCGCCCACATCGCCCTGCTCGCCCACGGCTCCTTCCTCACCTTCCAATGCATTGGTTTGTTGGGAAAATCTTGCCCAGTGATAAGCTAACATCACTATTGAATATTGAAAATCAATGAAAATCACCATGTTTAAAGGTAGATCATCTATCAATGGGCCATTTTTCATAGCTATTTTATGTTAGTTTACTGGAGGGTAACCGGAAACAAATCCAAGGATCCAGTGTAAACACGCTTGGAATTTGGGCTGAGACTGGTTTTTGTTTGCAGCCCCAAAATAGATAGGGAAAAAGTTGGACGCCTGGAAATAAAGGCGAAAACATCATACAGATATAGCTAACCCCCCCAGAACCGATTAAAACAACATCTCCACTGATATTTACAATAAAAACCACACTTTTTTGGTCGATTACTTTGCAACAAGTTTTCCTGATATATACATATGCGCATGACCCTCTTCATAATCTACTTTTGATGGTATATTAACATGTATGTGTTATAGTAACATAGTTCGTGTAGGTCAAATGTAAGTATTGCAGGAACATGATACCTATAGGTCATCACACGCGACTCGCAATGAAACCTTCACAATTACCGGGGAAGGGATATAAAGAAGGACATGCTTGCTATGGAAAGGCAGATGACCGACAGAAGTAAGAGTTAGTTGTTTGGTATGGAATCATTGGGTCTGCAGATGTCTTGAGTGAGAAATACCGAAAGAAGCGAGACGTGGTTGTTTGGCATTGAGTACACAGATGTTTTGAATGAACTATTGCTTGCTAGAGTGGAGAACTGATGCGAACATGGTGGACATGGCGGCAAACAAGCACAGTGATTTATTTTGATCCATGTTCCTTCAGAGGTCTAGGCACGCAGGTCTGCCAGCATTGTGGCCGTTGCATTCCACAAATTGGCACCTTTATGCCAATATGTCCACTATGCCATTCTAAAGGATGGGGGGGTCCCACCAAGAGTTTCCAAATATTGTTTTTTGTTTTTTTTTGGTTTTCTCGATGTTTTTGGGTTTTCTGGCCAAAAATGCAAAATTTTTTGTGAAAACAAAAAAAACAATATTCCAGAGGTCTTGGGGATGGGGGGGTCCCACCAAGAGTTTCCAAATATTTTTTTTTTTTGTTTTTTTTGGTTTTCTCAATGTTTTTTGGTTTCTCTCCATGGGCTCCTCCCCAAAGAGACTCAAAGTATTTTTTATGTTATCATTACATGGAGGTTTATACTGATTTTTTCTGTTTATGGTATTAAGTGGTGGACAGACAACTTGGAGAGCAGACAAGTTGAAAGGGTGTTAACCAAGTTTAAAGGATGTGAGCCAAGTTGCAGGAAGGTACAGAAAGTTGCTGCTTTGGTCGGTTCTGGGGGGGGGGTGACCGTATATATATATATATATATATATATGTATATATATATATAATATATATATATATGTATTTAGTATGTATTTAGTATGTATTTAGTATGTATTTAGTATGTATTTAGTATGTATTTAGTATGTATTTAGTATGTATTTAGTATGTATTTAGTATGTATTTAGTATGTATTTAGTATGTATTTAGTATGTATTTAGTATGTATTTAGTATGTATATATATATATATAAGGTGTGTGTGTGTGTATATATATATATAAGATGTATATATATATAATGTATATATATATATATGTATATAAGATGTAAATATATATATATATACACAAAATGTATATAATATATATGTATGTATATATATATATGTATGTTCTATTTTTTGGGAGTTCTTATAGATGTTTCTACAGCTGTGGCTCAGCATAATATGAGCCCCGGATGAATGTTTGCCCCAGTTGATTAATTGGAAGGTGCCCCCCAAATAGTGACAATCTGCTACTGAAATAGTAACACCCAATTCTCCATGGTTGACATTAGTTCATATGTTTTTGAGGTGTCCTATTTGTTGCTGTTCTACTTTCTGCTCCTTCCAATTTATAAGAGACCCACTAATGTTAGTACATAAATAGCAATCATCCCAATTTTACCTGAAAATGAGTCATATATCAAAAAAGTGGCGATTTATTGTTGCTTCAATAACATTGATAGATAATCCTCATTAAATCCCGAAGAAATCGCCAAGAATTCGCGCCTTCATCGCCTTTCGCGCCCGCGGCTCCCTTGGGGCCCGCAGAACCCTGCTTCCCCTTGTCGCCTGACCAAACCCGCTTGGGACATCGAAAGATAGAACCATGAAGAAATATGCATTATCCATATATCAATAAATAACATAATATAATATAATATAATAGAATATAGAATACAATATAATATATAATATAATATAATATAATATAATATAGAATACAATATAATATATAATATAATATATAATATAATATATTATATTATATAATATAATATAATAATATATAATATAATATAATATAATATATAATATAATATAATATAATACAATATGTAATAAAATATAATATCATATCATATAATATAATATAATTTCATACAATATATTATAATATAAAATAATATAATATATAATATAATAATATAATATAGTATAATATAATATAGTATAATATAATTTTTTTTAAAAAAAAAAAAAAACAAAACATATCATAACATGATATAATATAATACTATATAATATAACAAAATATAACAAAATATAATATCATAAAACATAATATAGTATAATATAACATAATATGATAATTATATTATATTGTATTATGTTATATGATGTTATATTATATCATATTATTTCATATTATATTATGTTATATTATATTATGTTATATTATATGCTGTTTTATTATATTATATTATATACGTAATTATATATACAGTATAGCATAAGTCTGTATAGTTGAAAACCAGTTTAATGACGTAACCAATTTGTGCTTGGTTTTGACTCAAAGAGCGTCTACCTCAACTTAAAGCATGCATACCAGTCTCTGTGTGTACTGGGTGTGCAAAGCCTTAGTTGATCTTAGTTACATAACCACATCATATGCGTTTTACAGAACGAATCCTTGCGGCTATCAGTCTGGAAGGCTGTCTGGAAACTTAATACATCCAATGGTGGGGTGAACAAATACCGCTAGCCACAGCTAGTGTTCGGCTCTGCCTTTTCCTCCAGTAACACCTGCTGGTCCCACTTTTCCAGCAGGATGGCAGATTGCCGATGTGTAGTCCACACCTGCGATGTGAAACTGTGCAATATTCAATTCATCGCTGCACCGCCCAATTCACCCGACACAGGCTTTCAACTCAGGAAGTTGAGCACAGCGATCGGACCTTCCTCTGGTTCTTCTAGTTCACCAGAATATTTCTTCTTGGTTGGCGCGGTGCTTGTCTCAAGAACTGCTACAAAAAATGAGGCACACACGCAAATTCACTTCACCACCAGCCCAAAAGTACAATGATGTCCACAGCCAAGACGGCATGCAGCACAGGCTAGAAGAGGGTCATGAATTAATAGTTCACAATGTTTACTCTGACTGATCCTATATTATATTATATTATATTATATTGTATTATATCATATTATATTATATTATATTATATTATATATATATTAATATACCCAAAGAGTTTGAGGCCAATAACTCCAGCAGTTCAAGCGAGGAAATGGTTTCTGGATCACAGGTTGGAAATTACACCAGTAAATCCCAGCAACTGACACTGCAAAAAAATGCACAAAAAGTCAGTCCTTCGAGATTCCTACTACAAAGACCAAAAAGGCTGGAAAAACAAGCCAAGCAACGTAGGAGATGCACGTCAGCTTACCGTCCTTCTTTTGGAGTACGACTTGTTCACATTGCGCGGACTGCCACATTGAAAAGTGCGCAAGCTGATCAACAGGTTCGCGGGTGAAATCTTTTCCAGCGGTGCTGGGTTTCTTGAGACAAAACCATGTCTAACCATGTCTAGTTGATAATCCAGGCCTTCTCCACCTCTACCGTTGCGATGTTGATTGAACGGCCCTTTCCAGGGAATTCGATCCAAACGAAGTTCCCGTTCTTCCCACCACAATCCACAATGTAGGGTCCAGCCTGAGAGGAATTCACCAGCTGATTTTCTCATACTTCATTTAAAAAAAAAAAGTGGTGCGATTAAGTGTAAAATCTGCCGGCATACAAAGTTTGTGGCTGCTGTTCAAAAGCGAATGCCATTCTCAGAGATCAGAAAATTTGGAGTTCAACAAGATTTAGCCATAGACATGTTCGACACCTGAACAACCTGGGTGTGATTGAAAATGGTGTACACCCCCCAATGATTGATTTTAATGAAGAAATTTATGACAATCCTTCTGGGGGGATTAGGGGTACCCATGGGTACCCTATTTTGACAGAAAATCACAGCTCATAGCTCACCGATGCTCAAAATCTCCCTATAAATCAGTTTTAAGGTCCAGACCAGCTTGGCAGTGGTCAGTTTGCCACAAAAGACACCAGCTTTGGCGCAGCCTTCAGGGTGCACGAAATCACCAAATATTTACCAAGTCCAACAAAGGGAATGTCATATCGCAAAAAGCCATGGAAATAAATGAGGATATTCAAAACCCATGGAAAACCCATGGAAATATCATATCATTGCAAATAAATAAACATAAATCATATTCAAATGAAGGACCAGACAACCCCACATGTTGCTATCGACCGCTGAGTGGTGAGTTAGGATGAATGCAGCGGATGACGGTTGGATGGAGCAGAACGCAAGATCAAAGTATATAGATAGATATGGAGACAGATAGGTGTACCGACAGATCGTTAGATCGGTTGCTTGATTGGTTAATTGGTTGATTGATTCATTCATTCATTCATCAATTCATTCATCAATTCATTCATTCATTGATTGGTTGGTTGGTTGATTGGTTGATTCATTGATTGGTTCATTGGTTCATTGGTTCATCGGTTGATTGATTGGGAGAAAGGGAAGATAGAAAGATAGACAGGTTGACTGATGGGTTGGTTGATTGATACACATATAGATTGATTGATTGATGGACAGCTAGGTTGATTGACTGATTGAGGGATAGGATAGGATAGGATAGGATAGGAAAGGATCGGATAGGATAGGAAAGGAAAATTCAGAAAATGAAATTGGTTTCAAACTCGCTCGAACTGGTTCAGGCTGGGTTCAGACTGGTTCAGACTGGATTTACACTTAGGACTGGTTCAGGCTCTGTTCAGGAGGCGGCTTTGCGGAGCTCCAAAGGCCTTGGAAGGGTGATACAAGGCATGTCGTGATGGCAAAGACAACTTGCCACTAAGGGCTGTCCTCTTTGGTAATCTTTACCTCGGGTTTATGCAGACCGGTTCAGGACTCAAACTGGTTCATCCCAAATCTGAACCTATCTGAACCCAATTTTCAACGACTCCTGAACCGCAGCAGCAAGGTGGTGTGGAAAGGCACGAAGCGCCCCGTATCGTTGCATCCAAAAGCAGAAGGGGGTGGAAGCCAAACCAGGCCAGTCTACAGAGGCAGGAACCGCCGCACCTGCCACGCCAAACAAGTGTGTTGGCCAAAGCGGCCAAGCCGAACGCGAGGCCCCAGCGAGCCAGCCAAAGGGTGGAAGGCACCTGCCACGCCAAACAGCCGCAGCGTCCAAAGCAGCCAGGCGCCCTAAAGCCACTGTCAGCTACAGCAAGCTAGTCTGAAGAGGCATGAGGTGTGAGTCCCGGCGCCGGGACAGGTTGGAACAGACCAGTTGATACAAAGAAGCTGATAAAGAGACGAGAGGAGTTGATGAAGACAAAAGGAGACAAACACTTTCGACAAATATACGGTAGCTACATTTAATTTTAAAATATACGGACAGGTATTTTAGACTACCTCTGGGGATCTCTGGGAAGGTTTTCCTTGGCCCGCCCAGCCATTTAAACATACGGAATCCAATTCATTTAAGCATACGGTAATTCCATTCAAATTTACGAACTGGTATTTTATACTACCTCCTGGGCCTCGCGGTCTGGCCCGCCCTCAACATATCTAAAATATTCTAAAATTATTAATGTTTGCATGTCGTTACCGTAAGTTGATACAAACAATGAATAGAGATGGGTTTGACGGAGATAAGTTGATAGAGATCAATTTGGATAGAGCTGAGTTGATAGAGACAGGTTGGCAGAGATGAGTTGATAGAGAGAAGTTGAGAGAGGAGGGAGGACAGCAGGAGGACGGAGGAGGCGAGAAAGCGCAGCACAAAAAAACAAGAACCCACAAACCCCGCGGCGCGTGATGTAGGGAAAAATAACTCTCTTGCGCCTTCTTCAGTGCACTCTTTGGTGCTCACACCAACCATCATTGGCTTCTCTTTCGTTGGCAGAAACTTGGTTCGGTCTGTGCCCGGATAGATGGAGATCTTCCCAACGCTGTTGGCCTCGCGTTGAAAGGGGCTATGCAAACAGAAGTGGCCCTTGACAAGAAATGCTTCAGAGGCTGCACCCTTGCTGCATTCCGGGTGATGGATTCTACCAAGGTTACTCTCTGGTAATGACTAACAATTTGGGAACTGGAGACCCACATGTTCAATAGGTAAATGATCTATCAATGAACCATCTATAGCAGTGTAGTGTAGTGTAGTGTAGTGTAGTGAAGTGAAGTGTAGTGTAGGGTAGTGTAGGGTAGTGTAGTGTAACGTAGTGTAACGTAGTGTAACGTAGTGTAACGTAGTGTAACGTAGTGTAACGTAGTGTAACGTAGTGTAACGTAGTGTAACGTAGTGTAACGTAGTGTAACGTAGTGTAACGTAGTGTAACGTAGTGTAACGTGTAACGTAGTGTAACGTAGTGTAACGTAGTGCTAGTTGTAGTTGCAGCTGCAGTTGCAGTAGTAGTTGTAGCGTAATGTAATGTAATTAGTGTAGCGTAGTGTTGCGTAATGTAGCGTAGCTGTAGTTGTATTTGTAGTTGTGTGTTTTTAACCTTCACGATTTGCTCACTTTTGGCAGAGTGCAGAATCCCTTGCGCCTGCCACACAAAGCGACGCTTCAACGTCCAAAAGTGGCGCGAACATGTAATGTTTTTAGCACTCTGTCTTCGAAATGCGCTTCGCGCCACATTGGCGTGCACTTTTTCGACGTCTGAACTTCCAAAAGTGCTCCGAGAGGTTGCTGTTTGGAGCATCATATCTGCAGGTTCGCTTATATGACTTTACGTGACACGTGCAGCACTTCGTACCCTGGGCGCTGCTTCGCGCCACAGCCGCGTGCACTTTTTCGACAACTCAACTTGCAAAAAGCGCTCCGGCGTTGAAATATGTTGAAAGGCCACTTTGACATGTGCTTCGCGCCACATCTGCGTGCGCTTTTTGAGCAACACAGCTTCCAAAAGCGTCCCTTTTTGAGCAACACAGCTTTCAAAAGCGTCCCGAACGTGAGGTGCTTTTCACATTTTGGCTTCGAAATGTGCATCGCGCTACAGCCGCGTGCACTTTCTGAGCCATGCAACTTCCAAGAGTGCTCCGAACATGAGGTGCTTTTAACCTTTTGGCTTCGAATGACTTCGAAATGTTCTTCGCGCCACAGCCGCGGCGCTTTTTCAACATCTAAACGTCCAAAAGTGCTCCGGCGTTGAGGTACTTTCAACATTTTAACTTCGAAATGCGCTTCGCGCCACAGCCGCGTGCAATTTTTGATCTCTCATCCCGCCATATAGCTCCGCACCTGCCGCTTTAGCGAGCCTACTTTTCGACCCTCCGAAGCCCCAAAACATTGGAAAGACATGGGAAAACACTTTCGAGCACTTTGATCTTCTTTCTACTCGCTCTCTCTTTTCCAACTCTTCCCACAACATCCCACAACTGTTGCTGCATCTGTCCATAAGTCGGAAGTTTGACTTCTAATCCCCCCCCCTTTAAGGGGGTGGGGGGGTTAGCACTGAAACATTTCACTTTTGGAGGGGGTTACCCCTCCTCCCCACCCAGAAATACTTCAGCTAGAGAAATGTCTGGTTTATATACAGTAGAATAAGGCAATGGAAAATCTTAGCGCTGTCAATTGTGCATCAGCGGGCACCGGTGGATGTGGTCAGGTGCGTGCAAAGCAGCTGAAGCGTCATTTCCATGTTTTTTTCTCTCCCCAAGCTTTGCTTGAGAATTTTTTGAAGGGTAGAGGTGCAAAACCATGGTATTTTACAGCTCTAGAAGCCCCCCGCAGAAATTCCATTGCAGCAGTAGGATTCCGTTTCTGAGAATCTTCAAAGACCAGGGCTAAAGTCTTACATCCGGAGGACCCCCCCCACCTCTTTTGGAAGCCCAAAAAACACGTGGAGGGGGGTGGATATTTCACGTGGTTGGGTGAAATATTTCTCAGAAATTTCTTGCCTTACCCCCCCCCTCGGCAAATATTCCAGGGTTAAAAGGGGGGGGTAAGGCAAACTGTTAGCCATTGCCGGGGGTTACATCAATTTGCTGCTAAGTCGCAGCTGCATCATCCGCCAGTTTGATCTGCAGCCAGGGGTTGTCGCCAGCCTATCACTACTGACAAAGGTTGGATTTTCCATGCTGAATGAGTCAGGTGAAACTTGGTCAAGCTATGTGAAAATCATTTTTTTGCAGCTTTTATGCTCCAAAGTCTCCCCGGTCCTGCGAGATTGCGGTAGTATCTGCCCTGGCATCACTGTGGCATGCGAACGCTGGGCTCTCGAGTCGAGCAAACAATATATATATAATTATATATATATATAATTATATATATATAATTATATATATAATTATATATATATAGTTTCAAAGAGCGGAAGAATCCCAAATGTCACTACACGAAGACAGAGATCAAAGAACCGGGGCTGATGCACTAAATTTGTAGCCCCGTCTAATGAGATCTGATGCGCCTTCCCGCAATTTTCATTTATCGGTTTGACATGGTTTGACAGTGTTTCAAATGTTTCAGCACAAGCGAAGCAGTATCGTCGCATATCGTCGCATCCGGCCTGCCATCGAGCACCATTGACGCCTTCTGGTCAGCATCCTATGGCAACTCAAACGTGAAGGGTCATCGAGGCATCGAGGGTCGTCAAAATATGTCAAAATTGGGTCGGTATCTGCTTCGGTATCCCAAGACTGGTTGATTGGTTGTGTATCAAAATGTGCGAGTTCCTAGGACAGAAATTTTCACCGGCCCATAGCCATACCTTGTACCGCTCTGAAATGAGAAAGGCATAGAAAGGCTACCACGGAGAAGAACAAAGAATGTGCTAGTAAGCAAGACTTTAGGCATGTATTTCCCAAGTTGCAGAATGATCCAGATTTGCGAAACGATAGTGGCTTAAGACACCTCAGGAATAGATCCCAGATTCCATCGGGCCGTTTCTTGAAACGACTGTCCCTTTGCCTCTGCTTCTGGCATCATTTTGGCTACGGCATCGCTTCGAGAAAGGATTGCATCCTGTCAGTCGCATCTTTTCTTTAGAGAGTGGCACTCGGGCACTAGCTCCGATCGTAGCATATCGCTGGAACATCAACCATGAACATCAACCATGACCCTTCTCACCTCCCAGACCTCAACTTCAGCAATAATGAGTCTCTTGTTTCCTGCACAAGGCGCCACGCAGACTACCTGGACTACCTGGACCTGGACTACCTGGACTAGCTGTGGCTGGCGATTGACATGTGAGGTCAATGATGTGTACAAATGTCAGTGAAGAGTTTCTCAAAAGTGTTCAAACACAAAACTTCCACTGCATCTCAAACTTTACTGGCTTTCAAACATCTGCCCTTGCACCAAGCCTTTGTGTCTGATCACCAGAAATTGTCCAGCGTTCCCATCGCAGTTCACGAAGTTGCTGTTTTCATCGAGTGTTCCACCTCATAAATGGACACTGATCATGGCATTCAAAAAAAAAACCTCGGGCCGGGTAATCAGCGATACATGGCTGGGAAATCCTGGAACTAAATGAAGGTCATGGGAAATTCATGCATAAATGGGCGACTTTCTATTACCATTGAGTACCAGAGAGGGTAAGTGACTGTGATAGAAACATATAGAAACCATATTGGATCACAGTGGAAGCAAATTGCAGCTCAACTATCTCAGGGTCATTCTGAATAGCGCATGGGTTCACTTGGCAATTCCTGAGTGCTCCGCAAGTTTTGCCCAAATTGCAAGCCTCATTCGATTCGTGACCTCAGTTGAGGCTTCACGGGGCGATGTTGAATCCCACCAGTCACCATCAAAGAATTCAGACATGTTGAAACAATTTTCGGCATCCGGAGTTGATCATGACAAAAGTGGCAGCGCATGGGGTTGGGGTTGGGCATAGTGACTTTCACGTTAGGCACATATCACTTTTGCTACGCTGTGTCACTTTCTGCTCCACTTGCAATACTTGCACATATCCAAATATGGAGAAGAAAACAATGCTGATCATGTGATGTGTAGTTAAAACATGTTAAAAGGTAGAATATTGCATCACTAAATAGCACGAAATCGCAGTGAAACACAAATCCCTGTCAAAGAAAATAGACCCCGTGTTGCGAAATGCAGAAATTGAGATGACGTGTAGGCAAGACAGTCAAATGTTTGAAACCCAGGCAGATTCTGGCCTGATTTGGCGAGATCCAAAGATGAGGCCGAGTTGCCCTAGTTTTAGAACCCGTTGAACATTGAATGTTCAATAATGAAGATGATGAATAAGTTTACCACGGAAGGTTTCAGAACTTCAACTGACTGTCATTAGACCAAAAACAATGTGCTCTTGACCCACTGTTCAACCGGAACGTTCCATGCCAATTTTGGGTTTATATACTTATAATTTCAATCTTATAATATGTCATAATATGTCATGATATGTTGGTGTTTTTCTACCTTGTCTCTTTTTTGGGTAGACAACGGCTCCAAAAATCTCCAAAAATCGTCCCTTTCTCCATATCCAAACCAATTCCCATGGCCTTTGATTTGGTTTGCTAACTTCTCAAGCAAGACCATTTCCCCGTTGTTCTCCAGGTCCATTTGGTCCTTGGCTCGGCATGGCTCGGCCGCCACCGTTTTCGGCCATGGGATTTTTTGTGGAATTGCAACGGTAAATCCAAGGATTTATGGGTGCCATGGTGACTTGATATGAATTAAATTGGAAAAGATATGAAAAATGTTGAAATGAAATGAACATAGTACTTCGCCCATGAAAAAATAAATAAAGCATATGAAAATGAAATGGCAAGTTCTCATATTCTTCAATCCCACCCCACACAAACCCAAATCATCTCTTCATTTACAACGAGGCACCACCGAAGTCCTTTCAGCCAACTCGCCTCGTTGTGACATTGTGGAGTGTTGGAGTTTTTCTCAAAAGGATGGAACTGCAAAATGGAATGTCTCAGACCGGGGCAAAGAACGTGTGTACTTCTAAACGTGCAGAATGCCTCTTGAAGTTGCAATAAAATGCGGAGCACATTTCGTCAAATTATTGTAGCTCAGCCCCATCCCTGGCCTGTTTCGTCCTCGTCATGTTCGTCCTCGTCATTGTTGCCATTGCCGTTGTTGCCATTGTCGTCATTGCCATTTTCGTCATTGCCATTGTCATTGTCGCCATTGCCGTTGTTGCCATTGTCGTCATCGCTATTCTCGTTGTCGCCACTGTCGTCGTTGCTATTGCCATTGTTGTTGGTCTTGTTGCTGGTCTTGTTGGTCTGAGTCTGAGTCGGGTTGGTCTGAGTCTGAGTCGGGTTTATACAAGGCTCGTCTCGCAAGCCAACTTCACATCCAACGCAATTGGTCGCGGAAATCCAGACTTCTCCAACTTTTCTGTCTGTGCCAAGATCGACCTGTCTGACAACAAGGGATCCTTAAAGCTTTCTGCTCAAATCTAATAGAAAGCATCAGAAAGCTGCATTTTGCCTCCAAGTTCTTGCTCCAACCACATTATTTGAAAACCGGATGCATCCCGCCTGCCACCACGGTTCGTTTTGCTGCTTGCTGACAAATTCTGTGCTGCCATCACCATCCAGAGCATTCTTTGGCATCAATTTCATCGATCTAGCCCCTGAGGACCTGGTTCCTTGCAGCCCGTCGCAAGCAGCTAGTGACATGGCAAAAACCCATAAATAAATGGGTTTCTCTGAAATTACACCACCGTAGACCCCAAACAGTGGGACACAGCATCCAACACAGGCACACATATGTGGGGAGACAATGGGAGACAAGGGGAGACAAGGGGAGACAAGACCTCGGGAAGGCGGAAACACCAGCCAACACCAAGGCGGACACCTTAAGAAAGCATTAAGAACCCCTAACAGTACACTGTTTGGGGAAATATGGTACCCGTAAATCCGTTGATCATCATGTTCCCATTAAAATAGCTATTTGGAGGGGTATATCTCATTTTAAGACACACCATGACACAGCTTTGAGTGTGTTTCGTGTCATACAAGGCTTCCACGATCAAGCGGCCTCCATCTTTTGCCAGGTTGACTCTGGCGACGCAAGCTTCGGTGCACTTCTCAATGTTGGCGTTGTGTGGTGCCCCGAAGCCGTGCCCCGTTCCGGGAGTGGCCTTCAATTTTTTGCCGTGCAGGACAACGCACCTCGAAGGCTCGGAGTATCTCGGAGTATCTGGTGTTACACCTGGCGATCATCCCGTATTACAGAGGAGTTTCCCATTGAATATGGGGGGTCCGATCTTTGATTACAGGTGAACATCTCACCATCTGATAATGTCACTTAAACCATCAACAATAGGGATTTAAGCAGTCATTTACTGGGAGACATGTTCATAATCGATGTACATATCGATACATGATATTAATCAATATTATATATGTGGTCCCATATATATATATTATAGACATAATTATATATATATGTATATATATATAACTAACCAACATTGACCAACAACGTGATACATGGGTTTTAATCAAACTGATAGAAATAGGCGTATTTTTCCGTGGCGAAATGTTCAGAAGGGGATGACCCACTGGTTATGGTCGTGGTGCCGATCATCCCTTGGAGGTCTTTGTAACAGCACGTTCACAATCGTTCACATGGGGATGGGTCAAAACCCTGGTACCTAGTGAACCCCAAAATAGCTGGTAAATGGATGTTCATCCCACTAAAAATGTATCTATAGGTATTGACCCATACCCACATCTCAAAGACTTCGAAATTTGGAATCTTGGCTTGTCTTTTTTGGAGTGTAGAAATGTGTAGAATGCCTTGAACGTAAGTCTACAAAGTCCATGATGAAGGTCATGGTAGAGGTCTCAGGTCAAGAAGCGTCAATTAACCAGAGAAGCCTTGATTCTTGCGGCGAGTTTGAGAAGCACTATCACTACAAGTAGTGCAGAAACATTCAGAGACTGTACATTGTTTCATCTGAAAATGGGGATACCGTCATGATATAAATGATGATGATATAAATGATGATGAACTCTTGGGTTTGGGGGGTGTTTCATGGTTTTCCTATCATTTTCAGGCAAACCCACCCCCTTCACCAGCACAGGCACTTGGGCTTGTATGATTTGCTCTTTGTATGCACACTCTCCAGCTCTTTCTCAAGGTCCCACAACTTCTCGCGTCTGCGAAGCATTCGCTCCTGCGGAAAAAAAAATGCTGGCTGGCTGACTAGAAATTGTAACAGCACCATGCGAAATGCCCTGAAGCACTTGAAGAATCTTGACCATCTGCACCACCTCAACGACTTCGTGTCCAAAACCACTCCAATTGCACTACGGCCAATTTTAGGCCCAAAAAAACAGCCAGGTCGCCGTGTCACCCCATCCTGGCGCTTCTGCAACAGAGACTTCAATCTTGTTCTGGGCATGAACCTTCTTGGAGCTTTACGTTCCTGGAAACAGATGAAACAGAAGGATGAACTCTGCAGAGCGAGATATAGCGAGATGTCAGACAATACTTTTTTCAATACTTTTCACTTTTTCAAGTCAAGGGCGCTGCAACATCCAGCTTTCCGAACTTGTCCAAAACAACTTGTTCGTGCACCAAACGTCCACTCTGTTTCCAGAACTTGCTGTTCAGCAGCAGCGCATTATATATTTTTGGCCCAGTTATGCCCAGTTGCAAAAGCTTCTCGGCGCATCATGGGAGAAGTCTTGCCATGCTCATCAACCACATACTCTTGATACCTCCAAGGTCCAATGGTATCCAGGACTGGCATGACATTATATATTTATAGCGATCCTTGAAAAAATGGCCATGTTCAATCATGCGATCCTTTCTGTTCATATATATATATATATCATATATGGGAAATCATAGGGGGAAATGAGTTCCATGGAATTTCCATGTTCCGCGAGTTTTTTTTGGGATCCACCCAACTTGAACGGCGCGAAAATGAAACGACTCCGAATTTAGATGATGGACCTCTCAGGCGAGTCAGCGGCTAACAAAGCATGTGACGAGGCGTGACCTCAGGGTACCCCTGCAAAACGCTGGATGGTTTATTTATGTTTGTTTCATGGAAAATCCGTGAAAATCCTATAAAAATGGATGATGACTGGGGGTACCCCCATTTTAGGAAACCTCCATATAAAATCATATAAATCCCAAGACTATGAACAAATGTCTTGGAATCTCTGGGATATTTTGGTGTCAAAAACTGTAAGCGAGTGAGAACTGTCCCTGCTCTTTGCACTGAATCTCATAACTGTGAACTCAGCAGATGGCTAGCCCGAACTGGTGTCAGCAGTGACCTTGGCACCAGCATCCAACAGTCATGATGGTCAGTTGTCGGGCGGCAGAGAGATAATCCGCCCAATGCTGATGCTGCCACTATGTATCTTGCCCGCTGAGCATGAGGCGGCAGAAAGAAAACGATGCGCACGATGTAGCCTGAAGCACTTGTCATGTCCAAGTCTATGATAGAAACCTAGTTGTGTGGGCCAGAAAAAAGATCTCAGCAGTTTTCAACCCTTCCAAAAAGTGCTTGCATAGCAGGACTTCCCCAGAGATGGATGTAAGTTCGGGAGACATCATAGCGAGAGGTCTTGCATGGTCTTGCAATGAACTGCCATCCAGTCACGCATCTTGAGCGTGTTCCCAGATGGGAACTATGTGCATAAAAGTGTACAAAGGTTCCTCAGACTGACTTCAGCAAAACACTCTGAGCCAACTGCTGCGGGGATTCGCCCAGGCTCTACAATGGATGGTCATATACAGTAACTGGCCCTGTGTCCAAACTGCAGCTTGATCAGCCTGTGACACAATGCCAAATTAACTTAAGCAGCGTTCAAAATTTAAAATGTTCTGTCCACCCAATTATAAGTTATACGTTACTAGAATATAATACTTTTTAGTTGGTGGGTGAGTTCATGATCCGCATGAAAAAACCATAAACATTCGTAAACCAGGTAGGTGAACAACCCCACTTTTTCACCATCTTTTTGACACCTCATCAACCAGGATCGGTCTCAAGTTGAGGTCTCGCAATGCCAGGGCACAAAGACACATCCCACAGGGGCCTGTGGCAAGACATAGCAAGATGGGATCATCTGTCAGATTCTGTCAGATTGGCTGAAGGATAAAACACACACTTTGAATATCTTTGAATCGTGACGCCGTGGTTTTGGAGGACTTTGATGGTTTTGGAGGACGACTTTGATGGTTCCATATGGTTCCTATCTGACTTTGACATTCGAATGACATCCAAGGCGTAACTTTTTCTCCAGCTGCACCTCAGAGTCTCCGGCACCTTTCACCAGAAGCTCAGGAACCTTCGCTGCCCAGCTGCTTCTGCTCCCATGCTCGACTGGGAAAAAAAGTGGACCGAAAACCACGACAGCTTCCAGAAAAGAAAAACGACATGATGAGGTACCAGCAACAATACGTACCAAGTGTTGTCTATCCAAATTTGGGGAACCCACAAATGTCTCTTCTTCATTGCAACTTCCAAAAAGAGAGTTGCAAGTTCTTCATTGCGTTTCAAGGATGATATAGGTGATGTTTCCCCGATATGTTCCAAGGTGTTTTCGATCTATAACTGGGTGTCGCCCAGTCAAGTCCTATGAGTACCCTCTGGTAAACTGCCATCCTTATGGAACATCACCACTGTCTAAATCTGCTAAATCATGGTAAATCAACTACCTCAATGCAATGAACATGGATATTAATGGGCTATGTTCAGCAGGTTAACCTGTTAGTTTACCGGAGGGTGGGTAAACCCTCACATCCATCCAATGCCTTCAGCCGCTTCAGCCCTCGCTTGCAACGTTTATTGCTACCTGAGGCCCAGCCACAGGGCCTTGGAGGCCATGGCTGTGGCCCATGATTTGGGTCACAGCTTGAGGCACCCCAAGGTCCACAGCCACATGGGAAAGCTGTACTTGATTTTTATTGGCACATACAGATCGGCAGGAAGAAATGAAACCTCATCACATCTCGTGAAGCTTGCTCAAGCCGCCTAGCCATTGGTTCCCACGCTTTTTTGTTTGCGTTGTTGAGACAACAAGATCAACGATGGGGAGCTCGCCAGCAATGTATGGATCATATGGAATTCAAACTTACACTTTCAAGATCTCTCAAGGTTTAAGATCCCAAGTTTCCCAAATTTCATCCGACCAAAACCTGCGACGTCACTAGGTCTTCCTGCGCGGTGCTGACATAGAGATGCAGGCTCAGGCCCTAGGCGCGCACTCCCGTCGAGATGTGGAAATGATATGTGGGTACAACATGGTACAACAATACAATAAACCACCCATGACTGGGAATGGTATATACCACCTATATTTATGGTGATGACTGGGGATGGTTTAGTATTTTACCCACATGATGGATTTGTTGATCACCACCACGGGTGATTTTGACGGATTTCTGAAAAAATCGATGCTCATTTCCATGGTCAGTTCGATGGGATTTCAGAGAAATCCCCATCATCAGACAAGGAAAGACCCTATTCCTCGCCTCTTTCAGCTCGAACGAGTCTCCCGAAGCTGCGGCTTGAAGTAGCCGGACCTTTTTTGGCAGGCGATCTTCAAAAATGCCCATGGAATCCCCGTTTTTTTTTCACATGTGAAAACCAGCTATTCATGGGATTTGAGATGGATTTTGGATGTTCATCCCCCTATTTCTATGTGTATTTCTGAGGGTTTGGTCCATACCCAAATGAGCTGTGTTTTTTAATTGCTTAGCCCTTTAAACTCATCAAGGCTATGCAAAGTCTACGCGAAGCCTACGCGGACTGCAAAGGTAGCCACCGCTGTTCAAAAAAAAAAGCGCAGCTCAAGTGGCTTCGTCATGTCTGAAAACAGGAACCTCTCTTGACTTCTCCGAAGCTCATCCGAGGCGAAAACTGGCATGGAACTCAGACCGACGAGTGCCTGTACCTCATAGATTCACCATGATACTTTTCCAAAGCAGCTGCATGGCAGTCAGCAAAGACTGAAGAGTGCACAGTGGAAGTGCAAAAACCTAGCATCGAACAAGCATTTGATTGCCATGAAGCTCTTGATTATTCTTTATTTAGCTTCGCAGCTGAAACAACCAAAGGAGGACCTCTTTGTACAAGTAGTGCATGAAGCCTCTGCGCGCCAAAACCTCCACTTCTAGAAATCTAGGAGCAAAGGCAATGAGCATGTCAGATAATTGTATTCAAGCCAAATATATCACATGGTTGTGTGTTCTATTTGATCCCGAAGCGAGAGATTGCCAGCAGAGTATATAGATATAATATATATATAACTATATAAATGTGTACATGGCGCCAAACGTATCAAAAGTCTGCCATTTTTTGTCGCCTTTCTACCTTGACTCAATTCTGCAGCACACGATTTGCTACTGATCAGTAACTCTTCTAGTATGGTATTGTACCAGGTCAGTCCTGTTCTGGATAGTTGTTGCAAGTTTTTCACAAGACATCTTAAAGTGAAGCAAATAATAACCAGAAATACCCCGTCTGCTTAGTGTCTGGTGAGTCGCAGCTGCCACACTTCATCACTTACGGAATACGAGTGAAAGGACTCACTTTTTCTGTGCCTCGCAATCATCATGGCTGCTTGAGTGTGGACCACATGAGAACAAGTTCCGCAGGAATCAAGCCATGAAAGGCCTACAGTATCTAATTACCTTCAAGTGGCAACTCATCCGCCATGCTCCCACGCGGTCCACACGCTGCAGCATCACCGCTTTACAGTGGGGCAGAACGGCCTGGCCCTTGGCGCCTTGGCGATTTGGGCCATTGAGCTAATTTTGTGAGACATTTGAATTAAAGGTACTTGAGCACTGATATAGGTAGTTGAGCACTCTTGACTCAACAGTTTTTAATGGTCACAAACTGTGAGAATACTACGACATACAAAGGACAAAAACAACTTCACAATCAAACACAGTAACATTGTCAGCATTTCCAACTTATTCGTTCAATCTATGTTTTGCAACACTTTGCTGTTGTTTTGGGCGATTGATGCGTCAACATCGATGCTGAAAGGTGGAAGTTGCCACCCCTCACAAGGAGATGTGCATCAGAACCTCTTCGCCTGGCTCTTTTTGTGCTAAACCCAATGCCGTAAACTGTACACCTGCCTAGCAACTCTAGCATTTTGGGGGATTATTTTACAATCCATTTATATGTGTAGATATATCCATTTCTGCTATTTTACGTATGGATACGTATGGTAAGTCGGAACGAGACAAGTCAGACATGCCGCGCTCCTGATTCTTCCTCCTTGGGCTCCTGATCGACTCGGTGCCGGAAGCGTGGTGACAAACCGGCTGGGGCTCCGGTGGCATAATCCAATGATAATCCGATGGTTGGATAATCCAATGATCATCCCTAAAAAAGATCTTGGGTTTACCAATGGTTTACCCTGTAATGATGGTTTACCAATTACCAATGGTTTACCCAATAGTTTTACAATTCATGATGGTTAAAAAAAAGAAAAACTAAAAAAAATGTTTTAACAGTTACAGGGGGTTTACCAATGGTTTACCAAAGTATGTGATATCGATTCGATCCCACAAGTCTCGCAAATGCATTCTGTACTGGGCATGACGAAGATTAAAATAGGAAGGTTGCAAGACTGTGCAGAAACGAGAAGCTGGCGAATGCACAATAGAATTGCTGGTTGAAGCATGAATCGTGAACGTCTGCTTCAGACTTTTCCAAGCCCCAGGTCCAAATACCCAACTCTGGAGTGGCATACCCAGCACTGCCATACCCGCCTTCTGTATCACCTTTTCTGGACTCGGTTGATGCTTGTCTCCTGGCCACTCCCAGTGTCATCATATTTGGCTACGGTATCCGTCCTCAGTTACCCTGACGCCAAAACTGGGAATAAATTCTGATTCCGAAACCATATTTCGACGCTTCCGCAACCAAATTTCTGCGATTCCGCAACCAAAATCAGACACGCTTCCGCAACCAAAAAAAGGCGCTTCCGCAACCAAAAATAACCGATTCCGCAACCAAAAAAAGACGATTCCGCAACCAAAAAAAGGCGATTCCGCAACCAAAACAAGAGGATTTCGCAACCAAAAAAAGGCCTTCCCCCAACCACCATCCGCACGACTCAGAAGCCAACATCCGCGTCACAATTGCGGCCACAGTCAACATAGCATCGTCTCCAGATGCCGAGGGGGGTGGGGTGGGGTGGGTGGGATAATAATGTCCTGGCAGCTGCGTTCCTTCCTCTGACACACTTGCGGCCAAACTCAACATGGCATCGTCTCCAGATGCGGGGGGGGGGGGGGGGGGGGGGGGGGGGGGCGGGATAATGACGTCCTGGCAGCTGCGTTCCTTCCTTTGACACACTTGTGGCCACACTCAACATGGCATCGTCTCCAGATGCGGTGGGGTGTGGGATAATAACGTCCTGGCAGCTGCGTTCCTTCCTCTGACACACTTGCGGCCACACTCAACATGGCATCGTCTCCAGATGCGGGGGGGTGGGGTGGGGTGGGATAATAACGTCCTGGCAGCTGCGTTCCTTCCTTTGACACACTTGCAGCCACACTCAACATGGCATCGTTTCCAGATGAAGAGACAATATAATGTTCCAGTGCATGGAGACAGGCTCTCAAGAGATCACGCCGTCCACGGCTGTTCTAGGCAGGTGGTCACGGGCAGGCTCACCCTTGTCTTTATAGTAGACCTTTATAGCTTCTTCCCTCTTTCGAAACTTCTGTCACATGGCTTGCCCGGACTCTACTTGTAAGCATCCGTGTTATTAGCATTTGCCGGGCTATTCGGATTGGCAAAAATATCGACGTAAAGAGGACGGTGCTATGTGTTCACCGCTTCATTGCTAAACCATGCCATTTTGGTTTCCAGGTGTCCTTGGTTTCGGAATCATCCTTGGTTTCAGAATCATTTTTTTTGGTTTCAGAATCATTCTTGGTTGCAGAATCATCGGTTTTGGTTTCAGAATCATCCGGTTTTGGTTGCAGAATCATCCTTGGTTTCAGAATCATTCCTCAAAACTGAACATGAAAATAGACCCCTTGGGATGTGCAACCTACATTGACCATTCTTTGAATCTTAAGTTTGTGGTATTGATTTTTTCATCCATCTGGGGGCGCCTCTTGACCTCAGCGGGCTCATCTTGCCGCCATCTTCTGCTGACGCTTTCTGCAATAAGGTGGGCCCTGGATAGGCAGAAGTCACGGTGTACCTGTGGCCCCCGCCCCCCAGAATCAGTGAGCCAATGGTGGGACCAGATGTCAAAAGCTCGCTGGTAAAACAAACCATAGCGAACTAGAAAATCACAAGCTTGTTATAAGTAAATCATCCAGAAATGGGCAAGGGTCCATAGCTACCTTTAATCACTGGAGGATATTTCAAGTATTCCAGGGATAAGGATGTCATCCTTTACCCCAATCACTTGCAAGCGATTTGAGATGGATTCGTATAGGCGCAGGTGAATCACAAACGAGTGCTCCAAAGATTACATGGCCTGTTGCCAGGAAGGGCAAAATTTGCAGATCTAGGACTCTCACAAATTTTGATCCACGCCCAAATGCTGATTTTGCTGGTTACATACCTACAGAAGTAAACCCTCATGGTGGACGCGCCCATTTCTGTCACTTCTATCGATGAAACACCTTTGGTGTTCGACTTTTCTAGTCCCAATGTTGGAGAAACCCCCTACTGTATGTCGTTTGGTTTACGCAGCCATGGGTTTGAGATCAACCCCATGTGTCTTTGTTCTTTCCATCCCATCCATGCAATTTTTGGGGGGCAACAATCTTGAGCTGGTTGGATGGTTCAGTGACCCGCAAGACAATTGCTCACTCCATCTGATACAGTGTGATCAGTATGTATATATGCATATATATATACATACATATACTATATATATATAGAAAACCCATTCATAGCCACATGGTCACTGAGGCAACCCGCCAAACTTGCCATCCCTTCCCAAATTTCATCGAAAAAAAGGGCGGGGTGTTTCCCCTGGGATCACGTGTAGCCCGTGGAGGTGCCACTCTCCGACACGATCTCTCGCGGCTTTGCTGGCTCTGCAGCCTCCTGTTGGGAGCCATGAGTTTTCCAGATCTCTGTTTAACTTACGGATAGATGATGGAGTGAAAGGTGAGCAACATGGCAATCTCATCAAACAGAAATAGAATGAAATAGAGATATATCATGATATATCAGGAAGAAGCACGAAATTTGTGGGGGAAATTGTCTTGGACATCGTGGAAATCCCGCGGCTGAGAGTGAGGCCATAAGGGGATTGATAAACCCACGATAAACAGCAGCCTCAAACGATTACCCTCTGCCCTTTGCCAGAACCATGCCCAGTCCTTGAAAGGAGAACAGCCCATGATCTCTAGATTTCAAGAGCTTGAGCCAGGTGCTGCAAACATTCTGTGATGCGGCCGGAACGACCGTCGTTGGCATCGCTCTGGAAGAGTACTTCTTCGCCAGTTACAACTGCTTCTCCAAAGAATATCAAACAACTAACAACCAATCTATTCCCTATGCCAATCAGCCAATCCATACCAATCTTCCTTGCCTCTGCATGTGAGTCTCTCACACGCTCGTGGCCTGAGATATCGTTCGTAGGAATAATTGGGGTGTAACATCAACCATTAAATAGGGATAATATCGACATAATTCGACATATAATACTATACCATATAATGTCATATAAGATCGTATAAGATCATATAAGAACATATAAGATAATATAATATTATATATATAATATAATAACATATAATAGCATAATATAATATCATATACTATCATATAATATGATATAATATGAGAAGGTGTCAAAACACTGCATGCGAAGGGCTTCCTCATGGTCCATCGCTAAAAACTCACCGCATCGCCAATTCGACTGATTCCCTCGGAGCCTTGGTCAGCTTTCACCGCATCCGCTGGCATGAATTTGGTGCCCACACCTTAGTGGATTCATTGGATGATCACCATGCCCATGAAATGGCGATAACTGGGGGGGCTGGGGGGTATACATGGCTCCCATGTTCAGGCACAGTTGGCTTGTGGTACTCATCCCAGCCATCATCCAACAACCGGGCCATGCATGCATCGAATGATTTTCGTCGCGCCGGAGTTGGTCTGACCTTGAACTCAAGGCCGAAAAGGCCGGAAAGGGTCCACAAGAAATGTCTGAACAAAACAACACCATCCAACTAGTGGCTGTAGGCAGCATGTTTTTTGGCGGACAGGACATGACAGGACAATCAAGGTAAATTGAAGCATTTGAAGCCAAGGGCCACGGAGTTTTCGTCATTTCTATTGTTGACACAGTGTGATGCAACGCCCCTTTGGGGCGCGCAACGCATCACAACACCGGCGTGACAACTCGGTTTCTCAAGTCTCGATCTTAGAGTTTTTTTTTTCACGTCTCTGTGAGACATGTAATTGAAACTTCCCAAAACCATTGTCATGGTATTAGTATGAAAATTTAGGAGCCCCAATGGGCTACAGTACCATGAAAGAGCAAAAATTTGCCATCGGAATCGAGTCTTGAGCCTTTGAAAATTGTTTGACTAATGATACTAATGTATCTTTAAATGCCTTGGACCACATGACAACTACTCAGCGAAACCGCCTGGTTCAAGGCATGAGCCCAATAAGGAAAACTCAAAAATCGGCTGGAAGAATCAAAGTGAGAACAGCTCGAGTGCATTGCTTGAACATCTTGATCTTGAACACAGGCTTCTGTTCCAACTTCATGCACTCGGCTCAGTTTTCTGTGTCGCACAGAAGAACTGGCACAACCTAGGCTTGAAGAATTTTTGGGGTCGTTTTTTTTTTGCTGAACCCATATGGGGAGGGATTACTGTTACAACCGACAATTGGAGATATTTGAATGAACATGGCATGAACAGATCCAATGTCCAAGCCACGGCCCATCTTGCCAACTGCTTGGCTCTGCTTCAGCTTCACCAGCTTCAGGAGCAAGCTCTACGATGCCTGGATGATCGTGGAGATATCTTCCAATGATTCCATAGGAGAATGCAATTTCTCAGATTGACAGCAGGACTTTTGGCGAAGACTTTTCATGCCCTTAAACTCCCTCGCACGATCATGACAAGTTCTGAGCAAGAGACCATCAAACTCACCAGAGAACGCTGCCTGACAGCATTGGAGGCCAGCTGCGTTCAACAGAAACTCTTAAAAGACATCCACAGTTTTCATCATTTGTACCACAGAGACGGGACATTGAAACCACAACCTGCGAGTCCTGGAAAATCATCCTGATGGAGTAACCCGTGCCTGCTGCTGCGACTTTGCAGGGTCATTTGCCTCCTTCCTTGCAAAACAGTGAATGCGACCCCAACCAATCACCGTTGCATTCACTCGGAAGACCTTCATACCAATCGTTTTCTTGCGCCGAACATGTATGTATGTATGTATGTATGTATGTATGTATGTATGTATGTAACTATGTAACTATGTATGTATGTATGTATGTATGTATGTATGTATGTATGTAACTATGTAACTATGTAACTATGTAATGTATGTATGTATGTATGTATGTATGTATGTATGTATGTATGCGTGTATGTATGTATGTATGTATGTATGTATGTATGTATGTATGTATGTATGTGTGTATATGTATGTATGTGTGTGTATGTATGCATGCATGCATGCATGCATGTATGTATGCATGCATGTATGCATGGATGTAGGTAGGTAGGTAGGTAGGTAGGTAGGTGTGTATATAGGTAGGTATGTATATAGGTAGGTATGTATATAGGTAGGTAGGTATGTATGTAGGTATGTATGTAGGTAGGTATGTATGTATGTACGTACGTACGTATGTATGTATGTATGTGTGTCTGTGTGTCTGTATGTAGCTTTCTGTCTATCTATCTATCTATCTATCTACGTACCTATGTATGCATGTATGTATGTATGTATGTATGTATATGACAATGTATATGTATAGTACATATGTAGTACATATGTAGCATAGATGTAGTATGTATCCAGTATTATATATGTAGTAAATATGTAGTGTATAATAGTGTGTGTATATATATAGTATTTATGTAGTATATATGTAGTATATGTGTAGTATATATGTAGTATATATGTAGTAAATATGTAGTAAATATGTAGTATATTTGTAGTATATATGTAGTAAATATGCGCATAGTGTATGTGTATGGTATGAGTATATATATATATATTGTATATACTATATATATATTATATATATATATATTATTATAAATTATATTTTATAAATTATATATTATATATTATATATTAAATATTATATATATATATCCGCCGACCCCTGCTGTAGCCGGGGAGTGCGTGAGAGAAGCAAGTTTTGTCAAGCAATTCGAAAAGACATGTTGGGTTTGAAGCTAGCTTCTAGGCAGTTCAGAAAGCAACGTTTGGCACTATGGGCTGCCGGCCGCAGGCCCGATCCGTCCTTCACTGCCATGGTGTTTTAGTGCTGCGGCACCGTTCTTGGACCCGAGCTGTGCCAGTCGAAAGCGACCTGCAATACGCAGCATGCAATTTGGAAGCTGGCAGTGCAGAACGGCAGGTAAAGGCAAGGTTTGCAGATAGTTTCTAGGCGTTCAGAAAGCAACGTTTGGCACTCTGGGCTGCCGGCTGCGGGCCCGATCCGTCCTTCACTGCCATGGTGTTTTAGTGCTGTGGCACCGTCCTTGGACCCGAGCTGTGCCAGACGAAAGCCACCTGCAAGACGCAGCAAGCAATTTGGAAGCTGGCAGTGCAGAACGGCAGGTAAGGGCAAGGTTTGCAGCTAGTTTCTATAGGCGTTCAGAAAGCAACTCTCGGCTGCCGGCTGCGGGCCCGATCCGTCCTTCACTGCCATGGTGTTTTAGTGCTGCGGCACCGTCCTTGGACACGAGCTATGCCAGACGAAAGCCACCTGCAAGACGCAGCAAGCAATTTGGAAGCTGGCAGTGCAGAACGGCAGGTAAGGGCAAGGTTTGCAGCTAGTTTTTCGGCGCTCAGAAAGCAACGTTTGGCACTCTGGGCTGCCGGCCGCGGGCCCGATCCGTCCTTCACTGCCATGGTGTTGTAGCCCTGCGGCACTGTCCTTGGACCCGAGCTATGCCAGACGAAAGCCCGCTGGTAGGGGGATTGAGCGCATTGGCACTGGTTGAAGACAGCCTTCGCACCAGCCCCCGGGCGCTTGGATGCTGTTTTTTTTGTTCGGTTCAGAAGACACTGTTTGAGCCAATTGGTCCCAGGGGTCGGCGGCATGGGGGCGCCAGCCCCACTTATATTATGAATATGTATAGTAAACATAGTCGTGACATATTTCGCGCCAGGGCCAGGCCCCCGGCTTCGCTTTTCTTCCAGCCCTTCTGGTGCACTCCTCCACCCAAGGCCCGGCCCATGAGGATAATCAATGGATATGATAACTAGTGAGGAGTAAACAATGGTATACTAACTAGTGGGACATGTTTTTACAAAATGGGATATTGATATGTAATTGGATATGTCGATAATCAGTGATAATCATATAACCAACATGTTCTACCAGTGATTTCATGCGATATACTGGGGATCTACTGGGGAAGTCATGGGAAATTGTTGTCAGATATGCAACCAACAACGAGACATATCTAGAACGAAGGTATGTCAACTTGGCATCCCAACTGACAATGGGGGCTTGACAATGGGAATATGACGTAGTACAGTGTGGATTTCATGGGGTAATGGAAGATCATGGGATGTGACACAAATGATCTGAAAATGTTGACACTAAACCATCAACATTCGGGATATGATTAGGATTTAATGGGCACGTGTTGGCATTCATCATCGGGATAGAATGGCATATAACCAGAAATATTATGAGTTTGTGCGTTTGAAAATGGGGGTATACACATCAACTTGCCATGTTTATACAGTAGGTAAAACCAGGTGAAAAACATGATTTAGATTGATTTAGTATTAGTAGTCTTGGTGGTACCTGATTTTCAGACTGGGGCCCCACCTTGACTTTTTTAGTTCTTGCACTGCAGCCTTGAAGTATGCCGTTTTTGGTCGAAGTTTCGACTCCTCACCACCCTCCATACTGAAGGACATCATGACGCTCGGGTCAGAATCCTGGGAAGGTGTGGTGGTTTGGCTTGGTGGTTTGGGGGGAAATTGAAGTTGTTTCTCAAGTTGTTTAAAAAAACATGGTTCTCATAATCCCGAATATATTGGGCTGTATTGGGTAGTATTGCCACCCGGAAATCATCAACCGACTGGCTTTTGTGAGAGCTCATTTGCGTCGAAGATATCGGAGTGCAGCCAGATTGTGTAGGTATCAAGTTGATTTTTTTGGGAATCAAGCTTGTCCTTGCAGCTGTACGTTTCACTCAAGCTGGTCGTTAAAACCGGAACGCTTCCACAGTCACCATGACAGTCTTCTAGTTGAAGGCACTGCCAAGTCAGATTTGGGTCTGATGCTTTTTTGGGGGGCAAAAAAAAACTTCTTTCTGCTCCAAGACGTGCTCGTCTATCGTGTGGTTAGGAAACTCAATTCGTGGCTCCACTCCCCGTCCCCCCCATTGAGCTCGCAGCATTGGCGTTCATGGAGAAGGTCTGCATGACCTCCGGAGCGGGTCGCCCGGGTCTCCAGAAGTCGGTCCATGGCTACAGGATGTAAATCGAATGGGAATATGATGGGAATATCACCAGAATATGATGGGATCAAAATCGGGGGTGCGTTTTTTGAATGGTGCGATGTATCATGATTCATAATAGTCATAAAAAGTTATAAACATAACATAATATGGTATCCTGGTATCCATAGCCCTTTTATGGAATATAGGAATTACAATGGGGATAAACAACCAACAACTATCGCTAATAGGTTTGGTACCTGAAAGGGGAGACTGATCCAATTTGTTCTGTCATATTTAATGGATTTTTTGACCATAATGATAAACCATGAAAATTTGGAGCTTGCCTATTTTTTCACACACACCCAGGTTGCATTTTTCTAAGCTGATCTGTGGCAAAAGGAAGCCTCCTAGTAGATCCTGATGGCTTCTTGCAGAATTTCAAAGGATCAAAGTCACGTGGCAGCAAGAAATGACCCACTGTCGCTCTGTGTCGCCTGGTTCTCGCCCTCTTCGCAACCTGCCAAAAAGATTGTGGTCTCAGTCACAGAATTCAAAAAGCCTGTAACCTCTTAGACCTCCAGAAGGCCAATCGTTTCTCATTAAACATCGACTAACACTAAGCAAACGCTTGGTGAAGAGGCTTCATTTGAGAAGTGAGGATTTTTTTCGCTTCCGCATGTTGAGGCACGCTTCGAAATGCTATTCCCTTCTCTCGGCGTCCGATATGAAGTGTTAGTCTATACAGATTTAAACGTTCTCACATCCGCAGTCAACCTTCTGTGAGGTTTTTAAGCTTCCAACTGTTCAAATGAACTATGTCAGGGTTTTCAAAGTTGGAGGCTCTGTGGGGCTGAATGTTTAATTCCGGGTTTTGAAAAGCGGACTCGACACCTCTCCACTTTCTTTGTATGGGTTTGAGGCGTCTTCGCAGGTTTGAAGCGTCTTCGCAGTGTGATAAAGGAGGTCCTGGTGCTTGAATGTGTACGGGTGTAGAATAGTTTTTGGTTTTTTTTTGCCTCTGGTTTTGGTTTTTTTTGGCTTCTTTCCTGGTACCATTTGCCTTGTATTTGCAACAGCTTGGAACTAGAACCTGTCATTTTTCATGCTATTTGCTACATTTTGGCATGGTCACTTTGCATTTTGCATGGTATTTGCCACATTTTGCCATGTTTGCCTTCCATTTTGCATGGTATTTGTCACATTTTGGCATTTCAACCTCTCATTTGCATGGTATTTGCTACATTTTGGTACTTCAACCGTTCATGTGTCTCTTAAATGTGGGTCTCTTGCGGGTTCTTTAGGCTTTCATTAAGGGTGTCATTTAAGGTTTCATTTAGGGTTTCATTTAGGGCTTTATTTAGGGCTTCATTTAAGGTTTCATTTAGGGTTTCATTTAGGGTTTCTTTAGGGTTTCATTTAGGGTTTCATTAGGGTTTCATTTGGGGTTTCATTAGGGTTTCATTTAAAGGTTTCATTGGGGAGTTCATTTAGGTTTTTTTAGGGTTTCATTCCAAGGTTTCTTATCAGGATTTCTTTTCACGGTTTCTAAACATTCAACTGGGTTCCTTTAGGGCTCCTTTAGGGTTTCATTTAGGGTGTCATTTTAGGGTTTCTTTAGGGTGTCTTTAGGGTTTCATTTAGGTTGTCTTTAGGGTGTCTTTAGGGTGTCATTTAGGGTTTCAATTTAGGGTTCATTTAGGGTGTCCTTAGGGTGTCAATTTAGGGTTTCAGCTAAGGTGTCAGTTAAGGTTTCATTTAGGGTTTTTTTCAGTGTTGTTTAGGGTTTCTTTGGGATATCATTTGGGGTGTAAAGTTTCTTTAGGGTTTCATGTATGGTTTCTTTAGGATTAATTTATGGTTTCTTTGGGGTTCATTTGTGGCTTCTTTAGGTTTCATTTAGGGTTTCATGTAGGGTTTCAATCAGGATTTTTTATCAGGATTTCTTTAGGGTTTCTTTGGGTTTCACCTAGGGTCTCTCTAGGGTCTCATTAGGATACAAACAGAATAGAATAAAGCAAAAGAAAAAGAAAAACAAAGAGACAGTAAAGACAGGAAGCAAAGAAGCAAAGGAGCAGGAAGTAGAGCAGCAAAAACACATGACTGAAGAAAAGAAAAAGTATAGTAGAAGTAGAAAGGCACAGGAGTACAAAAGCAGAGAAGCAGGGAAAACAGAGAAGCAGAATGCAAAGAAGCGGGGAAAGCAAAAAGCAGAAAAGCAGAGAAGCAGGAAAAGCAGAGAAGCAGGGAAAGCAAAAAGCAGAGAAGCAGAAAAGCAGGAAAAGCAGAGAAGCAATGAAAGCAGAGAAGCAGAAAAGCAGAGAAGCAAAAAGCAGAGAAGCAGAAAAGCAGAGAAGCAGAAAAGCAGAAAATCAGAGAAACAGGAAAGCATAGAACCAGGAACCCAAAAAAAAACAAAAACTGCCACGAAAAATAAATAAATAAATAGCCCTCCAATGTGTAGTGTCCGGCTGTCCAAATATCAGCTCAGCTGTTTGCAAATGTTTGCGCTACCCGCTACCACAACATGCTCCAACCCTCCATGTGAACAATCCAAGCCTTCCGCGACGTCTGGAATGGGAGCCATGACCGCTCCTTCATGTGCAGCAGGCGGAAGACCGCCTGTGCAACAAATATCTCCGTGGCGGAAAACTTCAACAGAACAACCTAGATTCGATCCGATGCCACGTACATCCGACGTATTCTATCAAGAATCGCAGAGGTTGGACACAGCCGAAACTTGGATTGTAAACATGAGGAATCCTGAGGATCTGGAAGCAGGTGTCAACTGTGCCACCTGTGTCAACCAATCGCAAGATAATTTCGAGCTTTAGGCGCTGTACAAGGTCAAGGAATAGGTGTTTCTCAACGAGCCCCACCATTGCCTTCTCAATGACCCCGTTTTTCGTGGAAACCCCAGTCATCTGAAAACCCCATTCGATGCTTGTCCCAGGTCTCGGCCTCGAAATTCTACTCGAGATTTGCGCCTAGGTGGTGCGACGCTTCGCTGCTGTATTTAGAGCTTTTCAGGACTGGAGATTGGTGACACACGACTGAGGCAGCCACTTCGAGTGCTTGGGTTCCTCAGGCGCCTTGGGTTTGAGTCAGTTGTGATTTTTTTACAGGTTGAATCAAATTCAATCATCTTTAGTCCACTCATATGTCATGTCTTATCATACCTTGCGCTGGAATACACTCCATTGCTACATTAAATCATCCTGTCACGATCTTCCAGGGATGTACCCAAGGAATTAGGCAGGAAAAAAGCTCGGGAGAGATGTGCTGCCAACTTTCGATGACGCTGTCTCTAACTACCGAACTACGAATGATCAAATACTGCAACGCGCTGCGAGATCTACAAGAGCAATTCAGAAGAATAACTACTTGGATCAAGTGCCTCAAGAGTGATGGTATTAGCAGGCAACAATGATGTACAATGATCGCAAAAAGTGTGGCTTGCCACCGATTTCCTGGGCACCTCCAAAGCGGCAGCCTTCTGCGGATTCGCCTTTTTCGGGTAGTGAAGCTTCTGCACTGTTGGCACCGCTTCCTGGACACGGGCTGGCTTAGTTACGGTTAGTTCCTCATCGCAAGATGGCACGGATATGCACGTATGGCGCAGCTGTCCTTCCAAGAAGGGCCAGGGACAAAGCTACCAACTGCTTCAAGCTCCCAACGCTTTGAAGAATTCCGCACCAATCTGACCAGTGCGTGGAGCAGAATCCCATTAATGGCATGGGATTTCCAAGTGTGAGTGAGCTTTCTAGTTTTGATCTATGGACATATATTGACTAGACTATATATATATATGACCATAATTATGATCTTTTGCAAAGATTATCCATGCTGATCTTCATCCCAAATATGGTTGATTTTCGTAAAAGCTGTGAAACCGCCAACCAGTTTTGATATCAACATCATGTGGTAAACTCTAAACCATAAAACATCCCGCAAATCCTAAAAATGGGTGGTAGAAACAATCCCAAATGGTACAGTAGGTTTATGGAATTGGGTTTCCCACACGAATTCGAAGATCTTCAAAGATCAAAATTCCGTCCGACACCGTCCGGTATTGACGTTTTTGAGGTGCGAGCCTGCACAGAACCAGCCCTGGAAGACCATCACAGTCGTCCTTACCACCTCGTGCCCAGTTTAGACATGTCGCCATGGAAGTAGTTTGATGAAAAATTATAACAATATATGAAAACAAATGTGAGAACCAATGGGAAACTGATAAATCATCAATCATCAAATTAAATTTGTATTGTCCTCTGTTTTCAGACAAACCCAAATTGCAGCCCCGACCTCAACCTGCAACATCAAGAGACTGACAGGAAAGCGACATTGACAGAACAAACTTAGGCCGCAGGAAATGAAAGAAATCTGACCTGGGGAAATTGGACTCAAACATGTTCAAACTACTTTGCTCATTTGGTAAAGTTATGCAAATTGCTGCAGCAAAGTGGTCAGGGTGCAGATAACAACACCAGGCCTACGAGTACCAGACGAGCGGCTTTCCAGAGTAAAACTGGCCAGAGTCTTGCAGTTCTGGTCATTTGCCATGCAAGAAGCGTATGTAATGTCTCGGAAGCTCACTTCCTGGCAGACCATAGAACGAGACGTCCAAAAAGCGGTTGCGATCTGCGCTGAAAAACTGTTGATGCCTTGTAGTTGGGTGCGACGAGGTCGACCACAATGTATACTGAATGCACCTTGGCCGCACTGGCGGGCACAACTCGGGTGCGGAAGGTGGGAACTTTGCGCCAAACGCGTGCACTTCATGCAACCAAGTTGGCCTTTGAAGGGACTTGCAGCAAATCTACATTCATGTCCTCGTCGGCATCTCTATCTCCAGAGTGTTGAAAGCCGAACCTCACCAGGTGTACGGTGTACCGATGCCCAGGCTGCGTTGCCATCTGGACCCAAGATCTGGAACAAAGAACCTATTCCAAAGTCTGCTGACATTCCTCTTATACTTCAAATTCAGCTTGATTAAAGGCAAACTATGGCAAACTTTTACAGGGACACCAAAAAGAAACAGTTGGGGCTGAATGGGGGCCATGACAAAAAACGATTTTCAAACGGTCCGATCCATTCACCGACCAGGTGCAGTTCCAACTCTTCATGCCAACAGGCCCCCAAGGCATTGCCGTCCTTGCAACACGAGGCGCGTCTCTCCGGAGAATCGGACCCAACAAAAGGCACGCTATTTTCTGAGTTTTGAAGCTACCAGTTTAAAACCATCCACTGCTTGGATTGTGGGGTAAATCATGGCTTTTATCATTTTGAGCCATCCCAATCCATCTCAGAAATGTGTGTTGTTGTTCTTTTCGAAGCACCGAAACACCATGAGTTGAGTTCTGGAAAAATCGGAGTTTTTCGTACAGAAACCCCAGGCCTTGTCAGTGAAGAGGGCGGAAATGTCGAGGTCAATTTCCTTCCGCACCTTAGCCTTAATGGTGGCCATCACGGAGAAGTTGAGCCTGCAGAGTCAAGATGGGAGAACTCATGGGATGATGTATGGTTATCCCTGGCGCGGAATCCAAACATATTCAAACCATCCTGGCTTTGTAACTATATTAGTATATGTAACTCATGAAAAAAAAATAAGTTTCGGTGGTATCCCCAACAGCGGCAACATTTTATTTTTGAAACTTGAAGCACAGCAACTGAGCACAATGAGCAACTGAGCACAATGCGCATTTTTCTTCTTGAACCACTGGGTGGCAACATGGGTGTTCCGTGGTGTCTTAAGTTTGTGTAACTGTTGGAGGTTTGTCCAGCAATTCCTTTTTTAGGCGAGTGGAGTAGGTTTGCTGCCATTTTCCACTGTGGGTTCTACATTTCTCGCAGGGACAGTGGCACACCGCATTTTCTTGTAGTTTATGTCTTACAGCAATTCGATACGTGATGATGTCACACTTCGGACCCAAGCCACCATGCTAGGTCCACAACTTGTTCCAATAAGTTACACAAATATTTCTGAAGCTGCCAAGCCAAGTGCTGGAAACACCTCAGCTGGGTTTCCGTGAGTTAAATGGCTGCAAATCCTGTTGAACCTGACCTGGCTTTCCACCAAAGCCTCCCAGACCTTCTCCGGAACCTTTTCCGGAACCATGTTGAACCTGACCCGGCTCCGCACCAAAGCCTCCCAAACCTTCTCCGGAACCCTCTCCGGTACCCTGTTGAACTTGACCTGACTCTGCACCCGGAACCCTGTTGAAAGTGACCTGGCTCTGCACCGAAGCCTCCCAGACCTCCGGAACCTTCTTCCGAACCTTCTCCGGAACCCTGTTGAACCTGACCTGGTTCTGCACCAAAGCCTCCCAGACCTTCTCCGGAAGCCTCTCCGGAACCTTCTCCGGAACCCTGTTGAACGTGACCTGGCTCTGCACCAAAGCCTCCCAGACCTTCTCCGGAACCTTTGGAACCTTCTCCGGAACCTCGTTGAACCTGACCCAGCACCTGCACCAATGCACACTGGAGCTATTCTGGGCTGAAGACCCCATTAGCTTACCCTGTTGGGGAAAAAAACATGAAAATGGATTGAATGGATTGATGATCATTTGTCAATATGCCTTGATTCCACCCTGGGACCCTGATCCCCGGCCTTTTCAGGGCATTCTTCGGAAGATCTACAGCAGTACCTCGACCCCCAACTCCAAAACTGCGGTTTTGAATGTTGAAGTCTCTGATGAACATTGACCTTTCAACATGGCTCTGAAAAGCGGGGGATACCTACCAGTTTATGGCGTTTTTTCGTGGGTAATATATGGTAATATGGTGATGAAGCAATGATGCTGATGTCTTTTTTCAGTATATCCCATTTCGGACAGACCCCTGGCCAAATTCAGCTGATAAAGATTTCGGCTGAGCGGCCCTTCTTCATCTGGAAAGTTACTCGCTGATGTTTGGGAGCATTGTCGATTCTTCGCCGGATGATGTCCTGGGAACGCCCAGAAAAATCTGGTCAAGTGAATGATCTCCACGACCATCCAAAGGGATCTATAGGGGATATTATAGATAATTGATGATAATTGTATCCATCACCCATCATCACCCATACGATGTCTCACACGTGTGAAAATCCCCAAGTGGAATGGGTTGCCAACCAAAGGCTAGGCAGCACTTTTAAAACAGCTGCCGTGGAATTGGTCAGGTTGCTCCAACGGTCGGCTCGAGGATATCCAAGAAGTGCTCACCATGTTCTGCTGGCTCATCGACCTGTGCCAGGTGAGCCAGGTGAGCCATTGGCAATGACCGGTTGGGACCATACCCGCACTGGTGCCTGGTACAGCCACCACTTTCCCTCGTTGTCTTTCCTTAGGCTGGAGCTTTCAGGACGCACCATGTTGCAGCCATGTTTTTACCAAGCCAACTGCCATGATCGTCATAGTCTAATTGCAAAATGGTTCATTTTCATTCATGTTCCCAATGCTTACCACTGAACATCTCAGACTATGAGTCAGCATGAGTCAACTATGCTTCCAAGGATCTCCATCATGACAATCACATCTACATCTGCTCTGCTCTTTTCGCAGGGAAATCTCAACACGGTGTGGCCATGGAACTCCTGGCAGCACTCAAACGCTGAGAGAAATGAGACGACTCGAGACGACCATCTCGACTTCGTGCCTGGACCACATGCACTGTCGCATTTGCGGCATCGCGCAATGCACTATCACCACAGGCTGCTACCTTGGTACCCAAAAAATGGCCAACAATCCAGATGATTATATAAATCCATATAAATCCATCCAAAATCATCCAAATCCATCTGTGATCCATCGTCAACTCCAGTTCCATCGTCATCTCCGCTCAGGACATGGCCACAAAAAGCATCATCTTCACCTGGCACCGCTGCTGGTTTTCTAGTATCAATTTAAGATTATACTTTTTGCTGGCATACCGTCCAGTAAACTAATCGAAGGAAGTTTAGAAGTCAAACTTCCGACAATATGGAGAGATGAAAAAGCAGTCAGCAGGGAGAAGAGTCAGAAGAGAAAAGATCAGAAGAAAGAAGATGCAGGTGCGCGAAAAGGTAGGAAAGTCGCGAAACACTGTTTTTTCGTGGTTTTGTGGCTCCGGAGGGTTGAAAAGTAGGCTCGCTAAAGCGGCGGGTGCGGAGACATCTGGGGAGATGAGAGATGAAAAGTTGCACGCCGTTGTGGCGCGAAGCCGATTTCGAAGTGAAAAGGTACAAAACACCTCAGGATCGGACCACTTTTGGAAGTTGAGATGTTGAAAAAGTGCACGGCGTTGTGGCGCGAAGCACATTTGGAAGTAAAATGTGTTAAAAACTGAGGGGTTCGGAGCAGTTTTGGAAGTTGTTGAAAAAGTGCACGGCGTTGTGGCGCGAAGCAGATTTGGAAGTAAAAAGTGTTAAAAACTGAGGGTCACAGAGCACTTTTGGAAGTTGAGATGTCGAAAAAGTGCACGCCGTTGTGGCGCGAAGCACATTTGGAAGTCAAAAGTGTTAAAAACTGGCGGTCTCGGAGCACTTTTGGAAGTTGAGATGTCGAAAAAGTGCACGCCGTTGTGGCGCGAAGCACATTTCGAAGTCAAAAGTGTTAAAAAATGAGGGTCTCGGAGACATTTTGGACGTTCAGACGTCGTTTTGTGTGGTAGGTGGAGTGGATTGTGCATCCACTGAAAAGTGACTAAAACGTGAGGGTTTTGTAGCATTTTCAAAAACGATGGCAGGCGTGGGAGATTTGAAGAGGATCTGCACAGATGCATTTTTTGTGGCAGGCGCAGTACAAGAGGCATCTTCAGCTGAGATGTTCGGAACTCAAGGAGCTGATTTCCTGAGAGGGGTTGCATATTGGCGTATCAAATCATCAGCTCTGCCAAGATGCTATTTCGTGACAGGTGCAGCATTTCGTATGACCTGGACTAACTTTTTCGTGGCAGGCGCAGTACTTTAGAGACACGGCATGGAAAAATCGCAAAACGCATTGGTACGAGGCCGTCAGCTGTACAGTCAACTTTCCATTTTTGAAGGAAGTCTCGCAGAATCGCTTCGTTTTTGATGTTTTCAACTGCAAAAAGTGAGAAAGTCTCGCAGAATTGCTTTGTTTTTGATGTTGCCAACAGAAGTCTAGCAGCATTGTTTTGTTGTCGACGTGGCGGTTAGACAGATTGATCGACAGGTCAAGAGGTAGATCGAAGGACAGGTGGAGAGAGAACTTGACGGATGAATAGATGCATAGATAGACACATAGGGAGATAGATCAGTTTTGGAAGCACGACTTTCAATGGAGCGTGTGTCTTTTCTGGCCGCGCTCCCGAGTCTGCAGCATGTAACCTTGTTCTTGTTGTTACCAGTTGTCGTTGGAACGCTGGACTGGAATGATGGTGTTTTTTCTGACCCATCCGTGTAGCGTCTGCATTTTGCATCCGTTTTGTCTCCGACACGGATCGTGCAACCGTAGGCCGACGAAGGAAAATCATGCAGTGGGAGCTCTTGCAGGCATCGGTTTTTGAAGCACAACAGGGGATAGGTGCAATGGGATTTGATAGCTAGATCGATAGATAGACGGGTAAATAGATCGATAGATAGATAGACAGATCGATGCATCGCAAGATCCATAAATACATCGAGAGATAAATCGAAAGATGGATGGCTAGTAGAGAGACAGATCGATCAATAGACAGGTAGATGGATCGACAGATGGACACATAGATCGCTAGATCGAAAGATCGCTAGAAGCGTCGATGACCAGATAAACGCATGGGTAGCTAGATAGATGGATGGATGGCTGGAAGAAGAGGTAGACGGACAGATGCATGGATGAATCGATAGAGAAACAGAACGAAGAACATGGTGATGGATAGCTGTGGACATGGATCGATGAAGAGATGGACGGAAAAAAAACTAACAGAGAGAAGTAAGCAGATGGATGAATGGCTGGATAGACAGAAAGATAGACAGTTTAATAGATAGGTGAATAAACAAATCGATCGATAGATACATGAATAGACAGGTAGATAGGTAGATGGCTAGAAAGGTAGCTCTGTAGATAGATGGCGAAAGAGAGACACAGAGAGAAAGAGAGAAAGAGAGACAGAAAGGGAGAAACACTCAACCACCTTTCAATCCATCAGTGGGTTCGCTCTGCCATTTTTGCGTCACACCAACTCACCTCTCCTATAGGTTTTCCATTTTTGAAACTTCCGCCACCGCCTTGTGCGGTACTACTGGTATAGATAAAGGAAAATCCAAGATGTCTAGATCATGTTCAAGGAAACACCAATGGAATTGCAGTGTTTTGTATGCTTATTGGAAGGTATTCAACAGAAGTCATCCCCTTTCCGCCTGTTTTTCAACCCTAAACCCTTTGGTTCATCTTGATTCATGGTTCCAAAAATCTCGAAATTCCCAGCATCCACCATGGTTTCTGTGTCAATGTGTCCTTTCTTTGTTTCCAACGGCACAACGGTTTCCAACGGCACCTGACTTGGGAGCTTGGCAAAGACGGCCCAGACCATCTCATCAAAGTCGCCTCGGTGAAAAAAGCGGCCAATCGCTATATCCATCGCTGGTTTTTCATTCGATAGCACTTTGTTTTTAGCTGAAAAATAATGAATTACTAATTAACAAAAACATACAAAAATTATATTCCCAGAGGTACATAGAAACCAAACTGATCCTTAAAATTACATGATGAATCAAAAGTCCCAACCAATGGTTGATCCCATTGCTGAGGAGTGCGCTGGCTTGACCAGTGACTTCATCGCCGGAATGTGAAACTGCTCCATTCAGGGCTATTAGATTGTTGTAGTAGACCGCATCGACCTTGGCCCGCTGGCGGCCGCGAACAGATCCATATTGCCAGGCTGTGAAACTGGAAGATTTACAGCGAAAGCAGCGGCTGCGGAGTTTTCGTTGACTGATGAAGTTGAAATCATCCGTGGTAAACTTTTAAACGGTTTCTGTTTTCAGCTGTTTTCAGTTCGAATCTGAGCGTCGATGTAGCCTCGCTTGTCAATGATGATGGCTTGCAAATCCAAATCCACGGGCTTGGCAAAATCCACGGGATCCCAGGTAATGGCGACTCCATAGCGCCTCCCTGTCATCGCAATGGGCTTACCCTTGAAGCCAGAATCCTGCAAAATTCTAGGGACTTCTCGTTGAAAATGGCAATTTACATCAATTTACCCCAGCTCAAATTTAGAATCATCATTGTTCCTCTCAAAAATGTCCATTTTGGAGGGGCACGCATCATTTTCAGACACCCAAATGGATGCAAAAGGCAGCTGCAACTTGAAATGCATCAGGGTGTCCTGCAAAAACTCCAGCTTGTCTCCCTTGTTGGTAGAGGGTGTGGACTTTTTCACCTGAAACAGGTGAGCTCAAGACACTGAACCTGCCAAATTGATCACCGAAGAAAAATGAATCGCCAAAATCTGATCCCATCCATGATCTGCGCCAGGTGCTGAGGTCGGCGCTTTTTTCCTGAGAGCAGCTCTCACTTTTGGGGCAAAACAAAAAAAGACTGGGCCTAATGATCTCACTGCTGAAGCCTTCGAACGTCCATTCATTGCACTATTTTTAGGATAAACGCTGTCAGTTTCTCAGTCTCAAAAGACTCACTGCAGTAGAATCTACGGTAGTTCGAAAGAGTTTTAAATGTTGAAGCAATGGCCCATGAAGAATTCTCTCCTGTTCTTTCCTGTGCTCCGGAGCTTCAAGGACTCATGCCGTGCTGCTACCACTGTGGCTGACGTGATTACTGGACTGAGCATGGACATTCGTCCACAACTCGGAGGTTTGCGAACTATACTTCCTCTCATATTTATCCTCAATATGTTGGGTTCTGTAGTACATTCCCCTATCATCATCAGCCAATGGGGGTCTTGAACATGGCTCATTTAACTTCAACCAAGCGTCTTCTCATTGTTGCTGCTAGCTGCACCACTGATATTGCTGAGGGTTTCAGAAGCTACACCTTCTTCGCCAGATGGGGCCACATCTGATGCAGTCCTTGCGTTGTGTTGCTAAAGTTGCAGCAAAAAAAATGGTTGACATGCATGTGCAATGAACATAGATAAATCGATGTCCTTGATGAAATGGACGGAAATTGAATGATTTATTTTTGATTGCGAAATCGCAGAAAACCTGTTTTCTGCCATCCGGTTTGTTATGGAACAGTGCTTCGAATCTCTCCTGGAGGCTGAAGAGGGTTGCTTCTTCAATTTCGGCGCCATCGCTCCGATGTCGTACCGTTGCTTGCCGTTGCTGCTTGGGAATAGTTTTGGAGGCTGGAAAGCTTGGATGATGTGTTTGGGCTGTTTGGGTACCTTGGGTTTTTGTCAACTGCAAGAGACAACCCAGATCTGTTGAGATGGCTGCCATGGTCTCATGAACCAGCGAAGTTCCACCCCGCCGCCGGGATTGGGCCAAAACAGCTCAAGCGCAAAAGCTGTGAATTTTGTCCGCAAATTTTGTCTGTCAATTGGAATGAACATTCTGGTTCGTGCCATCCGTTGCTCTCATCCTGCTTTAAAAAAAATAAAAAGAACATGTTTACTGCATCAAAGGAATGGTAAAATGGCAAATCTACAGGAAAAGATGGCATTTACCCTCCAATTGATTGGGAAAATTCTTTGTTTGCCTGTAGATTTTCCCATTGCTGACATCGCCAACCCCATGGCCCAAGACTCACACCGAGGGCTACGACCCAAAGGTCGTGTGGATGCTCCTGTGCCAGCATTGCAGCCAGGACAACCTCTCGCTTCCATCGGGTCAACCCGCACAGTCGACGCCAATGGCAAAAGGACATGTGCGATTGGTCAAAACAGGATATATGGTTTCTTGATGTTTCTGGCCATCCATCCCATATTGGGAATCCTTATAAGGGTATATAGATCCCGGTGGAAATGGATTGATTCTTCCCATCCACCAATGTTGGTTTTTCCTCCAAGTTTGACACGGAGCTTGCGGAGTCGAAATTCCACGGTCAACCAACCCCAGGCACAGGCGGCGGGCATCGGTGACCACTGCAAAAGTGACAGGGAACTGTATTGACAAAATGCAACACTACAAAGGTGGTCACTGCATCACACAGAGAGCCCTTAGGCTGTCAAGAAGGCACTACAGACTTCCCATCGTTGGCAGATGCCGAGCAAGGTCAATACGGGTGATTGACACTGCAAATTTCATTGAAAATATCACAGAAGGCGGCTACCAACAGGGGCGGTTAGCACACCATACAAGTATCAAAACAAATTGCATATCAAGGCCAGAAAAAATCATTCAGATTACCGGCCCAGTTTCTGACTGTTCCACTGGCTCAGGCTTCATTGACACATACCCATTGTCGTCATCAATATCTCTCGTCTCTTGTCTGGTGACGCCACAACACCTGATTCTGCACTCGTGCTGTCGCAAGGACGAAAGTAGACTTTGCTTATGCCATGGCAGACAGCGAGCTCCCGCTGGTCAACCGTCACCCTTGCCAACCAGTAATCCACGAGGTCATGTGTAATCGCCAAGGCGTAAAGAGATTTATCAAATCTCCTCATAGTCACACTGCGAAATGACTCCATCATGCATCAATCTGACATACATCAAGACAAGCTAAACATTCACGGCAATAGCCTCCTTTTTGAACACCTCCACAGTATGTAGGACGTCGCAGGGACAAATTAATCCGCCTTTCGCAGTTAAATTCCAAAGCAAAATCCCAACAAAACATAGCAGGTGTCTCAAGGTATGGCATGGCTCAGTCGGATGTGGAACAGCTACACATTCCAGCTTCATCACGTGGAGGTCTGAGCCCAGAAGCTTGAGCCAAAATGGCTACCTCCAAGTTTTGACCACGGCACACATGCCCTCTGGCAATGAAACATAGCTAGCTGGCAAATTCCCTAATTATATACAAATGATTGTAAATTGGCATGAAAGACATTTAAACCATTGAGCTACAGTAAATGGATTGTCCAAGCTACCGGGCTGATTACCAGAGGGTACATTGAAACACTTGTTGGTACGAAGTCTCAGGTTGGCAGTGAACACATTGAATTTCATTGAATTTGAAGTTCTTGGGTCTATCCAATAGTTGCTACACTCTGTGAATGTCTTGCGAACTGGAAAATCAGCAGCACGGCCTGACCACGAGCACTCAGAGCATGCCGCCCACAAAGCTGGAAATATCGTTCCAGTGCTAAGCGAGCACAGCGGTCTGCAAAGTCATCGCCCTCAGCTCGGATGTGCTCAACTGTTCAATGTGGAACCACTGGTCATTGGTCGCGTGATCCTATACCGTCCACCTGAGAAGCATTTTGAAAGCCCCAAGATCAGGATGATCAAGGTACGAGGCCAATGCTTATTGGATGTTGCTTTTAAAACCCAAGTAACCACATGGGTGTGTCAAAATAACTACAGTATGATAGGTGTTCCTCTTGACACACGAATGTATTGGTGCTACATCCCTCATTTTGGGGGGACCCTCCCAACTAAATCATGTTTTGGTGACACAAAGAAAAATATCCCAGTGAAATGGTTGGTTTTTGTTAACCTCATTGTACTCATATCCGTACGTTTGGGTTAGAATAATGTATTTGTAATTATGTGTATATATATATACATACATACATACATACATACATACATACATACATACATACCTACCTACCTACCTACCTACCTACCTACCTACATACATACATACATACATACACACTTTTATATGTATATACCAGTAGTACCCGCACGAGGCGGGGCGGAAGTTGCCTTAAGGTTATACTATATTTTTCTCATTTATAGAACTTGCATGCGCCGTGCGCCAGCCAGGCCCGTGCGTGCGCGTTTTTTTTTCGAAACTGTTGTGCTGCTGTCCAAGAACATGACCTGCGCGCGACCCCGGTGCGACGCAACGCCAAGTGAACACTTTCTTCACACTTCACACTGCACTCTTCACACCCTGCACTCCACACTCCACACTTCATCTCATCTCATCTCATCTGAGCTCTTCTCATCTCATTTCATGTCTTCTCATATGTCAGCTAAGTCCGTCTTAACTTTATATTTTCATTTCATCTGAGCACAACTCAACCTTTCCCATCTCACCGAAGCTAGTCTCGACTCACCGCGGCTCTTCTGCACGTCAGAAAGCTTGAGACACAGATGCATTTACACAGAAGAGTCTTTACAAAATACTTTGTACTACAAAGCTTACAAAAGCTCTTCCCAGTACTATTTTGTACTACAACGCTTGCACAAAGCACGTCCCAGTACTACTTTGTACTACAAAGCTTGCACCAAGCACGTCCCAGTACTACTTTGTACTACAAACCTTGCACAAAGCACGTCCCAGTACTACTTTGTACTACAAAGCTTACACAAAGC
Source organism: Cladocopium goreaui (assembly GCA_947184155.2). Taxonomy (NCBI): domain Eukaryota; class Dinophyceae; order Suessiales; family Symbiodiniaceae; genus Cladocopium; species Cladocopium goreaui. The sequence continues at coordinate 507,657 of CAMXCT020000202.1, read as the reverse complement.
TTTTCCCAGTACCACTTTGCACTACAAAGCTTGTACAAAGTACGTCCCAGTACTACTTTGTACTACAAAGCTTGCACCAAGCACGTCCCAGTACTACTCTGTATTACAAAGCTTACACAAAGCTTTTCCCAGTACTACTTTGTACTACAAAGCTTACACAAAGCTTTTCCCAGTACTACTTTGCACTACAAAGCTTGCACAAAGTACGTCCCAGTACTACTTTGTACTCCGAGGTACCTTCATCGCCGCTTGCAGCCACCTTATACGGAAAAAACACAAGGTTTCGTGCTCCGGCTTCCTCCCCAATACGAGTCCCATGCAACATTCATGCAGCCATTACAATGAGTTTTGCAGCCTCACGTGGCTAACCCGCATCTCTCTACGCACATGGCAACAAAACGTGACGTGACAACAATCATGCAGCCATTACACTGCGATCTGCAACCAAAGATTCAACAAGCGCATAGAACTACGCACACCTGAACAACCACACATTGCAGAACACTAAGGGAGAACCGATTCGACCTCGAAACGACCCCAGCCGCAACCGCCGCACACAGGAGGTACCTTTCATCGCCAGCTGCAGCCACTTCACATGGAAAAACACAAGGTTTCGTCCTCCGGCCTCCTCCCCAAAACAAGCCCCATGCAACAGTCATGCAGCCATTACAATGCGTTTTGCAGCACCACGTACATATCCATGCAGCCATTACAATGCGATTCGCATCCCTGCGTTGCAGAACACCAAGGGAGAACCGATTATATACGCGTTGAAACGATCCAAACCGCAACCGCCGCACACAGGAGGTACCCGTCATCGCCGCCTACAGCCACCTTATTATACGGATACGGAAAAACACAAAGTTTCGTTCTCCGGCTTCCTCCCCAACACAAGTCAAGTCCCATGCAACATTCTTGCAGCCATTGCAATGCGTTTTGCAACAGCACGTGCACATTCATTCAGCACGTCACCACTTCTCTCAGTCACCACTTCCCTCAGTCACCATGCTTCGTCACCACCCTTCGTCATCACCCTTCGCCATCACCTTTCGTCATCACTTCCCTCAATCACCACCCTTCGTTGCTACTTTTATGTGATGTATTGTTCTATGATGTACTGTTGTGTGATGTAAAGTCTCACAATTCTATTTGTCCGCAACTCGGAAGATTGCTTCCCAACTTCCTTTGATATACCGTATGCTCCCTTATCCCCATTCTGGCTGATTTGTTCAGCAAGTACAGACCATTTTTTAAAAAAATGCCGAGAGGCAGCTTGCAACGAACGGAGGTCTGGTAGCGGCACATCCGTTGGTCCATCCACAGCTGAACCAACCTCATCCTGGTCAAAACACAACTGAGCATGCGGAGATTGTGAACAGTTCAGGGTAGTTTTTGTTTTTTTCCTGAATCTTGTTGCCATGATGATTGTTAATGTATGTTAATATGGTGATGATTTTGTGCTAGTCATCATCATCAGTATATATATATAGTATGTTGTAAGAAACATGTCATTCTTGACGGTTTTCTTACTGCAACGGGTAGTTTATATTTCACATCATGCGTTCACAGAATTGGATGATGGGAAATTTGAAAGCGGCAATCCCTGTAGTGTAGTTTCTTCTGAAAACCAGCCAGTTTCCGGTGTAGATGTTTGTTTCAACCAATCCGTTGATTTTTTGCATACTGATAAACCATGAGTTGTTGATGAAAATTATCTGACCATCAAAAATCAAAACGATAATAATATCATCGCGCTACTATTAAATCATAACGCAATAAACCGATTGTTGTCCTATTTATCCGTGATATAGTGATACATCAAAAATAGTGTGCGACTATCATCACTGATATGTGGTTTTCTATCTTTTCGTCCATAAAAGATAATAGGAATCCAGGTGGTCCTTTGGTTGCGTCCTCCAGCTCCTGCTGCGCGTTGCGTTCCCGCGGTGAACCGCGCGGCCGCCCATCCAAGAGCTCTTGGACCTCCGAGACATGGTGACATGTCTCACATGACATGGTGACATGCCGAGACATGCCAAGACATGCTCGTTATACAGGATGGAGCTCTCAGAGCTCTGCCAAAAGCATTGTCGTGCACTTTTTTCGCGCTTCGCCGTGCACTTTTGGAGGCTCTGTGAACTAAGGGTGCTGGTTGGATCGGGGTCGTTGGGTCGGAATCATTAGTTGGATCGGCGCGGCTGGATCGGAATCTGCATTGGCTGTATAGATCGCAACCTTGCGGACTACCCCGACCGTCCCGACCGTCTCGACCGTCCCGACCGTCCCGACCATCCCGCCATTTATTCACGATGTTGATCCAGGATCGTCTTTGATGCTGATTCTGCAACGCTGATCCGAACGTATGGATGGTGATTCCAGACGCTGCTCCGTGACGCTGATTCGACTCGATAGTTTCTGACCCCAAATTTACTCTAATACTAATATCAAAACTGCAATTCCTCTCAAAACTCTCAAGATCTGCAAGTGTACCACCTCGTAAAAACTGGAGTGCGTCACTGGTGGGACAATTGCAGAAGCATGTGAAAACATGTGAAAAAGAGCTCTTGGACCTCCCGGCCCACGTTGTTTCCCTGAAGCCACAGACTTCGGAGCTGGGGCATCTCCTGGAAATACCAAAGTGGCTCGCTTTTCCATGGGGAAATTCATGGGAAAAAGGTAAATTCCTGGGGAATTTTGATGGGGCAAGCTGTCATCATTGTCCAAAATCTCCCGGAAATCATGGGAAAAAACATGTTACGAGCACTTCGAAAAAATGCTGCAAATCATGGGTCCTTAATCGAAAATCCCCATCAAAAGAGTCCATAGACGTGCACAGTTTGCCTTGGCACTCCTGCACTGCTTCCATCAAGATATCGGCACTGTCAGGTCCAAGTTCGTTGTAGTCCTGCAGTTGAAGTGATTGCTTATTTGTATCATAGGAATAACCCCAATAAGTTGGAATATAATCCCAAAAAAGATGGTTTGTAAATCCACTTATTCCCAGTGTCAATAGTGTTTTTTCATGCTTTTGAAGTGCGTTTCGGATCTCTTCTTGTCGTTCATCTCCTTGAGAAATGTGGAAGCTCCACAGTTGGCCGCTAGATCTGCGAGAAATCTGAGATGGATATATATATATATATGTATATATATATATATAACTATATACATATGTCACGACACACCACTGCTTTCATGAAATATCAAAGCATCTCATGATCTTCGATGCATTTCAGGGACATTTGGCAAGCAAATCCTTGGTGCCCTTCCCCGTTGGAGCAAACGATTTGTGCTGCTTAGACCAAAATTGTCTATCTTTGTTAGATTCCTGCTTTGTTGCTTGAAATTCCATGTGTGGCGCTGAAAAAAAAACATTTTGGATGGCTAAATCACATATCATCACATTAAATTCCCATGTTTGAAAGTAACTTTCCCGTCTCTATATACGGTTTCCCAGCTCATGGACGATGATAATCTCCAAATATCTGCAATAGATGCAAAAAGAATAGTAGAACCGTCCCACACAAACAAAAACTATTGTCTACCTGGCATCTATTCTGGGATTCTATCTGTCATATGTTCTGACATTCTATCTGGCATCTATTCTGGGATTCTATCTGTCATATGTTCTGGCATTCTACCTGGCATCTATTATGACATTCTACCTGTCATATGTTCTGACATTCTCTCTGGCATCTATTCTGACATTCTATCTGTCATATGCTCTGACATTCTATCTGGCATCTATTCTGGGATTCTATCTGTCATATGTTCTGGCATTCTATCTGGCACCTATTCTGACATTCTACCTGTCATATGTTCTGACATTCTACTTGGCATCTATTCTGTCATTCTATCTGTCATATGCTCTGACATTCTACCTGGCATCTATTCTGGCATTCTATCTGTCATATGTTCTGACATTCTATCTGGCATCTATTCTGTCATTTTATCTGTCATATGTTCTGACATTCTACCTGGCATCTATTCTGCCATTCTATCTGTCATATGTTCTGACATTCTATCTGGCATCTATTCTGTCACTCTATCTGTCATATGTTCTGGCATTCTATCTGGCACCTATTCTGACATTATACCTGTCATATGTTCTGACATTCTACCTGGCATCTATTCTGACATTCTATCTGTCATATGTTCTTACATTCTATCTGGCTTCTATTCTGGCTTCTATTCTGGGATTCTATCTGTCATATGTTCTGAAATTCTACCTGGCATCTATTCTGACATTCTATCTGTCATATGCTCTGACATTCTCTCTGGCATTTATTCTGTCATTCTATCTGTCATATGCTCTGACATTCTACCTGGCATCTATTCTGTCATTCTATCTGTCATATGTTCTGACATTCTATCTGGCATCTATTCTGTCATTCTATCTGTCATATGTTCTGACATTCTATCTGGCATCTATTCTGCCATTCTATCTGCCATATGTTCTTACATTCTATCTGGCATCTATTCTGTCATTCTACCTGTCATATGTTCTGACATTCTATCTGGCATCTATTCTGCCATTCTATCTGTCATATGTTCTGACATTCTATCTGGCATCTATTCTGGGATTCTATCCGTCATATGTTCTGACATTCTATCTGGCATCTATTCTGTCATTCTATCTGTCATATGTTCTGACATTCTATCTGGCATCTATTCTGTCACTCTATCTGTCATATGTTCTGACATTCTATCTGGCATCTATTCTGGGATTCTATCTGTCATGTGTTCTGACATTCTATCTGGCATCTATCCTGACATTCTATCTGTCATATGTTCTGACATTCTATCTGGCAGTCTTTCTTGCATTCTATCTGACATCTTTTCTGACATTCTTTCTGACAGTCTTTCTTGCATTCTCTTTGGCATGTGTTCGGGTCCAGGCGTGGCCCAGTGCATCCCTTGATCACCACATGGCTCGGCGGAGAAGGTGGACGAGGACGAAGAAGGAGAACGAGGCGAGGAAGAAGGGGAAGGAGGAAGAGGAGGAAGAGGAGTTGTTGTACCTTTGTTAAAATCTAGAGACCCTCACGTGGCAGGTGGGGAAAAACTCGACCAACAAAAACATAACATAATATCATATATATATGTGGGTTCTCCCATTATATCCCTCTATTGCATCCCCATAAGATAGAAATGAATGACCAACCAACAGGGGCTTAGAAGCCACTGCTCATTTGGGTTTGCCTGAAAATAGGGTACCCCAACATCCTTCCCATTAACATTGCCATTTGGGGGCATACCCCATTTTCAGACACACCCATTTGTTCCATTCACTAAAATAATCCCCAATAAACCAGGTAGGTTAATAACCTCCATTTCCTAACCAGACAGCAGGGGTATTGTAAATGGCTCAATGCAGCAACGGAGTCCAGATGAAGCTCTCGAAGTCCATGACCTGCCAGTTGTGCTGCGACCGCTTTGGCACCAGCGTCGCCAAGATGGTTGCTGCCAAGGTCTAAGGCAGTAAGTGATGCCTTAGGATACCCCAAGGTCTATGGCAATTTGAGAGGAAAATGCGATGATGATGATGATGATGATGATGATGATGATGGTGATGGTGATGGTGATGGTGATGGTGATGGTGATGGTGATGGTTATGGTGGTGATAAGGATAAGGATAAGGATTTAAGGTTAAGGATTTTAGGATTTAAGGGTTTAAGGATTTAAGGAAAAGGACAAGGACAAGGACAGGGACAGGGACAAGGAGAAGGAGAAGGAGAGTACTGGATATTATTGGACGAGATTGGATAATATTGGATTATATTGGATAGTACTGGATAATATTGGATGATAACCGATAATAGCTGATGATAGCTGGTGATAGCTGACGATATCTGATCTGGGCCGAATATGATGATAGCGGATGATGATGAATGATAGCGGATACTGCGGATGATAGTGGATGATAGATATGATAGGAGATGATAGAGATTTTGATACCAGACAATAGCGGATGATGAAATTGGATAGTGATGGCAGTGATCTGGGTAAATTATAATATTTCACTAACCTGAATTAAGGCCACCAACTTCTTGCGGTCCCTGCCCACCCCCCAGGAAGTTGATTAAGGCCATAAAAGGGGATGATTTCCCGAATCCTAACCATGATTTCCAGTGAGGTCGCAGTGAGGTCGCAGTGAGGTCGTTATAATTTACCCAGAGTGATGGACTAATAGGAATGGAGAAGAATGGAGAAGAATGAAGAAGAATGGAGAAGAATGGATGCTGCTGATCCAGACCTGGATCCAAACATCACGCTCTTTTTCAACCCTTTGGAGGTCCTGTGACGTGCAAAGGTTTCAAGTCGGATGCTATGAAACTGTCAAGGATAGATCAATCTCAAATGCACTTCCTTCTCAAAGTCCAAAAACTCAGGTAATCTATGGTAATCTCTGAATTTGAGTCTTCCACCTTTTTACTCCTGTTCAATCATCAAAAAAACCAAGGTTCTGGGAGCCTTTCACAAATTGCCGCAGCCCCTTGTGGACCTGACAACTTCAAGAGACAAGCCGTTCCGCCCGGAAACACTGTATCAATCAAGGCTTGGAATCCTTGACTCTTCAGACTCTCCAAGCCCAGAATGTCCCCAAATCTGAGACATTATGCAAATTCTATGCAAATTCTATCTTAGATTTCTTAGATCTTGCCTTTACATTCTTGGTTTCATCTCTCCATCGCGCATCATCGCGCCTAGTTGGTTGCTGTAGAGCAGCAGTTCTCGAAGCATTTCCAAACGCGGCAAGGCTACCGCCAGGGCCATTGCCCCGGGAGGACCAATGGCATTCTGCTGCAGGCCCAGGGCTGAAATCAACAAGGAATTCCTTTCTCCGTCGCCAATCCTGGAAGGACATCAACCCATACCCCGACAATCCGAAAAGAAATGGGGCTTTATAGCTGGAAGCCATCCAACTATCGGGAAATCATCAAACTTGGCAGTTGAGAATCCTAGGGAGATTGGGCTATTATATAGCTGAGAAATCATCAAAGGTTCCATGGGGAAGGTTCCATGTTTCATCATTTTTCAACGTTTTCGGAAGGTGCCATTTCATGGTTAGTCAATGTTAATCATCATTTTACCATCTGGAAGTGTTCTAAGTCTTCTAAGTCATGGGGGTAGCCCATAGTTATCATCCATGTGATTTTCGGATGTTCCATTTTTATAAACCAATCATATTGGGGATTCGCCATGACTACGGAAAGCCCCATTAAATCCCATTCATATCTTCACCATTGATGGCCACTTGGGGGGCATAGACATCACCACCAACCGTGAGCCCATTCTCCAAGTGACAACTGGGCAAGTTCTGTTGCGCCTTCGTCTCCGAGGCCTCTAAGATGGTCAACGATGGAAAATGCTGCAGACATTGCTTGACGAAGTGTACCCGGCCTGGTAATGACTAACGTAGCTATTGAAAATGGCCCAGTCGAAATAGTGGATTTACCCATTGAAAAGGGTGGATCTTTCCATAGCTCTGTTAAATTACCAGAGGGTAAAACATGACGGTTTCAAGTGGTTTCATGAACAGCAGCCAGATTTTTTTCGGAAATCAGCTGACCGCAGCTGACCTGCTCCGTTCATCTCCGTTCCACCCGTCTTCGGCGCCTTGATTTCCTGCCAGCCTCGTTGTCGCTGCGGGACTGCGCTGGGCCGCCCCCTGCAGCGCAGCGAAAACGACCTTCCCCCGCAGGCGTCGAGCAGCACTGGAGTCGATGCTCAAGAGGACCTGGAGCCCCAACCCCGGGATGTTCACCCAAAAAATGGGATGAAAAAAATTCGAAGAATGGGATTTCATTGGATTTTAAAGGGGGGTTATGGATTTAAAGAGATGAAAAATGGGGATATCACCTAGTTTCGATGGGACTATTTGGATGTTGGTGAAAGGGATATGAATGGAGATATAATTCCCTGCCCCCGCATATTAAACACTTCCATGGTCTAGTGTTTTAGCCATACAGGGGGTAGTTAGTATTAGGGGAGGGGTTAGTTGGGGGAATGTTGAAAATTAGTAAAAAAAAATGTTATCCCAAACTTTGATGTGAAGTCTAAATATTCTATAGATCTTATTCCATATGTTTTTAAATTGCAATTTTTGGGCGCAGCCGGATTTTGTGACAAAGCCATTGTTGGGGATGGGTCAAAACTGAAGATCCCCAAATTGGGGTCCCAAATCCTCATACCCATACCTTCCCCAACCATTCCATGGTCCGAATCCCTATGTTTGGAACCTTTTTTCACATGCCAAACGACAAATTCCCTTCAAGCTTTGTGCCGCAGGACTCGATCATCAGTCTATCATCTGGCTGGAAACCTCTGAAATTCTAGCTTCAACTGGCTCCCCACCCAATATCCCAATATATATGGACCATATAGATACCCCATCATACCCCAAGCGCTCCTAAATTTGCTCCCACTGGATAGTCATTCCGCCCATTCTTGGAGCCTCTTCGACATTGGGTTCCAGTGCTCTGTGCAGAATCTTTACGGATTCATCTGTCAGAGCATTTCCGCGCAGATCCAAAGACTGCCTGAGGGTGAAATCAAATAAAAGCAACCAATATTGGATAGGTTGGATATTGGATAGGTTGGAAGGAACTATATTGGAAGGATGTTCGAAATAGATTGGAACTATATGATCCTATATGGAAATCGTATGAAGCAACTTTCATCTTGATTTTGTGAATCGAAATACGTGGGCTCCGGCACAACCTCGTCGCGAAAGGTTGGCCAAGTGATGCCAAGTGATGCCAAGTGGCAAGGTGGGAAATTCTCTCAACATCGCTGCCAAGCTCTTGATCCCAGCGTCAGAGAAGTTTTTATTTCGTAGGTCACATCGCAAAGCATCAGGACTGAGACCATCCACGAAGATGTTCCTCACGTGGGACAGTGCAAAGCGCAGATCGTCACGTTTGATTCAGGCGATTCTCCGCGTTTCTGTGCACATCAGTCAGCACGTTCAAATGTTCAATGGTTTTTACCCTCTGGTAATTTAACATAGCTATTGAAAATGGCCATAGAAATAGTTGATTTACCCATTAAAAATGGTGATTTCACATAGTTGTTTGTATGTTTAGCAGAGGGTAATCTGAAAATGGCCATGTCATTGGGCCCAGCCATGGCGTTTCCAAGTTCATGCTAAGCAGCTTTGCCAAGGCAGTCTCCAGCCTGAAAATTGGCGATAGGAAAATGGTGATATTGGAATTGGGGTACACATGGGTACACTATTTTCAGACAAACCCATCTATCAGTCTATCATTGAAAAAAAAAACGTTAAATATCGTACCCCATCTATTTTCGGACAAACTCATCTATCATCACTGAGAAAGTCTGGTACTTTCGGATGTCGGCGCCTGTACAACATCTCGGGTGTGGCCTCATTTGCCGCCAATGAGAATTCCAGCAACGTTGAATTCTCAATGGCAGCATCTGTCAGGACTCCACATTCTGCCATAGGGATCTCCTGAGGTCCGAAAAGGCGTTTCACGCGATTTCCGAAATCACCCAGGTTCCTTAAAGTGATTAAAGTGCCAATAGAAACATGTGGACATCAAAATAAAAGCCAATAGAAACCAAGAAACTATATATATATGATATTAATATGATATAATAATGTATACATATATATATATTATTTATTTATTTATTTATTTATTTATGTATGTATTTATTTATTTAATTTATTTATTTATTTATACGTGTACACCTCACTGGGAGAATGGTATGCAGCTGTGTTGCATTGCGGCGGAGGTTTGCCATCTTCAGGCTCTTTGCATGTCGTAGCCATGGAGCCAAGCTCTTTGCTGCTGCACCCAGACGACAAGCACCGAGACCCAAGCGCTGCAGAGAGACCAAGTTGAGCCAAGGCACCTGGAACAGCAGTCATCCAAACAGTCGGTGCACGAACCTGCCATCCAAAATCATCCAAACATGCACAATTTTTAATAAAAAGGGGCGTTCTTCAAGAGAATACGCACTGGACAGCTAGGACCATGAGGCTCCCTACAATTCCACAGAAATAACTGATGAAGCTGGCAAGAGCTGATTCTTAGTTTGCAGATTCAGCTGGATTCAGCTGAGTTGCCAGTGTGTCTAGTGCTTCTGGTCCCAACTCGTTTCCGGTCAGCCTAAGTTTGTCCAGTGTTGCTAATCCAAGAGAATTCAGAACTGTGGAGGTCTTGTCTATGACCTGCGCACGTTGGAAAAAAGGATACCAGTATTCATGTCTATATGTCTTTGTATATGTATGTATATATATATATACATACCCCTGTATACGCATATGTATGTCTGATTATGTATTCACACTATACTAACTATACATAATATGTATATCTGAGAGATTGTGAAGGTGCACATCTACATCAACATCCAAAAATATTCTTTGGCATTCATTATATAATATAATGGGCAAAAAGACAATTACTGGATCGTCATTTAAAAAAAAACGAATTTGCTCCGCAGGCCACTTTTGCCTCACAAACCTGGCTTGCCCGTTCACGTTCCTTCAGGACGTGTCAGGACTTTGGCAGGGATTGCGCCTCAAATCCTGCATCCTCCACGGCGCTGACAGCAGCTTCAACCCCCGGGAAGCCAGCATTCACCCAGACTTCGGCAAGGCCAGGGCCTTGCAGCCCCCCAGTGGGTCCGGAACTTCCCAGGGTCACGGTAGCTGAAGCCACACCGTTCACACCTTCCAAAGCTCGTGCTACGGTTTGAGTACAACTGCCACAAGTCATGCCATGGACTCGAAGGACAACGCAGGTGTCAGCTTGCAAACAAGGAGTCACGCGGATGTCTCGGGAACGACGTCTTAGATCTGATCCATGACTACAGCACAGGGAGGGTCCAGACAAATTTGACTTTCGGCTATGCCCAAAGATTGCATGACCTACTCCCAAACCCAAAACAACTGCAGCAAAGATTTCCACACAAAATGTCATGGCTGCTAGCATCACAAGATAGGCCAGGGTCATTCGGAAGCAGTACAAGGCTGCTTGAAGAAACCTTGACAGCTTGGTGTTTGTTGGATGAATGGCAATGGTAGCAACAAGTTCTACCAGTGCACCCAGGGTGAATACGCCCAGCGTTCCCAACCAGAACTTCCAGCGAGTATTCAGCACCCAGCTCTGAAAGAAGAGAATTACGCATGGCTTCGTTTTGCTGCCTGTGATGCCATAGGCCACAAATCCTTGCATGATCATGTCTGAAGCAGCTGACTCATCGCAAAAGTCCCATCCCGTAAACGCCGGACATGTGAGTGTACAGGTGGGACACATCTCTGAATGGTTGCTCCAAGGAGTACCATCTGGATGCACGCATTTTGCTGTGCTGAGCGTGCAAGCAGGCGGAAGCATCATGCATTGCATCCAGCAGTATGCTTGGCCTTCCGGACATAGGTGAGTTGGATCGGCAACCGCAGCCTCTGCAACACCACAGCCTATGCCAGTGGAGGAAGAAAGAGATGTCATAGCACGGTGCCACCATTCTCCAAAGGTCCTCTGTTTTGCCAAAGCTGGGTCAAAGTCTGTTGTCTTCACAGCATCCTCTGGTAGCCTTGACATGATGCCATACCAGGCACGCTGGCCGCTCGGAAGGTGCAGTTCATGTGGCAAGGGACGGGCCGGCCAAGGCAACCACTTGGCTGCTTCGCCCACCAGAAAGGCGATGGAGTCCTCTGGGAGGTCGATGGCTTCCAGCGTCTCCCGTTGAATCACAAGGCCACTGGGCGTGGCTTTCGGGGCGGTGGAAGGCGTGGCTTTCGAGTACAGAGGTGATGCAAAGGCCAGCAGCAAACCAGCATCAGTGTGAAGATCAAGACTTGCACGTCCATCACTATCATCCAAACCATCTCTGGAGGTGTACATGTGGAAGTGCTCCAAATGGGTGGCACTTGAGACTGCGTCAAGGAGGCTCATGTATGGATTGCCAGATTCGTGTCTGAAAACAACCTTGTTGTCATGATTGCCAGCTAATCCCCAAACTCTTATGACCTCCATAAGTGTCATATGGACCATAGTCCGCAACACATCAGCCTTCTGTTCAAATTCTGGACATCCCACTTGCATAGGACGAAGGGTATGACCGTGAGTCTCAGCAGCGGCGGTGCGCCTTTGCGCCCCATCTGCCAACAAGCGGTCTTTGAACTGAGCTGGTGCGGTGCTTTGCGCAAAGCAGGTAGACATTGCATGAAGTGCAGCTCGTCTTGCATCTGCAAAACCAGGGACGCCGGGCACAAGCAAAATCCCATCCGTTGCAAAAGCGTTCAGCACGGTTTCTGGCTGAGCTTGTAGTTCAAGGTAGGGAATGATTGGAAGCGAAGTTGATGAAGCAAAAGCTACCCGAAGGCAGCAAAGGGCAAGGCCCATCAAAGCCATTGCATCTGCAAAGAAAATGGGTTTTACGTGTCCTAGCAGATTCATCAGTTGGCTATTATGTGCAAAAGATCTACGACATCTTGAACCGTTGCCATTAAGGTGCTGCTGTCACTTGGAGATTTCTTGCATTGTGTTGGACCGTTTGGGCCAGAACCTCCCGCTTGATCCAAGGGAAACTGCCTATATGAACTGACTATGAAATCTCAAGAGCAACATGCCATGCACTCCATGGACCGATGGGAGACTTGTAAAGTACCTTCCGGCCCAGTGAAGCCCCAGTTAAAGCAGGCCAAGTAACTGCAATTCCTGAAGACTTTCTGGCAAGATGTTGCAAAGCTCTTTCAATGCAAGCAGCGTCAAACTGCAGTCCGAAAAGTTCACCTAGCTCATGAGAGCGACATGACTGTCAAATGAAGATAATACCATATTATATATATATAGTATGTAAAATTCTGTGTATATATATATTGTATGTATATATATATATTTATTATGTGTATATTATATATATATTATGTATATATATTATGTGTATATGTATGTATATATATATATATACATATTATGTGTATATATATATATACATATTATGTGATATATATATATAAAGTATATATATATATTATGTATATATATATGTGTGTATATTATGTATATATATATATGTATGTATGTATATTATGTATATATATATATATATACATATATATTATGTACATATATATATATATATTATGTATATATATATATATTAAATTATATATATTATGTGTATATACATATATATTATGTATATATTATGTGTAAATTGTGTATATATTATGTGTATATATATATTATGTATATATATATATTATGTATATATATATTATGTATATATATAATGTATCTATATATTATGTGTATATATATATTATGTATATATATAATGTATCTATATATTATGTATATATATATATATTATGTATATATATATTTATATATATATATTTATATATATATTATATTATGTATATATATATATTATATTATGTATATATTATGTATATATTATGTGTATATATATATAGTATGTATATATATTATGTGTATATATATATTATGTCTATATATATAGATATATATTATGTATATATATATATATTATGTCATGTAATGCCTATATATATATATTATAACACATATAGCCATGCATATCAGAAAATATAATGAAATATAATAAATATACATAGTTACATGGTACCAGTATCTATTTGTCACTCTTTGCCTTTGCATCGGCTGTCTGGTTGTCTTTGACTATTTCATCATGCCAAGTCTCGGAAAGAAGTGGCGCTCTCAAGCCCCCAGAGCTGGTTGAAAGCTGCCTCAGCACCTGCCATTCAGCATGGAAATGGCCCAGCACCACGCCGCGAAGCTGCAAACGTCCTGTCGTCACAAAAGGAGCTTTGAAATTCGCAGAGTTATTAGTAATTATTAGGTGAAAGGTGTTGAATGTGAACCCTTGTTGGATCACTCAAGGGGTTTTGAACTCCACAGGAGTGCCAGGGGATTTGCAGACACGACAACATCATCGACCATGTCAGCTGTCCTTCGGTGGACAGCCGGCTCTGCACCAACTGCAGCAGTTCATCCTTTGTCAAGGGCTTCTTCCGGCCCATGGGACATGGAACAAGTTCAGCAGTTCGGCCAGGGAACCGGGGTCTGGACAGAATCATCCAATGATCATAACATGCGTGTCATGATGGTCTGGATGTCTTGAGATCGCGAAAGCTCTAGAATCTTTGGGGGAAAAAGATCATGCTACACTGGTTCAATACTTGAAGTTTGAGTTGCGGAATACTACTTGAAGCTTAAACTGCGGAAGGTAACCACCTGCACTGATGAGTCTGTTGATGTCCAAGCACTGCTCCCCTCATGAGTCCGTCCGCTTTTGATCCCGTCAAGATGACAGCAAGGTTTCAAGCTGTGCAGAGCAAAACTGGGAGTTCCACCTGTTGAGCTCCCTGAGCTCCCTCCAACAGTAACCAAGGCACATAAAAACGCCACAGGATAGCGCATACAGTGCATACATCACAAAGGAATTTCTGCTCCACGACTCCACGAAACCATCTTGAGAGGCCAAGTGATCCTCATGCAGAAATTCAGCGTCCAGTCCTGCCGGGGCTGTCCTTGCACACGCGTCACGAAGGCGTTGCATATTTCGATAGGGAGTGATCCATGGAGGCAGAAAGGCCTTCACGTTGCACAGCCCTGGAATCAGATCGGAGCGGATCTCTTTTTCTTGTGTTTCACACCAAGGAAACACCACTGGGACTCCATGATGCAAAAACCTGAAGTATGACTCGTTTGACAGTGAAGTGGAGTTGCTCTCTTTATACACTTCCAGGACGACAGTATCTGTGTAGGGAGGCCATTGACCATCCCAAACCCCGAGGGCAGCTAAGAAGACCAGGATGGTCGTATCGTGCGTGGCCCACATCGCCAGCAATGGGGAACCTTGTGTGGCCTGCATGATCATGAAATGCTCCAGCTCAATAAGGACGGGGGCTGCAAGCAAATGAAGAGCTTCTGGGTCCCTCATGTAGTGTTCTTGGTACATTTTCAAGGAGACTCTCAAAGCCTCTTTGAACAAAGGGCTGCCGGGCTGCAACAACTGTGGCAAGTGAAGTGTATGCTGTCCCGAACATGTCGCCACAAGCAAGCAGTCTTTGAAGCTGGGTTGGAAATCCGTGCCAGAAGCCTGCTTCCAGCGTCTTGCGAAGTCCTGAGTGAACCAGATTTGATTGATTGAACCTGTTCCTTCTCTCCTTCTTGCAAGCAGCTAGATAGTATCTGCCGATCCCTGCTGAGCAGGGAACGCGTCAGGGAAGAGAGGTTGCAACCACCACCACCATCACCACAACCGCAAAGACGGCCACCACGGCCACCAGCAGCAAAAACAACAACAACAACAACAACAACAACAACCACAACCACAACCACAACAACCACAACCACAACAACAACCACAACAACCACAACCACAACCCTTAAAGCATTGCCTGTGCGCGAAGCTCCACAATAACTACTAACAACTATACTTCAAAAAGCAGCATTCCAAGAGTTATCATGTTTTTTGTTCAAGTGGTCGCTTCCCTTAAGCTACTTGAGAGCAGGCGGAGGCGGACGAAAGGTAGTGTAGTGGGAGAGGAGTGGTGTCAAAATGCTGCGCCCCTAAGATGATACACCAAAAACGTTTTTGTGCAGTCTAAGATGATTTTATCCAGAGCATGACTGCATGATACGGTGTCTTGTGCAGCGTGAAATGATGCACGAAAAGGGGTTTATTTAAAACCCCTTTTTAAGACCCCTTGCAGCAACTGTTATTGAGGCTGAAGCATACCAATTATGCTGGACTACAGGGACATCTCCCTCATGGAAAGTGTGCCTCTAATGTGGGGGCCCGTGACCGCGTCACCCGTGGGAATTGAACCCATGACCATTTTCGGGGGGGGGAGGGGGCCCCCCCCCCCTTATAATTGATATCCAATACATAACGGCGAGAATTCCATGAATTCCGTGGGCTGGCCCCCCAATACCCCCCTAAGCTTGTGCTGAAGCACGGAGAACTCAGGTAGCTGACGCTACCTTTCGTGACATGTTACGAATATGTTAACAGCTAGCTTCTGGAAAGCGCCGGGTGATCAGATTTGGGCCAGACTTGTAGTGTCTGGCGTGACGTGCGAGCCCAGCACGAGGACAATGTTGGTTCAGGTCCCAAGGATCGCTGGTCACTGGTCGTGAGAAGAGGCGGACACCTGGGATTGGGATGAATGGTTTATGATCATCCCACCATCTGATCATACCATGGGAATTCCAGAAAGACAAGGGCAATTCCTTATACCAACCCCAAACGGCCCTAGACCATTCCCTAGTTGGAACTGACGCCGGAAGGGACAGTCACCAAATGTGTCAACATTGTAAGCCAACATAAAAGAAGCAAAACACTGCTACCAAACAGCGGAGATAGCTTGAAGCAAAAGGGACAAAGCCTAACTTAACCACAGATTCTACCAGCACACTCTCAGAAAACCTGGCCAGACATATGCAAGCTTCTCCGACACAAAAACACATCCAATTAATTCAAATTAATCATATCTAATCTAGGTTTACTCTGTACGATATAATTAATTACATTCGAAAGGTCCGGCCACATGTTTCCTTTGCAGGAAAGTCTATCACCATCACCCCTATGTTTATATAGTTTGTGTTCAATGGGTTGAAACGAGAAAAAAAATGCACAACACCTAGAAATTCAGTGGCAGTGCGTGCAGGACCCACACGAAAGCGATTTCACTAATGGTTCGGTATGTTGAGTCGCACAAGACAGGGTATACAAAAATAAACCAACAGTTGTTTAACAACTGTTTGTATACATACTATACATTTACAAGAGGAGTAGCAATTGCAGTAGCGGCAACTTCTTGGGAAAAAGATATGTGCCAAACAAGGTCCTAAGACCAGGTCAGTATAGTCCAGAATGCCTTTTCCATCCTTCTCCACCGGTGCTGAGACATTCAAGGAAAAGCGATGCAACTAAACCACTTGAAGCCCAAGGATGCCCCAAGATGTGCTGGGTTCAGCTCATTATCTTATTGCTACTTCGCCGGCCAGAACATAGAAGAAAGACTTTGAAGATGTTTGAAGTATGTATAGTAGCATCTCAACAGCGTGAACTACCAGGAACTACCTCATATTTTTTCATCCAAAGCCTGACCAAATTTAAGCCTGGCATTTCGAGGCGCAGGGGAACTTTCTGGCTGATGTGGCTATGTAATATGACATTGCACGTCATTGCACAGATTTGGCCCAGCCCGGCCTGGAGTATCACCAAACAGTTCCCGCTGCATCAAGAAAAGCGTGGCTTCTGTGCGCAATTTGCCAGTGGAATACAGCCGTGTTGTGTTCCTTGGTGGAAAAACGGCACAGTGCAGCAAAATGTCGCTACATGTTTGCATATATTTATCTACAATTACACTGCGTCCTACCATGTGCAAAACATTGCGAGCTTGACCACCTATCGCATGATTTTGGAGGGAGCATTGCAAATCATGTGCTTGTCATGTGCTTGTGGTTCAAACCTGGTGAACATCCGAAGATGTTAAGATGTTGGTCAAAACCCTAGTACCGTACCAAAGTCATAGCTGGTGAATGGATGGGATTCCCCCAGTCATATGGTCAATCCATAGCTTTTGATCCATCCCCTCAACTTGGAAGATCTTCCAGAAGATCTTCCAGAAGATCCGCCCTTGGCGCCAAGCGCCAAGCGTCCTGCTTGGCATGGCCGGAAGTCGCGGGAAATATCGCCGCACTTCCGCGGCCAGCGCCTTGGTCTGCGGAATCGCCGCATCCAGCAGCACTCCCAGGCCGCAGCCACTCAAGCCCGAGGTGTAGCCCGAGCCCGGCAGTTGCACCTCCTGCAAAGTGTTAAATGATAAGATGATATATGTCATAGACAGTCTGTGATATGTGTGATATGTGATATGTGTGATATATGTGATGTGTGTGATGCGTGTGTGTGTGTGATATATGAATGTGATATATCATATATCTGATACTGTATATAGTGTATGCGATATATGCGAAATGTGATATATGTGATGTACATAAATCGTTGCAGAATGCACTCAATATGTCCAACTTAAAGCCTTGCAACAGAGGCTGCAACCAAGCTGCTCTGAGAGGATATGCATCCAGAACTTCACGCACCAGTGGCAGTGGCTCGGAGGGAGAAAGGCCAGTGAAAGAAACCAAGGTTTGAACGGAGCAGTTCTTGAACGCTTGCCTGGCATTGGGGAAAGAATTGAAAGAATGTGATCAAGTCGATCAACTCAAGTTGAGGCGGAGGAACCAGTAGGGCTAGCAGCCAGTTTTTGGGGGGACCATTTGGGAGCTTTAGAGATAAGCCAGGGGAAGCCTGCGTGAACGTTGGATCGAGATACCTCATTGGCTTGAAGCAGGGCTTGTCCGATGACAGATCTCGAGCACCATGGCGAAAAACCAGCTGGATACCACTCAACTGGAGCTTTGCCTCCTGGCAGGTGCCGTTGTTTATACGGTAACTGGCAATGGGTAAGTAGAGGTTTTAGAAATGAAGCAAAAAATGTAGAGGTCAAGCAAACTCTGATAGGACTAATGATTAGACGCGTTTAGAAGCAACATTTCAAGATTTGTCTTCCGTTGAAGACCGTCCTGCAGAATATGCGCGGGCGGCGCTTCTGGGAAACCCGATTGCTGCGCTTGAGGAGCTTTGGCGCAGTAGCCTTTGAACGGCAGTCGCTGCGCATCCTCAAAGGTGCTCGCAAGGGCCCCAGCGAAGAAAAGCAAAACCCTCAGCATCTTGAAACGAAATGGCTCACCCCTAAGCCAAATCCCCTCCTTAAGAGCCAACGGCTGTGAGAGGAAAAGCTCTCTGTCTGCACAAAATAATCTGGGTGTCCATGCCATGAGGTATCTCCTTCATCTGTTTCTCAGGCAGCTGAAAACGACAAATCACAAGATCTTGAAGCCAGCTAAGAGATGTTTGATGCGTTGACATGTCCTTTTCGAGCAGGTTGACGTTCGGGCATCAGCTTCAGCAGTGCCGCTGAAGTCAACTCACCCTCGCAGAATCGCCCCCAAACTGTTGCTATCTCTCTGTCCTCCCAGGGTGCTAAAGGTTCACGCAAGCTTAACTTGCGGGTGTTGTGCATGAGAAGATGATGAAAAGATATGAAAAGCTTCAAGCCACAATTGTATACAATTGTATCATTGTATCATATTGTATCATGGCTTGGGCTGCTGAAACATATTTAAAGCTTGACAGCAAGTCCTCCAAATGTCGCCATGTTCATCAGTTTAACCTAAGGCTTCAGAAAATACCTTCATGGGAACATAATTTTTGACATGCTCCAAATGTCTTCTATTGGGAAATTCTGGGATCTGATCTTTTTGTATACTCGAAATGGTTCAAAGAACATCCAAAAGTCAAGTGCCACTGAAACATCGAACGCCAAGCAGCATGGGGCCAGTTGTGATGGGCCAGCGAAATCTCGTCGGTCTCATCTCATCTCGTCTCGTGATCAGCTGGTGGTTCCTGAAGAAAACAGCCATGGTTCTTTTCGATGTCTTTCAGAGGGTGGTGAAAAGCTGTCAAAAACACTTAAGTATAATTTGGTTTGCAAAAGATATAGACAGATACAGTGCACTTGAATAACTGATTCATGCTCTTTGTGGATCCTCAAATATCAAAGTTGGACCTTCCTAAACTGTCCAATTCGGTGCTGGCACAATAAGTTTGAGTCAATCCCATCTAGTCATATCAAGCCCATACATGTATGATATGTCATAATATCACAATGTCCATTTGTTCCATACAGTATCTATACATAAATTGTCGCGTTTGGCTACCCAGCATTTCGACCCCTTCACCGTGAGCCTTCGCTGGTGTTTGCCGGGTCAAAGCTTGGCCACTTTGGACAGCAAGCCGTTATGCCATAGATCTCAGACTCCTGGAGTGACTCCAAGGGAATCCAAGGCTGAGCGGATCACTTAGGAACCCCCAGATTCGGATCACTTAGATCTAACTTAGAACCCTAGGATCACTTCGAACCATTGGAATAACTTGCCTTCGAAAAATCCAAGGCAGATTTCCAGATTTCAAGGAAGATATTGAATGATACTGATGTCAGTTTTGATGTCGATATTGATGGCACCCATGGTAGTGAAATCCTTGCAATTGTCGCGCAAAATTGGCATTCTCCTCATAGGCTAGGCTTTTCACACCAGAATCGCAACGCTCCGTCTTGAAGCGCTCACGAGGGTCAAAGCAGTCAAGCTCCTACGAGAAGTCATACTGTGGCTTGGTCCAAAAATTGGGTACCCAAAAAAAACCTGATGCCACAGGCTGCCACAGTGGCTCCTCCCTTGAAACTACATTATAAATTGCCATTTTGGGATACCAATTTTCGCCATTCGAATTCATAAAACAATCTTCCAATCCATATCCCAATTGCTATTAGCCGCTTAGCCATGGTACCCAAAAATATCAAAAAAAGATCCCAGTATATCCCAGTAAATGGCCATGACCATAGGATTTCTGGACACCCATGGTATACCACACCCAGCGGACCCAGCGCTCAGAAGCTGCCGCTCCGGCTTCGCCAATGGTCGCTTGGCAAGCTCATCCATCAAGGCGGTGAACGCATCCTGGGAAGGTTGGAAATTAGTGTTTAATGGTGTATAGTTTGGGTTGGAAAAATACTAAGAATCCATACTAAACACTATTGAACACTATTAAACAGAGTCTAATAGTGTATAATAGTGTAGTGTTTAATATGGATTATTAGTATGGACAGTATGGATCTGTGAAACACTAGAGGTACTGTGAGAACTAGTATCATCTGTTAGTATGGATCATTCAAACGTCTTTGGGACTTGGATCCTTGGATCTTTCAAGGATGTTCCAAGGATGTTTCGAGGATGTTCCAAGCTGCCAGCTGGCTGGCTACCGGAGAAGTCGTATCGCAGCAACGGGACCTCTGATCCCATGACGATGATCCAATGATCCAATCGAGACATTCACAGACATTCACTCAACCCTACTGTTGATGGAAGAAATCCTGCACCACCTTGGATGGTTGAAACCCTATAAATAATGGGATAAACCACCTATCAACTGGTGTAGGATTTCTTCCATCCACAGTAGGAACATCATGGAACATCCCACCATCGGATGCCTCAGGTACCAACCGCCTTTGCAAGGCGCTCTTGCTTGCGGTGGATTTCCGCAACATCAAGCCTGGCGTTGGCAAAAAAAAGGCTGTGCGAAGCCAAAGTCCAGCGTTGAGCCTGAGCAAAGCTGGGACTAGCCGCTTGGCCCAGTCAGATAAAGCCTGGAGCCGGGGTGAGTCTTGAATTTCAGCAGAGAAGGCCGATACTTTGAGACTCTCAGTTCTGTCTGAAAGTACTTGGCCCAAACTTAACAATGTTTAACATATAGCTATTTGATGCTGCAGGTTCTGCTTCGTTCTTAGTTTGTTTCTTTGCAACTTGACAGGAAATTATTTGTAGGAACCAAGCAACCATGAATGCATAAACATCCCGGCGGATGGGAAACCGCGTGAGCGTTTTGATTGTTTGCTTCCAGGAGAGTCACAATCACCTGTAATTTACAATATAAAATGCTCTTCCGAACTCTTTGGATAACTGAATTTTGGTTTAAAAAAGTGGATGCAAAATCTATTGATTTTTGACAAATCCAGGTAAACATCATGTGCATCAGACGTGGATGCTCAGATTTTGTTTAACACTCTTCGCCGGCTCAGCGATCCATCAGTGTGGAAGCTGTCTTCGACAGCAAGTTGCCAGTATGGCACTCATAACGCCACTGCCAGCAACGCAGGTATAGCATGACATCTCAGCAGCGTAGCAACATGTCACGTAGTAAGCGATCCCAGAGATCTTAGCAACATGGCAGTATATCATGTACGAAGTACAAGGAACGTTAGCATGCCCCCCCACCCCACCCAACCCCAACCCCAATCCACACCAGAGATCTCAGCAGCGTAGCAACATGTCACGTAGTAAGCGATCCCAGAGATCTTAGCAACATGGCAATATATCATGTACGAAGTACAAGGAACGTTAACATGCCCCCCCACCCCACCCCACCCCAACCCCAAGACAAAGAGCAATACTCAAAAAAGAAGCAAAACGCACGTACGGTTTTCCAGCCGTAGGCATAAACATGTTGAGATAGGTCCGTTTCAGTGCAAGTGCTTATATCTTGACAGGAATTGAGAACTTCAGTGCCAAGCTTGTTGAAACATGTAGAGTTATGTAGCACATTTATCAAACTATGTGACTATGTGCTCAATTTGTTCAAGCCTCTGTCGCAGGATCGAAGGGCAGTTCAATGCTAAATCCGCGCCAGTCCACCTGGCCTAGCAGCTTCAGAGGGGACAACATCTGGGAGCAAACCGCACAGCCAGACGCTGCCTGGAAAGGGAAAGCTCCATTCAACCGGCGGCCCGTGGTTTCTGTACCTTAAGCGCAATCAGGAACCAGCATGTTCTGGTTGGTGGTTGACCTACCCCTCTGAAAAATGATGGAGTTCGTCAGTTGGGATGATGACATTCCCAATATATTAGGGAAAATAGAAAAATGTATGTTCCAAACCACCAATCAGTGTTCATGTATTTTGGATCTCAGCAACTGAACACAAGATCTAACAAGATGAGATCTCCCCCTCTGAAGCCGCCACCAGCTTCCACCAGGAAATAGTATGACCACTGGAAGACAGCCCGCTAAAACCTCGGCTGATGGAGTCTTCTCATTTGATTTCTTGATATTTCTTGATATTTCTTGCAATATGTGGCCCTAACTTTAAAGACTTAGGGCCAGCACAGCGTGAAAGAGCCGCATGCGGAAAGTATTGTCCTTGCGAGGGCTCGGATCATCACTCCAGAGCTATCCAGAAGGAAGTCGGGGCCGAAGCGAAGGTATTCGCGTTCACCACAACTGACAATAGTGATCTAGCCATCAGAAAAACGTGTTCCTAATGATAAAACATGATAAAACGGACATGAATGAATAGAATCGATCAGAAGTAGACTTAGACTATGCAGAGATGTTCCCCTACCCAATCCAAAACCCTGGTGGAATGTATTGGATCTCACTTGGGGTTCCATATGGAGAACTGCCAACGTTCGCTGTTTAGATCCTATGTTTTGCTGGTTGAGTCCAAATGTGTGATACTTAAATATACTCAAATCATCGGGAAATCACAATGAGTGGTGGTTCAATCACCTGTTCCCCACCTTCCAGGTGAGGGTCTCTAGATTTGAATGAAAGGTGCGACTCTCTTCCTTCTTCCTTCTTCCTTCTTGCTTCTTGATTCTTGCTTCTTCCTGATTTTTCCTCCTCCCGCCAACTCGTCGTCGTCACTGTTTGCACCAAGGGACCCGGATCTCACAGCAAGTGCCAGCTCAAGTGGAGCAATCTCGCTCCAGAAGCACATGGCGAGCTGAAGATCAGTCTGGGCACTGACGGACCCGAACACATGCCAGAAAGAATCTCAGAATTTATGTCAGATAGCCAGAAAGGATGGCAGATAGAATGTCAGAATAGATGCCAAATAGAATGTCAGATAGAATCTCAGAGTATATGCCAGAAAGATCGAATGTCAGAACAGAACTACATGCCAGAATATAATTCCAGATGATATGTCAGAAACTGTGTCAGAATAATGTGTCAGGGTGGGGGATCACTCAAAGCAAAGTAATTGCTTGGAAAGTCCCTGGGTCTGCAGACTCCAGGCAATACAGGGCAGAAGAGAGCACGTCGAATCCTTGGAAAGCATCATGGATTTTCAGGAGAAGATATGGGAAAATCGCAACATTTCTTCAGGTTTTTGGATCCATCCATTTTTTCCAAAGAAAAAGATAATAATTTTCGGGGAATGATATTATCTAATATAGAATCCAATACCCCTCCAAATTTATGGAAACTAACTGTTTTACATTGTTTTACCCTTTTACCCATCCATTTTTGGGGAGGATCATTTTGAAGCTCTCAGCAGCCAAGGTCCAAGACTTTCCGACTACATTTTTGCCGGCCAGAAAATCGATGACAGTCAATGGGGATAATCAATCCTAGTCTGTTGTGATCATAAATAAATGATAATAAATGATCAGTAATATTCATTTAATCTTAATCATGAAAATAACTGATAAATAAATGAATTAATATTAAATGAATATTACTGGTCATCATAAGCAAGTGTACCGATCCGGCGACATTCCGGAGCTGCCAGTGAACCCGCGGGGTGGAGTCCCTTCTGTTACGGTTGAAAATCTGGGTCCGTTGCTGGTGCGCCCATTCAGGTCCCATTGGAGTGCTGTGGCACCTCAATGCGTCACGAAAGGCGCACGGCTTACCCTTGATTTCAGCTCGAAGGCAAGGCACGTGCTGCACACCGGAGACGTGTTTCCTGTCGAGAGTGTCAGTGTCTTGTCGTTCAACTGTCAGGGATCATGTGCATGAAATTTTATAGAAAGCATAGTCAGAAGCATAGCATTACGAGTGCAAGACCTTGCCTCTCCGATCGCGCTTGGACACCACAAATAGGTGCGGCATCGTGTGCTGGCAAAGACCAGAGATTTCATGTAAAGCCAACATTTGGATTTCGCGACTCGCACAAGAATGACATAAGACCGGCGTGGAAAGATTTCATCACGTTCAAAAAGCGCATACCGGGAATACAATGGGAACAAGAAATATGGTTTAGTCCGAATTTTAAATAAAATTTCTGTGATTAAATGGAAAAATGCACAATATGTTCATACGCGGATGTCTAAAAGCGGAGGGGGATTGAATTTAGGGAATACCCCATTTTCAGACACACCCATACGAAATTCTCCACTGTCACGAATAAAGAGGGGGCCCCACAGCCTGCCATCGTTGAAGTTCTTCTACCACTTCCTTGCGGAAGGGTCTCCCGCCAATGCCATCAGCAGTAAACAACAGCAGGTCCTGCAGGCACTCTGTGCCCGGTCGAGTAGAACTACCCCAAGTGGTTGTCATAAGCAAGAATTGAAAGATTGAGGGATAAAGATTGAGAACTGGGATTATTCTCTGGAATTCTATGGATTTTTGATCTTTTCAATCTTTTCCATTCTTTTCCTATCACTTTTTTGGGGGACAATCGACTCTCCTTGGAGCTAAATTCCCACCGGCTCGGCACCTCAACACACGTCATCCAGGTCAATCTCTGGGACCCAAGAATTCATGGGCCAAAGATGTGGCAGACCCTGCCTGAAACTGCCCTCTGGAAAATTTCTTACACTTTGCGAACTGGAAAATCACTATGTTTAAAGTTTGTGTTGAACTAAATGGGCAATTTTCCATGGCAAACTGCTAGATTTGGAGGATATTTATGGAAAAAGTTATCATTGATGATCTTGCCCGCAAACGTTGCCAAAAAAATCGGAGCATCAGAGGTTTTCAGACAAAAAGCTCCGGACCGGAAGGTCATCGGTGACCGGTGCCGGAGTGATGAGGGGCCCCAGCCTGTTCAGCTTTGATCAGTGGGTTTGGCTGAAAATGGGGTACCTGAAAATCCACTGGTTAGTCATCATATTTAATGGCTCTTTGGGGTTATAACCCATTTATCCCTTTTCAAACAGAGCCACATCAATCAGACTCCATCAAAGCTGAAGCCTGTTGATCGGCAAAGAAATCACACGAATTCAATGAAGGCATGCGTCATTGACAGTGACACCCACAGGATTAAGAGCTCCACCCTGGCCCGCAGGGTGTTGGTCCATAGTGCAGCAGCAGTGATTGCTTCTGGAGGTCTTGCGGCATGTTGCCTCCAAACTCATGGTGGCGAAAACCAAACTAAAAGGGAAACTTGGAGGTCATGGTGCATGTGATGTTTTTTTTCCTCGTGGCAGTACGCTTCCAGTCTGAAAGAGATATATAGATATCACCCATCACCCGTCCTACGGTGTCACTTCCAATGAAAAGGTGGCGGTGCGCGGTGGATTCATTGTAGTACCTGTCCAGCATCACTCAGCCCGAACTCAGGAAGTATCCAGCTGCTCCAGTTTGCGCACTCTAGCAGCGGGAGGATGTGAGTGAGTGGACGCTGATCACCACATCGAACCTTACACAACAAGAGAGATTATAGCTACCAAAAAAAATATAGAAAAGTGTTACCAGGATTATGTGGATGGTATTTTCCCAATATCTCTTCTATCTATTTTGGGGTTGCTATGAATCATGC
The DNA here is from genome assembly GCA_947184155.2 of Cladocopium goreaui. Classification (NCBI taxonomy): domain Eukaryota; class Dinophyceae; order Suessiales; family Symbiodiniaceae; genus Cladocopium; species Cladocopium goreaui. The sequence goes on along the minus strand of CAMXCT020000202.1, from coordinate 481,464 downwards.
GCTGCTGTGAAGTCTTCCTGTTCCACCGTGCATTTCTTCAGAAATGCTGATTTTGAACCATCACTACTTGCTGATGTTCATATCAACAGTCCGCGTGATTTCCTCATTGATCAGTCAGACACACCTCTTACAACATTGACATGATTCCCGCTCTGCAGTAAATAGAAAGGAGATGGATCCTAAGTAAGATCATTGGCCCCTGTTTTGGAGCTAAGGATCAAAACCTCGACAAGCTTTAAACTGTCAAACGAATTTCTTGGAACCTGCGGAAATGCAGCGCTAGGTCCCTTTTTTCCCGAGAGCGTCTGAGCGCAGGGTTCTTCCAATAATGGGGGTCTGTAAAACATCTTCTCATCTTCACATCTTCTCATCTTCACATCTTCTCCTCATCTTCTCATCTTCACATCTTCTCATCTTCACATCTTCTCGTCTTCACATCTTCTCATCTTCACATCTTCTCATCCTCACATCTTCTCATCTTCACATCTTCTCACATCTTCTCATCTTCACATCTTCTCACATCTTCTCACATCTTCTCACATCTTCTCACATCTTCTCACATCTTCTCACATCTTCTCACATCTTCTCACATCTTCTCACATCTTCTCACATCGTCTCACATCTTCTCACATCTTCTCACATCTTCTCACATCGTCTCACATCTTCTCACATCTTCTCACATCTTCTCATCCTCACATCTTCACATCCTCACATCTTCACATCTTCTCCTCTTGCCCTCTTGCCCTCTTGCCCCTCTTGCCCTCTCCTTCTTTTCTATTTCTCTTCTGAAGGCGGGGGCAGGGGCAGTGCCAACGAGACGGCACGAAACGCAACCCTTTCGCACGAAATGAGGTTCGATCGCCAAAAACTGAGGTAAAATTGCGATTTGAAGGTGTCCCGCGCAACCCTTACGCACGAAACGAGGTTTGATCGTCAAAAACTGACGTAAAATTGCGATTTTCGGGTTCCCGTTGCAACCCTTTCGCACGAAATGAGGGTCGATCGCCAAAAACTGAGGTAAAATTGCGATTTTTTCTGTATGTACAAAGCTTCTGTGTGCTGTGTGTCAAAGCTTCTGTGTGTAAAAGCATCTGTGTAAAAGCGTCTGTGTAAAAGCGTCTGCTTAAAAGCTTCTGTGTGCTCTGTGTAAAAGTGTCTGCGTGTAAAAGCTTCTGTGTGTAAAAGCGTCTGTGTGTAAAGGAGTCTGTGTGTAAAGGGCCTGTGTGTAAAAGCTTCTGTGTGTAAAAGCGTTTGTGCGTAAAAGGGTCTCTGTGTAAAAGCTTCTGTGTGTAAAAGCGTCTGTGTGTAAAAGCGTTTGTGTGTAAAAGGGTCTGTGTGTAAAAGCGTCTGTGTGTAAAAGCGCCTGTGTAAAAGCTTCTGTGTGTAAAAGCTTCTGTGTGTAAAAGCTTCTGCGTTTAAAATCTTCTGTGTGTAAAAGTGTCTCTGTGTAAAGTGGTCTGTGTGTAAAAGCCTTTGTGCGTAAAAGCTTCTGTGTGTAAAAGCTTCTGTGTTTAAAAGCTTCTGTGTGTAAAAGTGTCTGTGTGTAAAATGGTCTGTGTGTAAATACTTCTGTGTGTAAAAGCTTCTGTTTTAAAAGCTTCTGTGTGTAAAAGTGTCTGTGTGTAAATGGTCTGTGTGTAAAAGCTTCTGTGTGTAAAGCTTCTGTGTGTAAAAGGGTCTGTGTGTAAAGGGCTCTGTGTGTAAAAGGGTCGTATGCCTTTAAAACAATGCTGTCGACATCTTTCTTCTGTGTGTAAACGCCTTTATGTGTAAAAGCGTCTGTGTGTGTAAAACAATATGTGTGTAAAAGGGTCTGTGTGTTAAAGTGTCCGTGTGTAAAAGCGTCTGTGTGTAAAAGTTTTTGTGCGTGTAAAAGCGTCTCTGTGTGAATGCGTCTGTGTGTAAAAGTGTCTGTGTGTAAAAACTTCTGTGTGTAAAAGCGTCTCTGTATAAAAGCGTCTCTGTATAAAAGCGTCGCGTTTCTTCACATCCACGGAATGATGGTGCCGAGCTTTTTCCGCAATGTGTGTGGGAATTACCATAGTAAAATGAGATAACACATGTCGTTCGCAGCATCATGGTACCGAGCCTCCTGTGCATTTTTGTTGCTCACATTATATTTCTCCATGTTTTCTTTCACCCCCCTTTCATTTTCTCTCTCTCTCTCTCTCTCTCTCTCTGTCTCTCTCTCTCTCTCTCTGTCTCTCTCTCTCTCTCTGTCTCTCTCTCTCTCTCTCTCTCTCTCTCTCTCCTCCCTCTTTCTCTCTGTGGTTGCAAGACACGTTTCATCTGATGCCCTTTACCAAGTATCCTCTTCTTAATCAATCTTACTTTTTCACACCATATCCTTCCATCGCTCATATAAAATTCACCAACTATTCACCGACTATCTTTTACGACTACCATCCTCAGAGCTGCTTGAAAAACATCTTTTTCGCTCTCGGGCCAACCGTCGTCTAGTCCAACATGAGCATCTCAGTACTTCCACAATGCCTTGGACAAAGGATGAGGATGCAAACGTCCAAGAGTCGGTTCGTGTTGAAGCCAAGTCCAATACTCCTAATCCTTCCGAATTGGGGCTGCAGTTGGACTTGTTGATGGGGATAACGATGGTAATAACACCCATCCTCTCACTATGGTCATATATCCACTTATGGCTGGAACTGCACCCTCAAGTACTTCGTGTTGCGGCCACTGCTGGTAAGCAGACCGCAAAGAGCATTTGAGTTATCTAAGTATAGTTTACTTGTCAGGGTTCTTGCCGGCCTTTGTGTGGAAGTTGCTGAACATGTCTTCCACGATGTGGCGAATGTTGGCTATGCCTTTCAAGGATAAACTATGCTGGATCCTCCAGGATTGTCAGCTCCCCTGGCCTCTTATCCTTCACAGAGCTTCAGCATGCTTCAGCTGCGCTCGTTCAATCGCGGCACCACTACCAGCGGGAAAGGCGCCCAGCAGCCTTGACTGAGAACGCTACGCGTTTGCAAAAAACGCAGAGCTCTGAGTTCTGCAACACTGATCCAAACGTCAATTTGAAAGGGAAAGAAACATCAGTCCAAGATTTGGAAAATTTATTTCATTTTATTTCAGGGTTTCCCATGGTGTTCCCATGTGTTCCCAGTAGCCAAGTTGCTCAACTGTCTTTGGTCCCTTTCCAGACAAACCTTGAAGAAGCCCCACAACCAACGGCTCCACCTGAAGTCCATCGATGCAGACCTGGGACGTCAGAAGGAGGTCGCAGCGGTATCTGAAATCAACTTATGAAGGGAGAAAGCATAAAAACAGTCATAAACTATATATAAACTATATATAAACTATATATAAACTATATATAAACTATATATAAACTATATATAAACTATATAGCACACTTACAATTTAGATCAAACAGAAACATCATGAGACTAGCCAAACTATAGGACACTTGCAATTAGATCATACATCATATGACTAGCCACAACATCCCACAACACCGAAGCTGGGCACTCCAGGCCAGTGCCACTTTGCCTTCGAACTTTTGCAGCTCCGGGCCGGTCGCAAGGCCCACCTGCTGCCAATCATCCCCAGCGCCCACACCCACGAGAATCACGTTCTGAATGCCTGGCACGGCAACGCCGGGATGGAAAAAGGTGGTTTAAACGGTTTAAGGTGTAAAAAAGTCTGAAAACCATGGTAAGTATCACCAAAATCTGATGGTTGATCAGTCAGTTTATCATCATGTCCCCTACTAAAATTGGCAATTTGGGGATATACCCGATTTTCAGATATATACTATCTGGAATCTGGTGACAGACAGAGAAAGACCATGTACCTCCAGAATCGTCAAGTTCTTCTAGACGAGTTTAATCGAGGGTTCATAGTGTGTCCTTTGTTTGTTGAACCTACTGGGTTTTGCCCATAATCACGGACTTACATGTTTTATATGTCGCCCGTCTTACATACACACCAACACACCTGTTACAAATCTCAACCAAAAATCTACATTGGGTTTGCCAAAACATTGGGTAAATATGGGTAAATCAGCCATAATTGCGGCTTTACGCCAAAAATTCGTTGGAATTGGGGGCATCTATTTCAAACCCATTGAATGGCCAAAACGGTGAGAAGAAGAAATGTGGCAGAAGCGGTGCTTTGAGGTCTTTTGGACGATGATGCCACTATTGTACCAAATGCTTGTCCGCAGGGTTTCGACAACGATCAAATGTTCGAACCGACAATGGTATTTCAAGATCCAAAACGATCAACGGTGTAACAGACACCCATTTAGCCACAAATGGGATACCCTGAGTTGTCTTTTGTTGTTTTTTCATCGACAAAATACCCTCTGGTAAATTAACATAGACCCTGAAAATCACCATTTTTTAGAGGAAACTAATCTTCCAACCCCTATCCACCAGGGTCTATGTTAATTTAGTGGAGGGTATGATAAAATACTAAAATGATGAGACACCATGGGGTTCATGGGGTCCATGCATGTCGCCATGTTGCCGTTCCGGGCCTTTGTCAGCCTGGTGTACTCTGACCTGGGCCGTTTTATGGGCCAACATGGCCGGCACCAGGTGTCTGAGGCCAACACGGAGCCGAGGGAAGCATCAAAGCCTTGGCGAAAACCACTGTCTTTGGGCAGAACCATGAAGAACCATGATATTCGGTTAAGGTTGTTCCTGAAATCCCATTGATATCATTTACTCAGAACATCTCAGAAGTCTTTGATCAAAAGAAGAATCATCAGACCATATCAGACCCTCTGCAGGCCCTGCAGGCAACCTGATTGCACTGTTCCTCTTCCCTGATGTGCTGCTTGGCCAAATGTAGACTTCTTGCTGCAGAGAAACTCGTGTCAGCTACCAGCTTAGCGAGAGCACCATCAAAACACCTCGGCTGGGTGCGAAATGGGGGATGGCCCCCCCCATAAAATCGACATTTTAATATAGGGGAAATGATGATAAACCAGTGAAACCAGTTGATTTAGGTGAAACAAACCCATCAAGACATGTTGTGAACTACATGTCTATTCACATTTGGTGATGTTTTTGCATCGCTGATTCCATCCATTTTTTGGGTGAACTTCACAGCAAGAACCAGAGCCACCAATGCAGCTGGAGCCACTGCTTGTCCAGGAAGGAGCCGATCCTTCCCAAAGACGGCACTGTTTTTTCTGTGCCCTTCACAAACAATACCATGCCAGAACCATCCTTAGAAAATCTCAGGGCCAATATGCCAAAAATATGCCGTGGTACACTGCAACTAGTCCAGTTTCAGTTGTTGAATTTCAAGCAGCGAAATAGACGCAACCAAGTTGCCCAGAAATCCGGGCGTACTGGTTCAGTCCTCACCTATCCAGTTCCAACGTCTGAAATTTCAATGCACTTCGTCTCGGTATGTCTTTCGACGAGCCATCTGTTCGAGCGGAAGCTCATGCAAGGATTTTCGTTTTGCAGTCTTCTCAAGGTCGTCTTGTTGAAACGAAGAATCTTAAGACCAGTCAATGCTATCGATCAAGCTTATAGTTAGCCGGAAAAAAAATGGAATACTCATTTTCCATCTGCCATAGTCTATACTATAATTGACCAGAAATTACCACTAAATCAGTCAGGATCTTCTCCTCAGCCACCGCCGAACGCGCTGTACTTCCGCCAGCTTTTCTGGTCAGTCGAAGTTGGCAGCCTCAGCACAGTTTGGAACATCGAACTGGGCGAACTAGTACCTGACAGTGGGGAAGACATCTTACTATAAGATGGCCATATATGTGCCCGCCCTTCCGCCCAAAAAATATTCCATTTCCATCCTATTTGCAACATTTCAGAGTCACGGCCTCCCATTTGCATGCTATTTGCAGCCTTTCGGAGCCACAACCTTCCACTTGCAACCTATCTGCAGCATTTAAGAGCCGCAAAATACCTCGATGCTGGTTTTGCACTACCTGCATGCTGTCTACACATGACCTATACACGTCTATGTATTTCTTTCCCACTTATATATATATATTAATATATATACATATACATACATATATATATATATACGAACAATAGCATATCTATACACTACTCATATGTGATCCTACTATATATTCATATACTACCCATTGCATGCCTTTTTGCAACCTATGCCTATATACCACTCATAGCGCACCTTACTACCATATGCTACCTCTGTCCTACTCATCTACGACTGATAAGCTACATCAACCCCCCCACCCCCCACCTCCCACACCACAGAGGGAGGGGGCAACCACCTACACTACCTAGACACCTCATACTGACTCATACAAATACGTACATATGTGTATATAATATCTGTATAAATGTATAAAGCAGGGGCCTTGGTGTTTGGCTCTCGCAAAGCCTCACTTTTGGAAGCTTGGCTGCTACATTTTGAGCTTGTTTCTTGAGACACCAGTGGCAGGTCCAAGGATGTGCTTCAGAACCATGTTATTTGGCTGTGGCGAAGCCTCACCTTTGGAAGCTCGGTTCCTACCTATGCCGGGAAAGGTAAATGTCCAGAGTACAGCACCACAGTGAACAGAAGAAGAAATGCTCCGGTATCCTTCTTCTGACGGACCCCTGGGTGGCAGGGGGTTGTAGCCCTTTACAAGTGATATATTGTACATATAATCATGATTCATGATATCCAACTTTCGCGAAACTTTCGCGAATAAAAAAATGTGTTCGTTAACTCGAGAAAAAAAATCGCGAGGGTTCCCAACATAACAGGAACGGTCTTCGCAATTAAAACTCTTTACAAGGACCTTTAGATCGATCACTATACTGTATTTATAGTACCTACAATTACCATCAATTACCTACATATTCTATATACTTGCCTGCTATAATACTGGATACTCTACATATTTACCACCTATACACTGCCTATATACTACCTACACAACAAGGTTGCAAATAGACAGACACTACCTTGTACTACACATACATACTACCAATATAGCACCTTGGATGCACCAACCCCATACCACAGGGGAAGGATACCATGAACACACTGCATACACAACCACCCTTGGGGGGATACCAAGACCATGGGTGGGGGAGGGGGACTCGGAACCTGGAACATTCATATTGGTTGGTGGTTGACCTACCCCTCTGAAAAATATGAAAGTCAGTTGGGATGATTATTCCCAATATCTGGAAAAATAAAAAATGTTCCAAACCACCAACCAGTGTATATATTATATTTGGAGAAAAGCATTTCATACGGCACTAAAATGGCCAATGAAAATGTCACTTCATCAGCCTTTTTCTCTGAACGGCCAAACCGTCCGACACCCAGCTCGAAGCCTGCAAGAAAGGCGGACAGCACCAAGGGCTTCGGATGTTCGCAGGTTGCCTCACAGAATTTCGGGAAAAGGATGAGAAACCATCAAATTCTGGCTGAAAATCAGGAAGTTCCCTAAAATGCCTTAAATGACGATTGAATGGGATGATAAACCCATGGGAGTCTGGGCTTATCTATTTCCAGACAAAGTCACATCATTGGCAATCTGCTGTACCCGTTGATCATTGTTCAGCTGCCGTAGATTGCAGCTACAAACCGTGCCTTTCTGTAGCTCTCCAACACCCTTTTCGGGACGACTCGTGTTGGAAATCTATGGCGACTCGCAGGGGTCGACCATACCTCGTTTGGTCTTGAACTCTTCGCCATGAGGTGCCACGAGCTTGGCGTGGCGCCATCTTGGACTCTGACGCCAATGTTGGTTTCTCCTGCAGAAAGGGCCTCGGAAGACTTCTGGAAGATACAAAAAACCACGTCGCTACATATCCATACAAAATCCCAGATATGCAAATTTTGCACAGTTGTGATGTGCATTAACAGTAGACTCTTTGCTTAACCTGAAATAATGTCTTGGCATCCTGACACCACAGCTGCATCCTGAGCAACCAACCATCACCAACCACCAGGCAACAGGGCTTGGGCCAGTGGCTGCAGTCGGGCTGGGTCCCCCCAAGGGGTCCCCTCCATTCTGAGTTCCTGCAGCTGAGGCACCCAAGTTTTAGGAGCGCTGATAAAGCACCTGAGGCTATCATGAGTCGACCATTTTAAACGGGCTTGATATGATGGATTTGTGAAGGCTTCCAAATGGAATGTCTCGTTTCATCAATGGTGACCTTCAGCACCAAAAAAATAAAACTTAAGAGGATCTTAAGGTGCAAGTTTGCACTTCGTTAAACAGCAAAGTCCACCAAAGAAATCGCCGAACGCTATGCTTGACAGCGGCGAAGTCTCAGTATCTCACCATGTGGATGATAGGAAGGGTACAATGAAATAGGAGGCCTGACACATTCATCGCATCTGGCATCTCAGCGGCTGTCACCCCACCACCAGTCCAGCGTTGGAAACTCAGCCACGCCTGGCGAGGATCCTCCACTATCACTTCATCTGGTGCAGACAGGAGTTTGGACAGGAAAGTGACCTGCAACCGCAAGCAGCCGTAAAAATCGTAAAAGTTGCGTACATGTGCCACTCAAGTTTAAACTCCAGCAATGTGCTAAACTTTCTGCTAAACCATGCTAAAGCCAATGTCAGATACTTACCACTTGAGGGGCTGGTTGAAATCCCATTTCTAGTCATATGGAGGTTTCCTAAAATGGGGTGTAGCCCGGTAGCCCTAAATCATCATAAATCATCCATGTTATTTTCGGATGTTCCATTAATTGCCCTCTGGTAAACTAACATAACTATGGAAAATCACCATTTTCAATGGGTAAATCCACTATAAATCACCATTTTCAATAGCTATGTTAAATTACCAGAGGGTATTCACTTTGGGGATCCCCCATTTAAAGCCCCATATTGGGAATGATCTCCCGAAACTTGCATCGGAGTGTGACCTCTGCGGCATAGGGCCGATAGCCAGTGAAGGCACCACCCCTGGTGCCACGTGGCGTGCGATTCCAAAGCTGTGTCCCAAGAATTGGGGGATGGGGGCCGCAGACTGGTTCATCATCATTGATAATTGATGTATCATGCATCATCCATGGTTCATCATCCATATCCGATTTAGGGTTAGTTCATGTTAATTCCCTATCCAACTTGATGAAAATTGATTAAAGTATGCCGATATCCCAATCACAAACCGATGTCACCATATCCATGACTGCGCTTAACACCACGGTTTCAGGCTCCGGCTCCCCGCGCATTTCGACACATGGCGACATCCCAAAGTTGCACGTTGTTGGATGCTGTGCTGCCTGCCAAGGGGAAGCGCTCAGGCATCGATTCTTGGTCGACAACAAAGGACCGATACTGGAATGCTGTTGAGTTCCAAGGAAATTGTTGTTGATTACATAATTTCTTGGGAATTCTCCAATCAGAACCATAACATTGAAATCACGTGGTGAAATTTGATGATACATAGATCACATAGAAATCCATGGATGATACAAAATGATACAAGTCAATTTCAAGCCTCTCGGATTCGGCCATGGAGCTGCACAAGTGCTTCTGCATGTGCTGCTGGTGGCAGGTCGTAGATCTGCTCAGGGACCACAGCTCAGGTACAATGGAAGTCATGTCTGCTGAGTCTGCTGTCCATGTTGGAACTTGGCTTATGGTGGTAAGTGGTACAATCAATCTGTCTCAATCTTCTTGAGTCTTCTATGTGTTCGCAACCAGCTTCTATCGTTCAGAAAAGGTCAACATGAAAGTCTGGAACATCCCTGGCGTACAAAGAAGCGCAGTGAGCTCCGAGGGCCCTTGAAGTCATCTGGATGCACCTGTCGGCTACTTCTGTTGGCCACGAGTCTTTCACACTTTACAGAAACTTTGACCCTGCCTTCGTCTGGATCGTCATGGGGCCACGAGTTTTGGTCTGCAGAGCAGTTCACTGGCGTGCCACAGCTAGGACTGGTGATCCACTTCCCTCTGCTAAGGTACAGACCTGCCATGGTCGGCCCATGTCACCGAAGATGGTTTCCTGAGGCACCAAGCTCCGGCCAGTCGCTCAGCATCGCTCAGCCAGCCGTCTCGCTGTCAAGGAGCAAAATGCTGCTGTCGCATAGATAGAGCATCAAACTTCTGGCCTTGCTGTTCGCACATTGTGGCATCAAATAGTGTCAAGTCAGATCAAATCATATCAGCTTTTGTGAGGGCAAGCTAAATCCGCACTGAAAGTTCCAAAATCCTCTGAAGGTGTAGAATGCTAAACCGCCAAAAACGTGCAGCCAAGTGCACTTCCAGAAGGGTCCCAGGACCTCAAAGCTTCAACGCTCAGCTGTTATCAGATCAATCTGAAACTGTGCTGGACCTACAGCTGAGGTCTCATACTTGGCTACACTCTTTAAGAGGCTTGTTGCCCCAGTGCTGTCACCTCCCATAGGAGAAGGGCGTGCCAACACTGGAAGACAGGGGGGGAAAAAAGTGCAGCACGTGCCTCAGAAACCTTTCAAACATGTCGACCACTAGCAGGTCACTCACAGCAGTGCACGATGTATTCATCTTCGAATTTGCCACGGAGTACTGTCAGTCTGGCATCACCAATTTGGTGCGCAACATGCGCAGCACGTGCCTGGGACAGAGCGACGTTTGCCAGCAAAGGCCCCGGCAGCCTCGTATTGCAGTGGATGGCGCACGCGCCTGGCAGTTGTTGAGGTGGCCGTTCGCAAGGGCGCTAAAACCAAACATGGCAGTGATGCAGCGTTCCTGATTGTCCGCGCCAATAAGGAGGAGGTGAACTGGGCAGGGTGGACGTGTGAGCAAAAAACGATTCACTACACGGGTTTGTGTAAAAGTATCGGAAAACTCAAAAATGCAATGGTGAAGCATCATCGTTCCTATTAAAATAGACGTTTATGGGTATCCCCATTTTCAGACACACCCACACAGCACTCATGATGAATAGGCAAAGACGACAAGAATGAGCTTTGCACTCTGCACCACGGGCCCACAACCATACGAGCCAGCGTATAGAGTTGTCATGAACCTGCGCAATCCGCTCATAGCCATGAGGTTTTCCTTGAAACGGCTCAAGGCGGACCTCTTCTTGTGTTATTGGCCATCTTGAATCCTGGAATCAATTGGATTCAGTTGGATTCGGTTTCAAGACAAACGCTGGACTTTCCGGGCCTCCAAGCACGGTGCGGCTTGGATCATGATGGGATATGCCAAGAGAGCCTTCCAGTTCTGCCAGTTCTGATCTGCAAAACTGTAAACCTTGCATTGAAAAAGAAAACGAGCTGCCTCCAAATAAGGCAAACATGATGTTCGATTTGCACAGTCCTCAGGCAAAAGCTTCGGCCTCGGCAAAAAGAACAAGTGATTGAGCAGGGAAGAAGGAACTGGGTGCAGATAGGTCGGTATGTCTCAAAATTCTCGGTCCAAAAAATGGGATGCGTTCGCATTTGAAATTGTATGAAATTGTATAGCAAGTTTGTGGGTCCGTTGGTACCCCAGTTTGAGGCATGGCCAGTGGAGGATAAAGTTCCTCTCCCTCAACTAACTTGCAAGGCCCTGTTCCCCCTTCCTTTTCTGACCATGCAGCGACACGTGATTCTCACACTTCTTTCTCAGGTAGCAGATGGCCAAATTGTGCGACAACGGCCATGACATCTGCACAGTGTATGTACAACTCCTCAAAGGGACAGATTTTGTGCAGGTGCGCGTCACCGATAGTTCTGAATGAATGTGCATGTCACCCCATAGTTTCTCCCAAAATAGCCAGTGTAAGTCATCAACGTCTACGATAAAAGGGCTGTGACGTGACTGGACTGTCTGGTGAAACGATGTTTGATGGTGCTTTTGTACACTTTAGAAGAACTTTCTGGTGACGTCTTCAACCTACGAGGTCGTGCCCCCAAGTCACAAACCAACTTAGCTCATGAACTGGGGCACCACCTTGTAGGTATTTTCTGGGCTTCATTTTTGTGACAGCATCACTGCATAGCCGCCCAAGAGAACTAGCCCAATGGCACCCACGGAATAGGTCAAACGCTTCACCAGCACTGCTGCTTCCTGCAGCATCGGAGCAAGTTTTTTGTTCAGATTATTTATATATATATATATATTATATTAAATTATCTGATATCATATCATATCATATTATATTATATTTTATTATATTATATGTTATTTTATTTTATATTTTATGTGTTATATGTAAAAAGGTTATATCTTACATGTTATATATTATATATAATATATAATAGATTATATATTATATATTATATATTAAATATTGTATACTATATATTATATTATATATATTATATATTGTGTATCAAATATTCTGTATTTACTATATATATTATTTATTATATATTAAATCATATTATATTAGATTGTATTATAATGTGTATTATATCATATTATAGTTTATCTTATATTATATTAGATATTATATCATATATCATATTATATTAGATGATATTATATTGAATTATATGTTATATTACATATATTACATGCTATATATATTACATATTATATATTACATATAATATATTATATAATATCATATTATAGTATATTATATATTACATTATGATATATTATAGTATACTATATTATAAAATATATATATTATATTATCTTAAATCATTTTATATTATATTATGGTATACTATATTATACTATTTATATATATATATATATTATTATATATTATATTTATTGTGTATATATATATATATTATATTATACTATATTATATTATATCATATCATATTATATTATATTATACTATATTATATTATATATATTGTATGATATTAGATATATATATATATCATATTATACTATTTTATTTGATTTTATATTATATTATAGTATGTTATACCATATTATATTTTATTATTTTATATTATATTATTATATTATAATTGACTATTATTTATATAATATAATATAATAATATAAAGTAACATAGCATACTATAATAAAATATATATTAATTATATATATTATTTTATATATAATATCATATTATAGATATTAAATTTTATTTTATTAGATTAGATATTATATTTTATGTTTTATTATATTGTATATATATATACATTATTTTAACATATATATATATATATTATCTATATATACTATATATTAAATAATATTATATATATATTATTATATAATGTATTATATATATATACTATCTATATTATATATATATATATTATATTATATACATATGATTATATATTGTATCATATATATTATCTATATATAACTATTATATTATATTATATTATATTATATTATATTATATATAATGAGGTAAACCCAGTAACACACCATCCCCGATTGGAATGTATGATCGGGTATACTGTATACTCCTAGTTGGGATGATGCAACATGATTCCCAAATGGTTTGTTATATATAATGGGATGGTTTATTCTTGGGTTGTCCTCTTTAAGCCACACTAAACCAGACTAAACCAAACCCATATTGTACATGATTGCACAATCCATTCTCTGGTCTGGTGGTATCTAATTTTGACCCCAAATTTCTCCAGTCCTGCTCGTCTTTCCACATCTGCAGTAGCAACCAATCGTTTCTTCGTCGCACTGCCGAATCCTTGAACTTCCAATCCTTTGCAGCACGATCAGCACCCGCAGACTGTTCCATGGTCATTTCTGCTGGTGGGAATGAAAGCTTTGGAAGGACCTTTGCACCAAGCAGCAAGGTCTTTCAGGGACTGCAGGACCCTGTCGGGCTTGATCTTGGCCTTTTCCAGACTCATTTGGATCTCATCTGCCCTGGCAGAATTTGGTGAAATTCAGAAGAACTGGTAACTGGCAAAAGCAACACAAAATCTATAGAACTATATATAGGAAGAAATGAAAGAAGCCGCCATTTTTGCTGCCTTCCTAGCCCTTCCTACCCCTTCCTAGTTCTGCTTCTATTTTTCCTGTCACTCGCCTGAAGGGCCCCGTCTGACCCCTAGCAATTCGCTGAAGCTCTCGAAATTGCGCTGCCCGCAATGAGCCCAGGTCTTGGACCTACCGGCAATGGGAAATTACATTCGTCTTGGCAATGCTGGCAGAGTAATATATACATGTCTATATATATATATGTATATATATATATATAGATAGAGAGAGAGAGAGAGTTGATTGAGATTTCACCATACTTATCCATCTTGTGGTCAGCCCCACTGGGGCATCTTCTCGAAGCTTTTCCTGCCAAGTAGCTAGCTCTGCAGCAGATTTCTTGGGCAAATCTTTGGAGAAGAGCGATTGCAGCTCCTGGCCAGGGAAACGCCCGGTGCGTCCTTCGACGAACCGCCAAACTTCCTCCGTACTTCGAGGCTCAGCCGGCCTCCAACGGCTTGATCAAGCCTCTTGGATCCAAATCTTGAAGGCAGAAGACCAAAGCATCTTCCATGACTCGGGGAACACGCAGTGCCTGTTCCAATCCTCGGCAGCTATGTGGCGACATCATGTTAGATAAAATCATCAAATCATTCCGAACAAGTGGTCTGCATCATTCTGTGCATGTTCAAACAAAATAATGAGAAAGATAAATTTCTCAAGTCATGGCTCTTTGCAGATCTGAGGCTTGTAGAGACTTCTTGTACCTGCAAAGGAACAAGCTGCAGGTAACATCTCTGGACAGTCTGGAGCCAGGTCACAGGCCATCCCAAAAAGCCTCGAAGTGGCTGAGAAAGCACCTGACAGCTGAAGCGACAACACAGAGTTGCCTCACAAGTACCAAGTGTCCCTAGAAGAACTCGAAGAAGTCAACACTGAAAATGCGGTCCGATTGGCCATATTCATTTCTTTCATCTCTCCTCTTTAGCGGTGACCAAGAGATAGACAAGACTGGAAGAATAAAAATCCGCATTGCCTGGCTGTGTCTTTCTTCGCGCGCTCTCGCAACCTGCAGCTCTTCCTGTATTCCTCCAAGCCTGGTCAAAGGAAGACTTTTTTTCAAATTCAGTAGGGAGTCCTAGCTCATGGATGATGATGATGATGATGATGATGATGATGATGATGATGATATGTAGTATATATCATAAAAATCATATATATCTATATCATATCATATATATATATATCATATTATATATATATATATCATATATAATATATATAATATAATACATATAATATATATATATATCATATAATATATATATATATGTAATATATAATATATAATATATAATATATACATAATATATATAATATATAATATATAAATATATAATATATAAATATATAATATATAAATATACAATATATAAATATACAATATATTTATATAATATATAATATACATATAATATATAATATATATAATATATATAATATGGTCAACAGATTATTCCATAACCAAAACGAATTATTCCATAACCAAAACGAATTATTCCTCAACCAAGGATTATTCCATAACCAAAACGTGTTATTCTTCAACCATGAAGTGTTATTCCTCAACCAACGATTATTCCATAACTAAGACGAAATATTATTTAACCAAACCGTATGATTCCTCAACCAACTATTATTCCATAACCAAAACGTGTTATTCCAAAACCAAAAGGGATTTGAACCAAACCGCTTGCTGAAGACTTAAATTTGATCTATTGTTTTGCGGGGGTGGAAGATTTTTAAATGTCTTGTAACTTGTCAAGAATCTTCTGTAATGGAAGTAAGTAGCGGTAGTCTTCCCAAAGAAGCGGGGCTGCTTGCTGAAGACTTAAATTTGATCTATTGTTTTGCGGGGGTGGAAGATTTTTAAATGTCTTGTAACTTGTCAAGAATCTTCTGTAATGAAAGTAAGTAGCGGTAGTCTTCCCAAAGAAGCGGGGCTGCTTGCTGAAGACTTAAATTTGATGTATAGTTTTGCGGGGGTGGGGGGTTTTTAAGTATCTTGTATCTTGTCAAAAAAGTAAGTAGCGGTAGTCTTCCCAAAGAAGCGGGGAATCCTGAGAGTTTGGTTGTGGAATCCTGAGATTTTGGTTGTGGAATCCTGAGATTTTGGTTGTGGAATCGTGGGAGTTTGGTTGTGGAATCGTGGGAGTTTGGTTGTGGAATCGTGGGACTTTGGTTGTGGAATCGTGGGATTTTGGTTGTGGAATCGTGAGAATGCAGTTGTGGAAGCGCGCCGGTTTTGGTTGCGGAATCGCGTGGTTTGGTTCTGGAATCGCGTGGTTTTGGTTCTGGAATCGTGAGAACATAGTTGTGGAATCGCGCTTTGTTCTATATGGTATAATTTATATATATATATAATATAATATATAATATCTAATATCTAATATATAATATATAATATCTAATATCTAATATATAATATATAATATATAATATCTAATATCTAATATATAATATATAAAAGATACTGTGGAACCCCCTGCACTCATCACGCCCCAGGGAATCACAGTGTACCAGCATCGGACCTTTAACAGGCTTCCCTTTCCGCTTGAGAGTAAAATCTTCCTCTCTGAAGTCACCTGGAGAGGGCGTACCCGAAACCTTTTATTTTGGGGACCCCCGCCTCCCTGAAATAATAACAACAACTCCCGTTGGTATATGCATGGAGGGTCTTCCCCCCCCCAAAAAAAAGAAGGTTCGGAGTTCCAAGTTGTTCGAATTTAGTTATTTCCTGGGGTGCGTCCTGCACCTGGAGCCCGGAATCCCGGCGAATTTCTCTCACGGCTCACAGCCCCTCTACAAAAGTTGCTGTTGGTTCATGTTGTTTGCTTCTTGGTAGGTGTGTCTAAAACTCGCTGGATTCACCCCATCACATGGAGAGGTCATAGGAAACATTGGAAAAATGAGGTTTTAAACATTTTAAACCATGAAATTCTAGGAAAAGAAACGCTATACTTTTCAAACCCTCCAGTCCTGTGAACAGACCATGCAGCCCCGGCACTGGGTTCCAGCTGTATGCTGCAAGCATCACCACTGCGATGATCCAGGCTAGGAACCTCCGCTGGCGCGCGCGCGCACCCTGTCCGCGTGTTCTCTTGCCTCTTTCCCTTCTTTGTTGGTGATTCTCCAAATTTCTGACTGAAGTTTAGAAAAAAAAGAAGAAGAACATCACTCCCTGAAGTGTTTGCCCTTTGTTGCAGATGATCATCTAAGAAAAGTCATGATAATTTCAGCATCACTCACAGATGTTTCCCATCCTTGTGACCTCCTCAAAAAGCCAAGGCACCCAGCAGAGTTCCTCCGGCGAAACCATGCAGTTCACTTTGGAAGCCTCGGGGAACAATTGGAGTCATGCCGAGTCATGATACACATGACTAAACATGACTAAACATGACTAAACCCTAAAAATGATGGACGGGACCGCCCCATTAAACTCAAATTCATTCAATTCAGTAAACCTTACTTCTCTACCATCATGTGCTTGGTGTTTTTCTGGTACCTATGGGGTTCCGCATTTTGTGCCAAGAGGCCCAAATCCAACCTTTGAGATTTGGATCGTCCAGGTCTGCATCTTCGAGATGCGGAACAGTTGTCCGACTGGAAGCTGAATACCTCGCAGGTATAATATATATATATACAGATATAATGTATATGTATATACATCACGACATATATGAAGTGTATGTATACAAGACATCTATATTGAATCTATGTATGCCTATATACTGTCTATATCAATGATTTGCAATGTATGTCATACATCTTTTACCTTGCAGAATAGAACCCAAGGCCCAACAGCAACTTCTCAACAGCTCTGATTTCGAACAACAGCGGCTTCGACAGCTATCAGATAGGGTGCAAAGCGATGAGTCCAAAGCCCGACACCGCCAGAACGGAACCGGCCAAGGAGGGCCAAGACCAACCTGGAAGGCCCAGAATCCTGAGGATCTTCCCAGATGGAAAGTTGGAGGATCTGCTGAAATCTGATGAATTTGGGCCAGATTCCTATATGACTCACCAAAACTGATGGATGAATCAGCAAAAATCAGGTGAGTTGCTGGAAAGTGTTGAAGAAATGGTGGAATGATGGAGATTGGAGGCCCAAGGTCCCCTTACCCAGCAGTGAGAAGTAAGGCCACCAGGACATCAGCTGCAGCCGTGTCTCACCGGCTCCAGCATCTTGTGGATCACCAGGCCAGCAGCGAGCCCTGTGAAGGACAGGCAGGAAGACACGAAGGGATGAGTGGAGACCTTGGCGTTTGCGCCGACGACTTGTCACAGCTGGTGAATGGATGGAAAATGCTAATTCCCCCAAATAATGCTAATGGCTCATGGATGGTGAATATTGGTTAATGGTTAATGGTACCCTAAAAATGCTGGTTAATGGATGCTGATTCCCCCAGTAATTTCATAGGTTTTAACCCATCTCCAAGTGACTGGTCGAAGTTCTCAAAGAAATGGCTGTTTCTCGAAATCTCCGGTATCCACAACCACCGGTTTCCCCAGTTAAAATGACAAACGTTGCAGCTAATTGGGGATCCCCCACTTTAAGAAACCCCAAAAACACCCATGAATAGAATGACCACCTCTGGCCAAAGCAATGAGTCCAAGCTTCATTAAAGATTGTCTTCATCGTTAAGTCCTGAAAAGAGTCGTCCCACGGAAAGACAAAGCCCCAACCTCAGCCATTTTTCAGTAACTTGCATCCTGGTTATCCCTGGCACTCGTGGTGTCGTAAGAATACGTCAGCCCTGCTGGGGCCCTGCTTGTCAACTTTTTCGATCTCCTTTTGAGTGGATGGACGAAACAAACGCATCGGATGTTTCGACAGCTGCATCAAATTTGTAGAACTGGCTCCTGCGATGTTACAAGGGCACTTCACTGATATGGCCTTAAGCTCACTGAAACAATGTTAAACATCATGAACCTCCGGTGACATCGTTGGATCATCTGGGCCACCACACAGAGCGGATAGGTGTACGGGACCAGCATGGCAGTGGTCGCACCAAGCGCTGGACCAAAAAGCGGTACGAGGCCGTTGAAAAGGCGATGCTGGGCCAGCGCCTCCAGAGGCTTCTGACCAGTTGGCTTTGTCTGAAAATAGGCTACCCCATGGTACCCCCAAATCCCATTGGTTCCCATGGATTTTCCCTATAAAAAATAGGCATTCAACTTGGGGTTTTGCATGGTTTTGCCCCACATTTCCAGACACTAAAGATTCTTCGGTATTAAGTCTTAATCAAAACATGGGCGAAGTGTTCGAATGCTCAGCTCTGATACATCCGGAACAAGCAAACATATCAAAAGCCAAAGCTCCTTTTATTGATGCAGTCAAGTTCACCGTTCATCTGCAGTGGAACTTTTGATGCAGGTGGATAAGCCCCAACACTCACCTTGGGTCCACCAGCAAGAACGTCTGCTGCCAAGTATAGCGAACCTTGCAAAGTCAGGCCACAAGAAGGTCCTTGTCATCTTCAAGGCATCAGATTTCTGGCGTCCCAAGAAATTCAGTGGCTTCGTTACTCCGTTCCACGGGATTCTTGGATCGCCTGCCGTAGTTTCTGCAGAAAGCTCTCAGAAATTTCCTGCCTGCGACGACGCCATTTCCAAGCGCAAATGGCAGAAGTACCGGAGCATAGTAGAAGGCGTTTGGAACCAAAGTCATGATGGAATAGGACACCATGGAAGTTCCTCCAAGCCTCGATGTGTCAAAACCACCGGGTGCCACTGGCAACACATGGGGAAACCTTGAAAATAGGGACAAGTTACTCTTTAAATTGGTACCACCCGTATGAATACACTCGGTGTCTCTTAGTTCTGGGCAAATCCTATCCCACTGTATTCCCATTAAAATCCTGTCCCAATTATGTCCCGTCCCAGTTGATGGTCCCCCTCCGGGATCAGGAATATGTGGTCGCATGGATCATCATAGCCATTTAAGAAATACTTGTTGGTGGTATACCTACCCCTCTGAAAAATATGAAAGTCAGTTGGGATTATTATTCCCAATATATATATATATGGAAAAATAATCCAAATGTTCCAAACCACCAACCAGAACATCTCCTGTTTGGTCCATTTTCACCGAGTTCTGATCCAAACTTCCCCGAGGAACCACACCATCCGCACATCCGCCGGCACGTGACCTTTGGTCGTCTGCTAAGGAATTGGGGATGGTTAAAGTGGCGCTGAAAAACACATCACCAAAAGCATCCGGGTGGCCTTGAGAAAATCGTGAAAGCTCTTCTGTGGGTTCAGCAGAAGCAAGATGGTGCTTTTGGTTGGTCACTTAGAGAATCACAAAAAATTATCCAATGAAAGATTGCTTGGGAATCTACTGAAATGCGACACCTTCATCGCTGGCTTCTTGCTGGAGAATTTCAGGATCTTTGTCACTGAAACTGGAAACCGCAACTGATCCAGCAACGTTATTTGAGAAAAGTGAGATAGTGCAAGGATGCCACTCCATAGCGAAAAGATCTCCAAACCATTCCAAACGAAAGTCATTGCAGACTCAAAGTTAGTAGATCCTGCCAGGGCTGTTTTTGTCAAGATGAATTTGATGGCTGCAAGCCCTCAAAATCTTGAAATTCTTGGGAAACTTTCCAGTTCGAACTTGGATCTTCCAGGGATTGACGGCAAGTGGCGAAAGACCAAATAGTTGAGGCCAATGACCGGAAAGAGTGGCGTCATCATTGCAGTACTTGCACCCACGAGGCTGGCACGCACCAGCAACGGGGCCTCCTGTAACGACTTGGATGACGAACTTCTGCATGTCTTGAAGGGAAAAGCCATGAGTCTGGTTACTAAATGTTACTAAGCTTCTAGACTGCACTGAATGTCTCTGAGTCTCTGAATGTATCAAGATGTATCTTAAGTATTCTGTGCAATCACTACAGTACCATTGTACAATCAGCACCCGGGCCACGCAACAATCCACAGCCTGTGACCACTGCGGCGATTCTTGTTCCTGGCGGTCCTGGCACAGAGCCGTGGCGGCTCTTCAGTGGCGGCTGAAAGGCAACGCAACAGGAGCAGCTGTACCCTCTGGTAAACTAACATAGCTATTGAAAATGGCCATTTATAGTGGATTTACCCATTAAAAATGGTGATTTTCCATAGTTATGTTAGTTTACCAGAGGGTACCATGATCCAATGTGATCCAACCTTGATTGCCTCAGATGCAGAGTAGCTTGCCAAACGTCCACATCGCACAACACCTGCAGAGCGAAATGTGCAAAGCACGGCACCTGGTACACTGAACTTTCAGTCAGAGCCCTTGGCGTGCCTCTGCATTTCACTCTACATCCCAGCCACCGCACACGGCCGGCTAAAGACGACATTGCCGGAAGATGCTCAAAGCTTGCGTGGATGAAGATGTGTGAACTTTTCGGGTGCATCTTATTCCCGACTGCTTGTGAATTATGTCAATTATGTCCCTATTCTGTGAAGGAGCAGTTGACCTGTGCATGAGCTGGCTAGACACGTCTACTTGCTCCAGGTGTGAGGTTTTTCTGACCATGGAAGTGTCTGTTCTATCAGCAAAGGACTACTCGAAAACATCAAAAAGATCCAGTCTCCTCTTTTGTTGATGCTGCTCGGCTGTGAGTGCAGATCCTCTGGCAGTGCCTAGGTGTGAATTAAAAAGAGCTAATGCTTTGCGCACGCGATCATGGCGGAGGACTGTGCTTTTTTTCCGGTTTTGCTTCAGCAAAAAGAACATGTTGGGTGAGGCACAAATTTGCAAGCTGATCACCGACAGATCTTTATCCCTGGGAACAATTCAAGGCAAGCTGTTTTTCTTCGACTGCCCTTCCCCAGGCAAGGCGCTTCAGTGGTAAGCTCAGGTAAGCTGAGCAAGCTGTGCAGAACGTGAAGCTTAGCTGCTTCAAATGAAATCGCACTCTCATTTGGAGTTTGCATCCGCAAATGTCAAAGATTCATAGAAACTGTCAGCATCAATTAAAACCGTCTCCTTCCCAAAATGTAACAGCAACTTCGGCAAAAATCCAAGTACCAAGTTTGGTGCAGGTTTGTTTCACCACAATGCTTCTTCACTTCGATTATTCATAGAGCAGTAATGCAGCTCTTGCAGTATCCAGCATTTTCAGCCAGTTTGGTCCACTCCATCCAACATCAGAATTACACATGGGGACTTTGTCCCAAATTCATGCGGCCTCACGTTTCACTGGCAATCTGCACATCTTCGGCTGCAGCACGCAATTCTTGCCACCTCACCAGGTCAAGCAAATGTTCTGATCACTAAAAGCTGATCACTAAAAGCAATCAAAAATAAATCTGCGAAAGGATGAGTGAATTTTCGGAATAGATCTTTTTTGTTTTTCATCCATCTCAGTGCCCAAATGTCAAGCCTGGAATCCAATCGTCAGGGGGGACTCAGTTTGGGGTCGTGAAGCTGTCGCATCTTTGGCCAAGAAATAGAGGGAACACCCAAATCCAATGGCTGATCATTTTCCCCATTACCCCATTTCAGTGCATCCAAGAATGTGAGGTATATACAGTATCCTCAGTTTAGGTGCTTGTTGCCAGAGCCTTTCTGGCAATTTGTTGATAGGAAATATGATGATTCACCACTGGATATTGTCAAAAATTGTGGGTTTCCCAATTTTTCAACACTCTAATAAACCACATATTATATGAATATTATACAATAAAAATAGGATTATTGGTATATTATTAGAGTATATTAGAGTATTGTCAATTATTGTTGATAGAAACCATATTATACAACACTATTGCACGCAATATTTTCCGGACAAAAAAAGGCCATTTCGACAAGAACGAGGTCCAGCCACGGCCCACGGCGAAGCGATGCCGCTGCACGATGGCAACGTACCGGCCCCAGATGCACCAGCCAAGCAGCTTGCCGAGGCTGCTAAGGTCGTAGTTATCCATAAATTATGCCCCCTTTTACCCTCTGGTAAACTGACAAAAAACTATGGAAAATCACGATGTTTAATGGGCAAATCCACTATAAATGGTGATTTTCAATAGCTATGTAAACGTTTACCAGAGGGTACCCATCAATGGGTTGGGTTTATCACATCAAGAATCCATTTCTGGACACCGAGCCGCTGAAGTTTGGATATTGAAAGTTCACGAAAAAACAGCTCCAGCCTTACATTGGCTCTGCGCCAATGAATCCCTGCATCGGTACAATGATCAACGGTTGCTTCAATTTGTTCACTGACCACTTCTCAAGTGCCTTTCGGGCCTTTCTGGAAGAAACTTCGGCTGGACCGGGTTGCAACGCACCGCATCCAATGATCAAAACATGTCAAAACTGAGCGTCTTACCTGTCCGCTTCCACTTGCGACATCTTTGGTGAGGTCGTACTGCCCAGGTACGGTGAGTGTCCCAACAAATGTTGCACTGGTGCTCTACCCACATTGGCAACGGCTAAGGCAGCAGAAAAACTGGGCAATAGATTGAGCAGGCAGCTTTTTCATGGCCAGCTTCGCTGAAGAACGTGTTTTCGGATCTTGTCTCCATTGCACCTGAAGAAATCTACAGGAGAGCGCTCACTGGGTGGAAAGATCGTCGCCGGATGTCGCAGTTCAGGAAGTCAATCAGGAAGTCCCAAGGCCTCGGAACGGCATAATGCCAAGACTAAAAAGAAAAATAGGTCTGTCTTGGCATTTTGTCAGGTTTGTCTGATTTTTTGGGGGAAAAAACATGTTTATCTCGGCAGTTATGGTTTTGTTTAGTCAATTAGTCATGATTTTCTCCATTCAAATGACAATTTGGGGGGTAGACCCCATTTTCAAATACCCTCATTTGGAGGTAGTCGAACAAATCTGCATCGCATGGCCTGTTTGGCCCGTTGCAGTTGCAACTCATCGTCCTCGTTTTTCAAGACCTCCTGGGTTTGTCACTGCACAAGTTGCTGCATGTGTGAAAAAAACAGACATCCTCTTTGAGGATTTCTGCTTTGAAATTGACATGTATTAACAAAGGTCTATCCACACGCATTCAGTCCGAAACACAAACCGAGGGCGTCATATCTTAAACTAACCCTGTTGAGTTCTTTGACCCTGGACAGGCACCCATCATTACATGTTAAAAACTGAGCTATCAGATTGCACCTTTTTTTCATTTCTCAATTTTGGCCACACATGGAAGACCGCAAAACCCAGAGCTCCTCTTCTTTCTCTTCCAAAGACGCAAGGGCTTGGCTCAACTCCTTTGCCTCATGGCGGGATTCTTCCAGCAGGTGTTGCAGCTCTGCCTTTCGACTGGCCAAGCCTGCGAAGCGCCGACGGCATGTTCCCCATCAACCAACCAGAGGGCTGAGACCAGCATGGAACAACTAACCCTACCGCTATGAAGGTGCACGTAAGGCAGCAACGCTTCGCTTTTTGTATCAAAAGTATATATTACACCAATATCAACGCCAAATAGTAAGGATTTCTTTGTGCCAATGTTAAAATTCGCATTTAAAAAAGCAGCATAGACAATCACATTGAAACAAAACACATCAGATTACAATAGCAGTCGGCGCTTGAACGTCAACCCGCGGAACCCGCAGAACCCGTGGCACCGCGGAATCTGTGGCACCCACGGCAATTGAAAACAATCTAGGCAACATGAAGGTAAGTCTATACAAAGAAAAAAAAGAAATCACATCAGATTACAAGACAAAACCGGCGCTTCAGCGTGAAAACGCGAAACCCACGGAACCCGATCCGGAAACCATAGAACGCGAAAGAAAATCAAAAATAAATCACATCGGATGGAGTTACAATAGAAACGGCCGCTTCAAAGTCACGAGGACGAGGACGAGGACGACGACGACGACGGCGGCGGCGGTGGCGGTGGCGGCGGCGGCGGGGCGGCGACAATAACGACGACGAGGCACCAATGATGATGGGAATGATGATAATGGTGAGAAGGATGACAATGACGAGAGCTATATGAGAATGGTGAGAATGACGAGAATAATAAGAACCATGAGAATGACAAGAATCATGAGTAATCATGAGGGGAAGAATGATCGCAATGTAGCTGACGAAAATAAAAGTCTGCCAGTTCCTTCAATCTGTGATCTGCAGCATCTGCGACGGCAACAAAAAAATCAGGCAGAGTCCAAGCCTGTGAGCACCATATCCTGTTCTTCCAGACTCTGCCTGAAGGCATCCAAATCTTCAAGGACGGCCGCGGCCTCCGACTCGAGACTGGGTTGGATTGTTTCACACTAAAAATGGGAAGTAACCAAAAGATTCGATGGGATTGGGATATAGACTAGATGATATTCGGTGTGTCTGGAATTAAGGTAAAATGTCACAAAGTGCCCAGTTAACCGGGAAATTATATTTTCATCCGTGGGTTCATTGCGGGCACCTCAATTTTCAAACTGCTCAGACAAACCTACTCCCTGGATTCAACTTCATTGGTCTCCATCATGACCCGCCAGAACAAAATATCCACTATCCGCCATATCCACCAGAACCATTTATGCACCGCGGACATCAAGATCCTCACATAAGCGTGTCTCGTCGCAGACATTATATATGGGCCTCAGCGTCATCTTTCTCTAAATGCTGAATCTCCCGCTCTGGTGGCTTTGAGTCTGGCGTCCTCAGGACAACACAAGAATGGGCCGATAAAGGGCGGCCTGGACAGCCCCTTGATTGAAATAAACAGTTGTGGTTTCACAAGCAGCAATTTGATAGGCTTCCCAAAAAAAAAAAAGACTTGCCAGAATTTGGAGAAAAAAACAAAACTGCCTAGTTGAACTCCTTTAAACACAATTTCGAATTTCAATCCTAGACTGTTCGCTGTCCTTGGTCTGCGTGGTGGTTGTGAGCTTCCACGCAGCGGTGGCAGTGGGACCCGTGGGCCCTTCCCGCCTGATCCGCAATCCACAGGGGTCACCCCGAAATGGATCTGAAAATAGAATGCCCCAAGTGTCCAAAATCCAACAAATCACGAATGTCATTGTCATCATCATCATCATCATCATCATCATCATCGTCATCGTCATCGTCATCATCATCATCGTCATCGTCGTCGTCATCATCATCATCGTCGTCGTCGTCGTCGTCATCATCATCATCATCGTCATCGTCATCACCACCATCATAGCTTGACAGTTTGACTTCCAAAGATCTCCCAACATGGCACCGGCCTCGCCGAGGGCTTGTCTCCAGAGGTTCCAGCGGTTCCAGCTGCCGCCGTGGCGCGGAGCCACTGCGGAAGCGACGCAGCAGTTGGGGCGAGTCCAGCGCCGCACGGGCCTCAACCAAGCCATTAGTTGCAGTTGGGTATGAGAATTACTAGGGATAATGTGGATAAATTAGAATGTGGATATTACTATGGATATTATCAGATTGGACAATTAAAGAAAACAATAGTAGTAATAGTAGTAATAATAATAACAATAAATCAATATGGATGATTACTATGATAATTACTATGATAGTTACAACAATATATATATAATATGAATAATCTGGTAAACCCAACTGGACGGATCCACTGGATATTGATTTTCAAAAACTGGAGTTTTTGTTAGCCATTGAATACTCTGGGAATTGGGAACTAAAATCATAAATAAATCAAGTAAATGGATGTAAATGGAATGTGGTAAATAAACCCTGGCTGCCAATGCCACCTACCATTGGGGGATGGTCGACTTACAACATTTACAACCCATAAAAAAATCGATGCTTTTTTGGGGGGGATGGTTTATGGTTAGGGCTTTACCACATCAAGTGCGAAGCTTCGCTGGACTTCGAACCAGCTAAATGCATGGGATAATCCCAGGGAATGCGGACTTCCTATCCTCCAAGTAGGGTGAGTTTCACCCGTAAAGAATCATGGATTTCACCAGACCTTGGAAGTTCACTGGCAAAACATGTTCAAAAAATCCAGGTAATTGCCTTAAAAAAAAAGGATTGGAGGTGACCATACCATGGAGATTTTCTCGCCAAAAAAAATATCGGAATGTCACCAACACATGGTAAGCAACAAATGGTTTGGATTTAAAATGGCTATTGCTTTCTGGGAGTCTAACTTAGCAACCGGAAGTCGCCATGTCTTTGTTGCGGAAAAAACATGTTCAACTGGCATAAATAACCTTTAAATGGTGGCTAACTGTTACAGTACTGGGAAACTATCCATGTCACCATGATTTACTCCAGAAGTGATCCAATTGATGATCCAATGAAAAAAAATGATGGCCCCTCTGGGGCACCACTGGAAGTTGGCAGTTCAACTCCCTTAAATATATATATATATATCCCCGGCTGATTGGGATTTAATGGGATCTAATTTGGATTAAAAAAAAACCTGGTTTATTATGGTTTATTGGTTTTGATGTGAAAGGTATGCAATTATCATCAAAACTTATAGCGGCCCATCGTTGTATGTGGAAATAGCAAAGTCTCTCACCCGCCTCGCGCACAACCGTCGCCATCGAAAGGGACAAACATGGGAACGGCTCAGTGGATGTGGAATGCGTGGGTAAAAATTGACCCTTTTTGGTTGGCCGAGGTCATGTTGGTGTCAAGATTTGCAAGGGAAAAAGCAACATTCAGAAAACAAGCTGGGACTGGGCACGGCCCGGTAATCAACCTTGGCAATGGAAAATCCATCATTTATACGGGACTTTCCATTGCCGGAGTGTATATCTCCATGTGAACAACCGAGTAGTGTTCCGATGTTCCGAGAGTTTCGAGCCAACTGCATCCATGAACAGCAGCTATGGCATGGCATGGTGCATTTGCTGAAAGCTGATGAAAACCAGGCCTCAGGGGCTCGGCAGTCTCCTGCAGCCTCAGATACAGTGGGCCTGGAGCCAAAAAAACCTCGCTGGTCACCCATCAAGACAAGCAGCTCAGGAAATGCACGACGTGGTTCCATCTCCACATCCCCTACCTGCACCAAGAAAGCACAGCTGCTTGACACATCTCCACACAAAAATTTCTACCCAGCCTCCTGCGGCTTCATCTCAACTGGCGGGCAGTGCAGCCGGGGCTTTCCGCTTCGGGGTTTATGCAGCTACACTGATCCTACATGGGGTTCAACTACTTAGAAGGCATTCAGTCATTGAGCTACAAGTTTCCTACCTGCAGAATTTGATCCTTTTCTGTACGCTGGTTCTATTCCAGGGTACCCAAATTTGACCCCAAATGACTAGTGACCTACCTCCTTGCTCCGAGCTGATGCTGATCTGCACGGCCTTGCTTCCACCCAGAGCGTGCGTGGAAAACAGCACTTTGTCATGTATTTTGCAAAGATTCGTGGCCTCTAAGTTCTGTTCATCGTTGTTAAGCGTGCAATCCTCTACTTCTGGTCTCATCTTGCGTGAACTGCTTTGATCCGTCTGTTTCGCTGAAGTTGCTATTCCGAGACAGCCAGAAGCCTACTTGTTGCTCAATGACTCAATGATTTTGAAGTGTCTTCTTCTCTTCAAAACAAAATAAACCTGAATTCAACAAAGATAAACAAAGTGTGTCTCTCAGAAATATCACAACAAATGCGACATCATCTCTGATATCTTCTGATTCATCTTGCCTCGTCAGCCCCGTGCCTGGGATCAAGAGGACTCCGCAAAAGCAGAACAAGCTTTCACACATCAAAACAAAAGCAGAACTTTGGTTTGCTTGGACCAAATACATCCCAATACACCTTGCAGTTGGTCAAAGATGTTCATGTTAGTGTCCAAAGGCTCGTACTCAGCAAAGAGCTCTTGCAACATCGCGGCCGAGAAATCACGCCGGGAATCGCCAGTCGTCACAACGACACGAGAGGGCAAAGCGAACGTGGGTCACACGGGTTTGCTTGAGATGAAAAATGGCAGCATTATGAAACACACGTGTTGTGTTGCGATGGCCGCTTCTTCCCATCAAGACCCTTATACCGATAGAATCCCTTTGAAATCTAATGTACCAATATATTTATATACATTATATACATTGCATTCCATTACATTACCTTTCATTACATGGACAATATACGTTACATTGCATTCCACTACATTATATACCGTTCATCATACCTACATTACATTACGTTACGTCACTTTACCTTTCCTTACCTTACCTTACCTTACGTTACGTCATACATACACATAGACATATCTATCTAGACATATGCACAGTGTGTGTTTATACATATATATATATATTACTATATACATTACTACATATACAGATATATCCGAGGAATTCACACTTAGCTCATGTCTCAAGCTTTGGATTGGGCCACGGCTCTGATCTGGCTCCCCGTTCCCACTGTGGCTCGGGCCAATATCCCAAGGCCGTTCCCCAGTCGATGTTCTTCTCCGGCTCCGCTTCGTCTTCCGCACCGGCCCTGGCCACGTGAGCATGCACCGCGGCACAGACCTTGGTGAACTGCAGAACAAACAACAACCAAAGGCTTGAAAAGGTTAGAATGGGTGTGTACATAGTGTATATATTGTATTGCATTGCATTACATTGCGTTACATTACCCTGCATTGCAGTGCATTACATTCCATTGCATTATGTTGTATTTTGTCATATTTGAATATGTGTTGTTATATTCTATTAGGTCATAATATAGTATGCTATATTGTTATATATATTATACTAATTTCTACTACAATATATAACACTATAGTGTGCTGTACTTAGTATTCGATTGTATGTCACATGATATTATATATTATACTAAACTATACTATACTAAACTATAATACTATACCATATCGTGTTATCACATTGTATTATATTGTACCATGGTGAGTTTTGGTGTATTATACTATTCATATTTCATATACAATACGACACTATAATATATCATGGCACTATACTACGTATATTACGTTGCATTGCATTACTAAATTGCATTACATTACATTAAATATGTATATAACACAGTATTTCAATCGTAGGAATGACCAAGATCTGTGAGTCTTTTTTGCATCTCAGCCACGCTCAGGGCGCTCATGAGCCCCGCTGGACACCAATGTTCACCAAAGTCCATCCAGCCAGTATCACCCAGCGCAGTACTCTCCATCCACCTGAAAGGAAAAAACTTGGCCAGCAAAGCTGGGATTCTGCCAAGCAAAGCTGCAAGCTAATTGGTATATGTATAGGTATGGATATGGATATGTAGATAGATCGATAGATGGATAGATAGATAGGTAGAATTAGGTAGATAGATAGGTAGACAGATAGGTAGAAGGAAGACAGACAGACAGACAGACGGTATTTAATATTACATACTATTTGTGTATATATATATATATTTATTTATTATATTTCATTTTATTTAGATATAGTAATATTATATATATTATATATATATATCATACTGTAGATAGATATCATCAATCCAGGTCCGGCTCCCCGAAAAATCGCGGCCTGTGCGCACTTTCATAGAGATTCTTGGTCACCGAATGCACCAGTGGCTTGGCCACAGTTTGGCAGAGGCTCAAAGTCACCGGAGAGCGAGCTGCCAAAACACCGGCGGAGTCCTGGCGCTTTGGAAAGGAAGCCGCTTCCAATGTGTGTCTGATGGAAGTGGATAGATATAGATATCGATATGGAAATGATATGGATATATATATAGATAGAGAATGATAGAGATGGAGATAGAGATAGATATTCATACAAAAAGCAAAAAAACCTGGCTATGTTTATGCCCTCCAGCATCACAGTCCGGCGCATGTGCCAAGGTGAAGTTCAGCAGGTGCTGAAAGTCACTCCATGGACCACCACAGCGACAGCCCGGGGTCTCCTGCGATCGCTGAGCGGTTCGCTGAAAAAAAAAAAACGGCCACTGGACCCCACCTGCAGCGGCACACCCAAGTTCCAGTGCGCAGCTTCCCAGGCATCTTGCCAGGGCCCCATTTTGCGAGCTGACCGCACAGGGATCCATTCAGCAGTTGGGAAAATGGCTTCTTCAATTGCTCTAAACTCTAAACTGCCAAAACCCTTCGTGAATGGGAAATACAAGATAAATGTATAATATAATTAATTAATATATAGCAGCATCATGAATTTGCTTTGCACCAACCAGGCGTGACAGGTCGGTGGAGCAACAACCACCCAGCTTTTGGCTCATAACAGTTGGCATTGGCGGCATTTGAACTCTGAGGATCTCTGAATCTGCGAGGAAAGCCAAAGACACTGACACTTGGCAGAGGTTCACAGCGAATTCTGCCAATGTGCACTTCTTTTTCGCCAGGTCACGCAATAGCAATAGCCGATTTCCACTTTTTGGAGAATTGCAAGACCAGCGGCTCCAATTACATCAATTACTCTGGAGAAACAGGCCAGAGTTAAGTCGTCTTGTTAAGTGTCTAATTTTTCTGGCTCGCTAAGTCTGAATCCCGGCCTGGTGTGCTCCACGGAAGTTGTGCCCAGGACAGTGCCCGAACGGCCCAGCATCAGATCTTGGTGCTGTTTCTGTACACTTGCTGCAGATGTCGCGAAACCTGGTCAGATTTGGGCAGCCAATCTTCTAAACAGAAAATGGGCTGCCAGCAATGATTGAATCTTCCAACTCCCAGTTGAACCTTACTGATGTATGATAAAATACCGCAAAGATACAATGCTTTTGCCAGCTCGATCAAGCCTTGAGCAATGTTCTTTGATGCATAAGACAATCGCGCCTTCAGTTTCACTGTTTTGAGCCCACCCTGCCATTTCAAGGATAGCTTGAAAGCTGGGTAAGGGGATGTATGTAATGAGCATCCATGGACATCTGATGCATATGAAGGAAACAGTCTGACATCCGAGTACATTTGCAAGACTCTGGAGCTGGAGGCTCAAATAAATCTCTGCATCATTCTGTGTCTCCCCTTCCACAGCTCTCGGACACACATCTCGATTTGGAAATCAACCACAGTTGGCGATTCAAACAACTGACGCACAGAGCTCTGTGGTCTGCGTTGACTCTGTGGAACCCGCCTGAAGCTATTCTCATGAGAAGGTCGGTCCTCATTAGGACCATAAAGTGGCTTTTGTGTGAAGCGATGGTCAAAAGCCAAACAATGGCGGTCAACTACCATGGTTAATGTATCTCGATCTGAGTCTTCAAAGCTCCTACAGCAAACGTAAAGGCAAAACCCTTGTTTCATCAGTGGAGATTGAGGAAAAATTCCAGACTGACGGGTGCGCATGCACATGGGAATTTGGTGGAATCCAAGGAATTCGAAGACCATGCAGCGGCCTTCGTTCCCTCGACTTTTTTTCATGTCTCCTTTCGCATTATGACTCAGAATCGGACGGACTCATCGTACAAACCTCGCAACTTCCGAGCTTTGAAGTTCTTGAAAGATTTGAAAGATGTCAAAAGTCAAAAGTATGCTATGTGCAGGGCTTCACTAGTATCACTCCTTCAAATGCCAGATTTGAAGCCAAACCATCACAGAAACCCTTTGGTTCCAAACTGTCATGGACGGACAGGCCCTTAGCGAGATCAATCACGTTCGTTGGAAATATAGGAATCGGGCAAGGCAAATGAATATGCTAGCCTTTGGCGTTTTCTAATACAAGTACTGTATCTGGCGCGGAATTTTAGTAGTGTATCTATGCTCATTCATCTCACCATTAGCAACTAGTGTAGCAGTGTAGCACTCAGATCCAAGCCAGAAGCATTTGCCTCCTCTGTTGACCCAGCCTATTCCACAAGAGGATGTCTCAACCGAAGGTTCCTGTAATCCAGTTTTCCATCCTTCGAAAATGCTCCCATTGGTCCTATTGATCCCCTACCATGAAGCAGTGCCCACCTGCGGTAGTAGTGCTTCCTTTCCTCCTTCACTTCAGGAGGCTCTACCTTGGCACGTCAACATGCGCCAGAAAGGATATGGCGACCCCATTGGGGTTCCATTGGGCCCACCAATCTGGTCATGTTTTAGTATTTAACTCTAGTTACCCTCCCGTAAAGTAACATAGCTATGCAAAATAGCTCATGCTAGATGAATTACCTACTTAAAACGCTGGTCTTCCATGCAAACTGTTATACCAGGTGAAGGTAACCATCAAATGTGCGAAGGCCAATCGATTGATCCCCCGCCTTGGAACCACCTGCTGTAGCTATGTCCTCCTCATCCTTCATGAGAAGCCAAACATCAAACGGCCTCGGTTTTTTCACCGGAAACCTGGCTGTTACCGTTAAATTAAGGCTGTCCGGTGATATGTCCTCCTATCCAACTGTTGAAAAATCTGAGCCTGCGGCATGCAAGGCATGTTCCTGCCATGTTTGTGGGCGAGGACCCCTGGTTTTTAAACGAACAGATGCAGCTAATTATGGAACATGACCCATTAATAGATGATATACCTATATAACAAAATTGTATTTTTTCATTGTAAACTGTTAAATCACCAGAGGGTACCATTTGTAAGTTCGGTAAATCATCAAACCATCGGCCCTCTTGGCATTGTCATTGCAGATGGACTCTGAGACTTTTGATTCTGGGATGTATACCCCCAAAATCGACTGGTTCCGGTGAAATAAAAGTTAAATCCTCATTTTCAAACACATCGATACGTAAATACTGTTGGTTGTGTATCCCATTATATCCACATTCGAATATCCTATTCAATCCCATTCAGTTGATGGATTTTTACTCCCATTCTCAGAGAAATATCATCAAATCCACGTCGATCTCCATTCTTCATTGGTTCAACCAGCATGGTTCATGGTTAAACCAGGTTAAACCCCCATTTCCAGACGGCCTGAAAGCGGTGCGGTGCCTTTCCCGCTGATGCTCCATCTCTTTCTTTAGGAGGAGCCAAAGCTGAGCGCATTTGAAAACGTGATTCGGAAGGGATGGAAATGATGGGTTTACGACATGTGGTTTAGAAACCATACATTATTATATATTATATTATATATTATTATCATTATGTTTCATTGTTATGATCATTAGCATTGCTTAAAATGTTTGTTGTTACTTATCTTTATTGTTCTTAGTCTTTTCTATCATTGCTCTGATTGCTATATATATATATAAACATTGTTAGTTTCGATCTATAGTTACTGGTTTTACCACTAATCAGCAAGGAACTGATGATGGAAAATGGCATGTGAAAGTAGATGATTAGGTTGACCAAATGGTAATCATGGGGCAGGCGCAATGCCAATTTGGGGATGGTTGGAATATGTTGGAATCCTATTTCATAGCACCCATTTCTGGTACAGGGCTTGATGAATTAGTGGGTTTACCGGTTTCCTTTTTTTTACAACACTGGGCCCACCACAACTGGAATTTTGGCTGAAGAAATCTGGGGCTCGGACAGCTCCTGGACGCTTGCCATTTCCAACAGCGCCTTGAGGAGCAGTTTCCTGTATCCAACCTTTGCATCACCGCAGGGCTACCCGTGACAACCACGCTGTTTCAACGAGACAAAAACAGTTCCGATAAGTTGATAAGTCGTTGCGAAATCATGGGAATAGTATGACAAATATGACACATATGAAGCAATAGGCAATAGACACCATTCCATGAGAAAGCAACTCGGCGATGTGAGTAATAGTGAAATTTCAGAGTCCGCAGTCTGCTTAAAAAGGCTACTCCGAAATTCCATAATTTATCATCACTTTACCCATTAACATTGCAATTTGAGGAGTATCCCGTATCTCCCAAGTTTTTTAGACACGCCCATATGGAAAGACCAACAACCATACAACCATCAAGGGTCGTCCAGTCGGAGCAAGGCACCATTTGCTATCCGCCTCTGTTCAGCCACAAAGGCCGGGTCGTGCACACGGAGTTTCATGGCACCTGTGTCGACCATCTTCTCATCGCCGACACTTCTAGTACTAGACACCTTAGAAATAGAAAAAATATGTTAAAGGATACATCAATGAATGGGATTGTCTGAAATAAAGATGAATAAAGTACCCCATTCAAATGGCGATTTTCTCTTGGGGTCATGACAACGCCTATTCTCATAGGAAATGATACGAACATATTCTTAATGGGCTAGGGGTGAAGTACAAGATACAGTACATCCAGGGCCAAGACTTCCGATTCAGCCTCTCACCTTTTGGCGCACTCCCGAACTCGGCGGAAACTACCATGCTCTGTGAAACACAGAGACTTTTGCCAACGACTTTCTAATTGGCATGTTTCGCATTTGCGAGAATGCCCTCTGAGGAAATCAATGGATGGATGGATGGATGTAGGCAGGTAGGTAGGTAGGTAGGTATGCACGCATGCGTGAATGCATATGGCTCTGAAAAAATATCTC
Organism: Cladocopium goreaui; assembly: GCA_947184155.2. Lineage (NCBI taxonomy): Eukaryota > Dinophyceae > Suessiales > Symbiodiniaceae > Cladocopium > Cladocopium goreaui. The sequence continues at coordinate 446,428 of CAMXCT020000202.1, read as the reverse complement.
GGGGGTGCCATATCTGTGTACGTATACATGTATATTATATTATGATATGTGATATAATATAAAATCATATATTATATATTATATATTATATATTATACATTAAATATTGTATATTATATATTATATGTTATATATTATATATTATAAATATATATTAAATAGTATATATTATATACTACAAATATATTGTATATTTATATATTATATATAATAGTATATTATATATAATATATTACATATTACATATTACATATTATATATATATCACACATCATATAGTATATATTAAATATGATATATCATATAAAATATATTATATATGATATACTACATATCATACATAATATATTATATATTATAGTATATTATAGTATATTATAGTATATTATAGTATATTATAGTATATTATAGTATATTATAGTATATTATAGTATATTATAGTATATTATAGTATGTTATAGTATATTATAGTATATTATAGTATATTATAGTATGTTATAGTATATTATAGTATATTATAGTATATTATAGTTTATTGAAATATATTATAGTATATTATAATATATTATAGTATATTATAGTATATTATAGTATATTATAGTATATTATATAATATATATTATGTATTATATATAATATATCATATATGACATATTATATTTCATATCTCATATATCGTATATTATATATTATATTATGGCGTATTATATATTATATAGTACTATATTTTATTATATCTTAAATTACATTATAGGACATTATGATATAGATTATATTATCTCATATATTATATTATATTTTATTTTATTTTATTATATTATACTGTATTATATTTTATATCATATTCTATTCTATTATATAGTATATTCAAATATCTCAGATTATACATTATATTATACTATATTATATCAT